>ONZH01017614.1:0-43105 GCA_900303285.1 Rhinella marina
CCCACCGGTGACAGATTATTTAGGTCAATTACACTACCTGTGTTTTGCAATCTCTCCACGGTAGAGAGAGCGACCCTTTTCGGTTGCTCTCCCACCGGTGACAGATTATTTAGGTCAATTACACTATTGTGTTTTGCTTATCTCTCCATGGTAGAAGCGACCACTTTTTCGGTGCTCTCCCACCGGTGAACAGATTATTTGGTCAATTACACTTGTGTGTGTTTTGCTACATAATCTCTCCATGGTAGAAGAGCGACACTTTTTCGGTTGCTCTCCCACCGGTGACAGATTATTTAGGTCAATTACACTACCTGTGTTTTGCTACATAATCTCTCCACGGTAGAAGAGCGACCACTTTTTCGGTTGCTCTCCCACCGGTGACAGATTATTTAGGTCAATTACACTACCTGGTTGCTACATAATCTCTCCACGGTAGAAGAGCTTACAGTAATTTGGCCACACAACTAGGGTAGAGAGATAGTCTACATACCTAAAAAATTACTAGTATAAAATAAGACACAACTAAATTGTACTTTAAAAAATTAAACATTTATTTTTGTTATAAAACTTTTTATAAAATATAATGATTTTTAAAACAATAAATAATTTTTGACTCTTAAAAACATTTATAAATCCCTGTACACAGGGCATGTGGGAGTGGAGGTCTGGGGGTGGCAGAATCGCCGGTACTAGCCCCTCTGCCCTGTTGGCTTTCTGCCATTGTGGACGTTAAGTTACGCGTTGTGGCAGGTACAACAGTAGGGGTATTTAGGGTATAGGATGGGGCAGGAGATGGAGTTTGCCGAGCAAAAGAGGGGGTAGTAAAGGAGAGAGGGTGAAAGAAATTAGGAGATGAAACAGAAAAAGAAGTAGAAAATAGCTCGGCAGGTTGAGAATGGGAGGGAGGCTGGGTTGGGGGATGTGATGGCTGGAAGGGGGGATGGGGTGGCTGAAAGGGGGGATGGGGAGGCTGAGATGGGGGATAGGTTGGGGCTGGGGGATAGGGCTGGGATGGGGGAAAGGAAGGGGGGCGGTGTTGTACATGCCACAAGGCGTAGTCCATCAATCTTCTGGCTTCAAATAGCTGGTCGGGCGAAAGTTGTTCCATCACGGGGGACAACGAATTCAAATACAGTTGCACCGGACTCATTTGCGACGTCAACACCGCCCCCTCCTGAAGACATCGCAAACTATCTGCTAAACTGGCCACTCTATTTGTGAATCCCATCAAGGACTCGTAAACGAGCCTTGTGAGATCCTCGTAGTCCGCCTAACGGCTCCTACCTGCCCTCTGGCGACGCATCAAGGCCTCAAAAAGAGGAGTCAAATTGGACATTGTTGCGTCGCCAGGGGGAGTAGGTAGGGGAACAGTACTGTCCTGACCAGATATTTGAACAGGACAAGAGGGGCCTGCGGTGGCTGGTTCCTCAGGGACCACTTCATGAGGTACTTCGGGTGCCCGAGTGCTGCTTAATGTTCTGTAAAGGAAAAAAAAAAATTAGCAATGTAAATATTAGAGTTGATCGAACATGCTCGTTACGAGCACTGTACTACTCGGATCCCCTGCGCTCTGCTGCGCAGCCATGTGGATCCATCCTCAGTGCCTATAAAGTCAATGTGGGCAGATCCGTTTGGTACCACATACTATTGTGCGACACCAAAAGGATCTGTTCTCCTCACCCGACTGGAATTCAGTGGGGACTTACAGACAGGCCCCCATTGACTCACAGACAGGTGAGGATGGATCAGTTTGCCTGCAGGCATTCGAGCGCAGGGGAGCCAAGTAGTACAGTGCTCGTAACGAGCAAGTTTGATCAACTGTAGTAAATATTTAAAAAAAAAAAAAAAAAAACTAATTTACCTTCGTAGCTCAAGGGTTCTGCGTAGGAACCCCAAGGCGGAATAATAGCGATACTCCCGCCTTGAGGTTGCCCCGGAACCACTCGGGGCCCGAAGTTCCTCATTGAAGTCCTTCTTGTAGCGGTCCCTGATAGACCGCCACCGCACCATGATTGTTGCCCCTGAAAAACATAAACAGACAAAAAAAAAAATCTGTGAAATAGGCACTATGTTATAATAAAAGGTTTACTTTTTAATTCATGTTGCCACAACAAGAATGTAAAGACTTTTGTTGTTTAACTATTGGTGGGAGGTACATAAAGCAACTAAAAAGTAAACCAATTCATAGTTTTTCAAGGGAACATACATAATAAACTTTGAAATACTTACGGCACTGGTCCCGTTGCCTCTCGTTGAGGTCCTCCCAATTTGGCACGATAGTTTCGCCGATCTCACACCAGAGGTGCCAGGTATGCGAATGATCAGAATGGCGGCGGTCGGTGTGGTCCCATAATGGTGGTCGTGCCTCCACCATTTGGATGAGGAGGTTATTATCTATATAAAAACCAATATCCTCCTCATGCGTCCTGGTGGAGGCTCTGGAACCCTGTAAAAGATGAAAAACATTGTTTTATAACAATATGTAATTTTTGTTATTATTACATTCACACTAAAAATATACAAACTACTCACACAACCCCGACCGCCGTGTGCAACAACCCGACTCCCTCTGGTGGAGCCACGAGGACCTCTTTGTGAGGCAACAGGACGAGATGGCTGAAATAGGAACATTAAGTTATTAGTTGCATGCCAACTATTGTCTGAAAAAAATTAAAAAAAACAATATAAACCTACCATAGTCTGTTCTCCACCCCTGGATTCCTCCACTCCTCCAATGTCTTGGCCGGGAGTCACCTCCTCAGCAGATGAAGACTGAAAGATAATGAAAAAAAAAAAGGAAATTACACATAATGAATAAACATTAACGTGGGTACTGCAATTATAACCTTGACATACCGAAACATCCTCTCCGCGTCTGCGTCGAGGAGGGCTCCCGGCATCACTTGAACTAGACATGGCTATAACACAAGAACAAAAAAGTTAGTATTTTAATGTAAGCAAAGTGTACAAAACACCTAAGAATTTTACTTACTTTTTGTATTAAAAAAATAATGCCAGGAAGTGAGTGTCTATTTTCGGTGGGGTTATTATTTTGTATTTTCTTTCCAAATATAGTGCCTTAAAAAAAATAAAATAAAATGCAGAAATATGTATATACACACACACACATATATACATATACACACACACACAAATATATATATACACACACACATATATATACATATATATACACACTCACATATATATACATATATACACACACATATATACACACACATATATACACATATATACACACATATATACCCACATATACACCCACATATATACATATATACATACATATATATACATATATACACACATATATATACACACATATATACACATACACATATATACACATATATACACACATATATACATATATATACAAACATATATACACACATATACATATATACACACATATACATATATACACACACATATACACATATATGCTTTGGTTATGTACGATAACCTGTTTTCCCTTAGTCCATGAGCAGCACAACAGATGGGGTGATTTTGCCCCCGTGTGCTCTACAGGACGCTTGGGAATATTTAATGACCCAATTATAAATTAATTAATTAATCCCTCCCCCAGTGACTATAAGGAGGGATAAGCCCCCACCTCCATGAGTAAATTATAAAGCAATACAGAAACAAATAGTGCATAGGGAGGGAGTCTTGTGCTGCTCATGGACTAAGGGAAAACAGGTTATCGTACATAACCAAAGCTTCCCTATCGTCCATGAGCAGCACAACAGATGGGGAGTTAGCAAGTAGTCTTCCCCCTAGGGTGGGCCTCCCTGTCTGGCAGAGTCCAGAACTGTAGTGGCAAACGCTGTTTGCCTTGAAGATTGAGCATCTAGCCTATAGTGTTTGAAAAACGTGACCGGAGTGCTCCATGTAGCCGACTGACATATCTGGTCGATGGGAATCGCACATCTCTCTGCCCAAGAAGTAGAAATGGCTCTAGTGGAGTGTGCCCTGAAAGAATCAGGCGGTGGAACATCTGTTTGGGCATAGCAAGTGTAAATGCAATCACAGATCCACCGGGAAATAGAAGGCTTAGAGGCCTTCTTCCCTTTGTTCTTTCCACAGTACAGGATTAAGAGATTCTCCTCCTTCCTGAAAGAGCTTGTTCTATCTAGATAAATAGACAGAGCTCGGACCAGGTCAAGGCTACCAAATTCGTGTTCCAACTCGGAATTATGCGGAGAATATGCCGGAAGCACAATGCTCTGGTTCAGATTGTCAAAAATCTGAACCTTAGGCCTGAAAGAAGGTAAAAGTCTTAGTATTACCCTGTCCGGAAGGAACTGAATATAGGGTTCAGTTGCGGATAAAGCCTGAAGTTCTCCCACACGCTTGGCAGATGTTACAGCCAGTAGCAGAGTAACTTTAAGGGAGAGATTTTTTAGAGAAGCCTCTTGTAATGGCTCAAAGGGAGCTAGGCAAAGTTGCTTCAATACCAGAGATAAATCCCAACAGGAAATAGGTTTGACAATATTAGGTCTTATCCTGAATATGGCTCTGATGAAGTCTTTAACCTCCTGGAACTGTAGTAATCTTATATTTAGATGTAGAGACAGTGCCACTACCTGCATTTTGATGTTGTTGGGCTTCAACCCTTTATCAAAGCCATCCTGGAGAAATTCCAGAATATGGGATACGGGAGGGTCTTCAAAGGCCAACTTCTGTCTTCTGCACCACGTCTGATAGGTGTTGAATACACGGGCATATGACCTGTTTGTGGCTGGACTCCTTGTGTGAGAGAGTGTCTCCAAAACTCTACTGGAAAGACTCGGACCCGCTAGTATGGGGGAGTCAATTTCCAAGCTGTCAGTTGGTATGCCCGGATGTCCTTGTAGGTCTGCGTGCCCTGTGACAGCAGGTTCTGCAGTGGGGGGAGTCTCCAAAAGTTTCCCTGGCTCATACTCAGGAGCTGGGAAAACCAGGATCTCTTGGGCCAATACGGGATCACAGCTATTACCGTGGCCTGATCCTGTCTCACCTTCATCAATACCCTCGGTATCATGGAAGGGGGCGGAAAGATGTATGCCATCTTGAATCTCCACGGGATCAACATCGCGTCCACACAAGTGGGATTGTCCGCCTTGTAGAGGGAGCAGAACGAGCTCAGTTTGGCATTCCACCTCGATGCCATGAGATCTATGTCCGGGAGTCCCCAACGTTGAACTATCTTGTTGAATATTGATGGATTGAGGGACCACTCCCCAGGTACTAGAATGTTGCGGCTCAGATGGTCCGCTAGTACATTGTCTGCCCCTCTGATGTGGACAGCAGATAGTCGGGTGACTCTGTGTTCCGCCCACATGAAGATCTTTGCAGCTTCCGCTAGTAGGGCTGAAGATCTGGTGCCTCCCTGCTTGTTGATGTAACACACACAAGCTATGTTGTCCGTCATTATCCTCACTGCTTGACCTTGAAGGAGACTGGAGAAATGACGAAGACTGTAATAGATCGCTCTTAACTCTCTCTCGTTGGAAGAAAGTAGTCTTTCTGGAACATCCCAGGTCCCCGAGACTGTGGCATCTTCCAAATGGGCTCCCCATCCTGAACCTGAGACATGGTCAAGACAATCTCCTGCAGTTCAAACCGAGCATCAGTATGGGGAAGAAAGGTGATTTGAGTGCCTTTGAACGTGGCATGGTTGTTGGTGCCAGAAGGGCTGGTCTGAGTATTTCAGAAACTGCTGATCTACTGGGATTTTCACGCACAACCATCTCTAGGGTTTACAGAGAATGGTCCGAAAAAGAAAAAACATCCAGTGAGCGGCAGTTCTGTGGGCGGAAATGCCTTGTTGATGCCAGAGGTCAGAGGAGAATGGGCAGACTGGTTCGAGCTGATAGAAAGGCAACAGTGACTCAAATTGCCACCCGTTACAACCAAGGTAGGCAGAAGAGCATCTCTGAACGCACAGTACGTCGAACTTTGAGGCAGATGGGCTACAGCAGCAGAAGACCACACCAGGTGCCACTCCTTTCAGCTAAGAACAGGAAACTGAGGCTACAATTTGCACAAGCTCATCGAAATTGGACAGTAGAAGATTGGAAAAACGTTGCCTGGTCTGATGAGTCTCGATTTCTGCTGCGACATTCGGATGGTAGGGTCAGAATTTGGCGTCAACAACATGAAAGCATGGATCCATCCTGCCTTGTATCAACGGTTCAAGCTGGTGGTGGTGGTGTCATGGTGTGGGGAATATTTTCTTGGCACTCTTTGGGCCCCTTGGTACCAATTGAGCATCGTTGCAACGCCACAGCCTACCTGAGTATTGTTGCTGACCATGTCCATCCCTTTATGACCACAATGTACCCAACATCTGATGGCTACTTTCAGCAGGATAATGCGCCATGTCATAAAGCTGGAATCATCTCAGACTGGTTTCTTGAACATGACAATGAGTTCACTGTACTCAAATGGCCTCCACAGTCACCAGATCTCAATCCAATAGAGCATCTTTGGGATGTGGTGGAACGGGAGATTCGCATCATGGATGTGCAGCCGACAAATCTGCGGCAACTGTGTGATGCCATCATGTCAATATGGACCAAAATCTCTGAGGAATGCTTCCAGCACCTTGTTGAATCTATGCCACGAAGAATTGAGGCAGTTCTGAAGGCAAAAGGGGGTCCAACCCGTTACTAGCATGGTGTACCTAATAAAGTGGCCGGTGAGTGTATATATATTTATATATACATATAAAAAAGACTTGATACGCAGTTTTTTGGCACTATTAGTCCACTGCCATCAATCCGTCATACCCTGGGATTTTGATTCTGGTAATAATTCTATCCATGGTGGATATATTATCTCATGGTATATGAACCCAGAAACAGCAATATCATTTCTGTTTGCCGTCCTGAGATCTGTATCTGGCATCCTGTACTCCTTACCATGACACAGACGGTCATAACACGTACTTGAATGGAACACCGCTGTAAAATATCGTGAGATTTCGGAGCAACAAGATCTTTGTACTCCAATACACTGTACCACTCATCTCCAACTGCGTGGGCATAATGTAACGTTCCATATTGCTATATAGTATCTCTTTACCCCTTGTACTATTTGTTTATGTATTGTTTATTCATTTATTTTCCCCATTTTCTCCTGCCTTTATTACTATATATTTTTATACCTATGAATAATTATCACCTAATCAGTGTCAATTTAACATGAACTATATATTTTAATCTTTAATTTGTGAACCCCGCTACTATATCCACCATTATTCTTGATGTATCAGACCATCTTGATATGCTATCCCTTGTGATTGACAGTACACGTACATCAATCACTCATTACACGCCCCTTACTCACTCCCACTAGCGCTGATTCGCGCCAAAAATGTGTTTTAAATACTGCTCTTCCTTCTGTTCTGTTGTATAATATTGCCCTGACGAAGAGGGTGTTATCCCCTGAAATGTGTAGACTATACTGCAAATAAATACTATCTCTACTTTCAACATCATCGTGTACTGAAATATCCTGTGACAGCGCCCGTTTTGAACGATCCAGTTTCCTGCCTTCCTGATTCATTCTGTATATAGGGAGCTCCCCCTAGTGGTGGCTGTATAATTCAGTATGTAGTGAGTTCCCGCCAGGTGGTGACTGTATAAATTCGTATACAGTGAGCTTCCTCTAGTGGTGACTATATAATTCTGTATGCAGGGAGCTCCCCCTAGTGGTGACTATATAATTCTGTATGTAGGGAGCTCCCTCTAGTGGTGACTATATAATTCTGTATGCATGGAGCGCCCCCTAGTGGTGACTATATAATTCTGTTTGTAGGGAGCTCCCCCTAGTGGTGACTATATAATTCTGTTTGTAGGGAGCTCCCCCTAGTGGTGACTATATAATTCTGTATGTAGGGAGCTCCCCCTCGTGGTGACTATATAATTCTGTATGTAGGGAGCTCCCCCTAGTGGTGGCTGTATAATTGAGTATGTAGTGCACTTCCCACTGTGGTAACTGTATAATTCTGTATGCAGAGAATTTACCCTAGTAGTGACTATATAATTAAGTATGGAGGGAGTTCCCCCTAATGGTGGATGTATAATTCTGTATGCAGGGAGCTCCCCCTAATGGTGGCTGTATAATTCTGTATGTTTTGAGTTTTCTCTAGTGGTGCATGTATAAATCCGTATACAGTGAGTGCCCTCTAGTGGTGCTTGTATAAATCCATATACAGTGTGCTCCCCCTAGTGGTGATTGTATAATTCTGTATGCAGTGAGTTCCCCCTAGTGGCGACTTTATAATTCTGTATGTAGTGAGCTCCTCCTAGTGGCAGATGTATAATCCAACATACAGTACATTGAGTGCATGAAATCCTCCCTTCACTTGCCATGGTCAGATTACGGTATATAATGAAATAGACTTGCTCATTAGATCTTTAAACATCCACACTGTATATGGATTAATCGCCAAAGAAAGTAAAACTAACCCTAAAATGTTCTTTAATTATATAAATGGTAAAAAGTATAAACCTGAAGGTGTTGGCCCCTTACAGAGTAATGAGGGGGGAGTTGCAGAGAGCGATGAGGAGAAAGCGAAGCTACTAAATATCTTTTTCTCCACTGTATTCACTGAGGAAAATAAACTGTCAGATGAAATGCATAATATAAAAGTAAATTCCCCATTAAAAGTGCCCTGTCTGACCCAGGAAGAAGTAGAGCTGCGTCTTAAAAAGATTAAAATAGACAAATCGCCAGGACCGGATGGCATACACCCCCGTATCCTAAGAGAATTAAGTAATGTCATCGCCAGACCCTTATTTCTGATATTTAAGGACTCTATACTGACAGGGAGTGTTCCACAGGATTGGCGCATAGCAAATGTGGTGCCAATATTCAAAAAGGGTCCAAAAACAGAGCCCGGGAACTATAGGCCGGTAAGTTTAACATCTGTCGTGGGTAAACTGTTTGAGGGTTTTCTAAGAGATGCTATCTTGGAGTACCTCAATGACAATAAGCAAATAACTCCATATCAGCATGGCTTCATGAGGGATCGGTCATGTCAAACCAATTTAATCAGTTTCTATGAGGAGGTAAGTTCTAGACTGGACCGCAGCGAATCAATGGATGTCGTATATCTGGACTTCCTCCAAAGCATTTGACACTGTACCACATAAAAGGTTAGTATATAAGATGAGAATGCTTGGCCTGGGAGAAAATGTCTGTATCTGGGTAAGTAACTGGCTCAGTGATAGAAAACAGAGGGTGGTTATTAATGGTACATACTCAGATTGGGTCACTGTAACTAGTGGGGTACCACAGGGGTCAGTATTGGGCCCTATTCTCTTCAATATATTTATTAATGATCTTGTAGAAGGCTTGCACAGTAAAATATCAATTTTTGCAGATGACACTAAACTGTGTAAAGTAATTAACACAGAAGAGGACAGTACACTGCTACAGATGGATCTGGATAGACTGGAGGCTTGGGCAGAGAAGTGGCAGATGAGGTTTAACACTGACAAATGTAAAGTTATGCATATGGGAAGGAATAATGCAAGTCACCAGTACATACTAAATGGTAAAATATTGGGTAACTCTGACATAGAAAAGGACCTAGGAATTTTAGTGAACAGAAATCTAAGCTGCAGAAACCAATGTCAGACAGCTGCTGCCAAGGCCAATAAGATAATGGGCTGCATCAAAAGAGGCATAGATGCCCGTGATGAGAACATAGTCCTGCCACTTTACAAATCACTAGTCAGACCACACATGGAGTACTGTGTACAGTTCTGGGCTCCTGTGAACAAGGCAGACATAGCAGAGCTGGAGAGGGTTCAGAGGAGGGCAACTAAAGTAATAACTGGAATGGGTGGACTACAGTACCCAGAAAGATTATCAAAATTAGGGTTATTCACTTTAGAAAAAAGACGACTGAGGGGAGATCTAATAACTATGTATAAATATATCAGAGGTCAGTACAGAGATCTCTCCCACGATCTATTTATCCCCAGGACTGTGACTGTGACGAGGGGACATCCTCTGCGTCTGGAGGAAAGAAGGTTTGTACACAAATATAGAAGAGGATTCTTTACGGTAAGAGCAGTGAGACTATGGAACTCTCTGCCTGAGGAGGTGGTGATGGTAAGTTCACTAAAAGAGTTCAAGAGGGGCCTGGATGTATTTTTGGAGGGTAATAATCTTACAGGTTATAGTTACTAGAGAGGGGTCGTTGATCCAGGGAGTTATTCTGATTGCCTGATTGGAGTCGGGAAGGAATTTTTTTTCCCTAAAGTGGGGAAAACTGGCTTCTACCTCACAGGGTTTTTTGCCTTCCTCTGGATCAACTTGTAGGAAAACAGGCCGAACTGGATGGACAGATGTCTTTTTTCGGCCTTATAAACTATGTTACTATGTTACTATGTTACTATGTTAAACATGGTCTTTTCGTGGGTTAAAAGGTGGTCGACGATCGATTTCCAGCTGTGTAACAAGAACAAGGACAGGTAAGTACATATTCCAGGTGAAGTACATAGATAGATACATAAAGATGTCCTGCTATAACCAAATAATAAAAAACTGCTATAACCCGGGATTGCACACTGTCTCGAGAGCAGCCAACTTGTAGGAGGACAACCAGCCAAATACAACCAAGGAACCCATCCATAAAAACAATGGCGCACCACCCAGCTTCACTGGTCCGATAGGGAGAAGGTGTTATGCTTTGTGGTACCCACTTGGGGGCACTGCAGGGAAAGTTTGTATAAGTAATGCAGGCCAGAATCAAACATCAGCTAGGGTGACCCTCATGCAGGAGTTAACCAGCAATGAGGCCAGGTGAGGCGATCGCCTCAGGCAGCACCAGGTAGGGGCAAGATGGGGGCAGCGGAAGGGCCATGGGCAATGGGCGCTCTCATTGTGGCAAAGGAGTTATATTAAGAAATTGGCATTGGTGGGGGCACCGTTTCAGTTTTCGCCTCAGGCAGCAGAAAGGCTAAGTGCACCCCTGCGGCCAGTGGCAGAGAGGAGGACTTGGGCGGCCCCCTGAGGCATCAGCCCAACCCATTCCCTGTAAAGTCTATGGCCAATCCACCCCTGCTTGCGTGCAGCTGCTTGCCTATGTAAACCTATGCCATGAAACTCCTGCCACACTTTTTTTTCCTATCCTCCTCATGGGGCTGAGTATTAGTGATCCAGGAGGAGGATAGGAGTGATAGTAGCAAGAATGATGATAATAGTACTCACTGTGTCACCTTCCCCCCTAAGCCATGCAGTGATAGAAAGGCCACACGTTTCTTCCCTTTGGGACGCACTTTGATTCTAGGGTTCTCCTGCTTGATTACAGTTGTGGTGCCCATAATCTTGAAGGTTTTGAGGTGCAAGGCAGGGTTCCTTTGTGCATCTGTGAATGTTGGTGCAGTGTATCAGTGCAGGCAGGGACGTAGCTGAAGGCTCATGGGCCCTGGTGCAAGAGTTGAGCTTGGGCCCCCCTTCTCTCATCACTTTGTGGCCCGGAACATGGAAGCACATAGCTTTCATGCTGCCTGAAACAAAAATTGATCCCCCACCCCGTCTTGCCAAATTCTTGACCTCACCCCTTCCTTCCAGCCACTGGTGTAACTTGACCAGCATGCACTTTCTATAATACTGGTGTCTTCTTATGTAGCACAAGGGTCGTTGGGCCCCCTAAAGCTCCTGGGCCCGGTAGCGACTGCTACTTCTGCACCCCCTATAGCTATGCCCCTGAGTGCAGGAAGCTATGAGGCAATTATGCAGTAGATTTTATTAGTTCTTTACTGAATAATTCAAATGCAAACATTTCAGAACAGTTCTTAGCATGCATGGAATGGCAGTTGGCATAAAAAAAGCACTTTCCACAGATTTTAAAGGTTTCACAGCTGTCCATGTAGTTAAAGGAGTTGTCTAACTTCAGCAAATAGCATTTATTATGTAGAAGAACTACAAGCCACTTACTAATGTATTGTTATTCTCCATTTTGCTTCCTTTTCCGACTGTATTCATTTTTCCATCACATTATACATTGCTAGTTTCCATTGTTATGACCACGCTGTAATCCATCAGTGGTGGTTGTTCTTGCACACTATAAGAAAAACACTGGCCTCTCTGGTGGCCAGGACCATGGGACCACACATAGGCTACTGCTTTTTCCTACCGTGTGCAAGTACGGCCACTGCGGATGGATTTCAAGCTAGTCATAACCATGGAAACGCACAATGTGTAATGTGATGGAAAAATGAATCCAGCCATAGGGAGGTGAATGCCTTACTGTGTCATGTGGACTTTCAACCACATGGTGGCAGTATTTTTGTTACAAATTGACACAGGACACGCTAAGTGGACCACGTTACACGCTTGCAGAGTGTTGTGCCTCCAGCGTAACTAAGGCAGGTGAGCATACTTTCTCCCAAGCACCACTCGCTCTAACCAGCGGTAATCCCTATGTGCTCCCTATGTGCCCCTTCTAAGGTATATATATATATGTATATATATATATATGTTATATTAGATTCTAATTTCACATTAGGTGGGTAGCCAACTTTAATCAATTGGTAGCTTTCATGACAAAAAGAAGCACAAATAAGCTCTCTTTCACATTACCGTAGAGGATTCTCTCAGGATCTGTTCAGGGAAAAACTGATGGTTTTGCACGAAAGTACAGTCAGTTTTGTCTGCGATTGCGTCCAGTATTTTAGTTTTGTCCATGCGGGAGCAATCAGTTTTTTAATGCGTTTTTCACGCATGTGAAAAAAACCTGAAGAATAACAATCTACATCTTCTAGCAACCATCAGTGAAAAACTCGATACAATGTGTTTGTCACTGAAGCCCCATTCACTTCTGAACCAGAGCTGCGTGAAAAACGCAGAATATAGAACATGCTGCAATTTTTCCTGAACGTCGAAATAAAGTGCACAGACCCACTGAAATGAATGGGTTTACTTTACACATCGCACCCTGGCGGAAAACTCGCTTGTGTGAAAGAGACCTAAGACATAAAAATTGCCATAATTAACTTGCAAAATAAGCAACATACCCATGTCAATTAACATAATAGCGGATATATTATCAAAGCGGTGGAGTGAAATCTACTGCTAAAATAACGCACAGCAGTGATAAAGTATGGCCGCATCCTTATTGAGGGACTGGAACGCGAGTAGAAGTGCATGTTCTCACATGTTTTTGTCTGTTGTTCAGTCTGGGGGTCTGTTATTTCTTTGTATCATTAGCTTGCATTGGATTCTATTGGCTTCTGTCAGTTTCACTTGGAAATTTCCATGAGCGCAGCTGATGGGACATTACAGTTCCATTGATTTCAATGGTAATGCTGTCAGCTTTGCTCAGAGATGCAGAAATCTCTGAAGCTGAATGGGCATGCCATTAACCAGAGCAGTGCAGCCTCTCAGTAGTCTTGCTGCAGACCAGCTAATGTATTTAAATATATTAGGCAGTAGGTGAAAAGTCAGTTCTTGAAGTGTATGAAGAGCCTAATCCAGTTTTGGGATATCAAAACCAATTAGCCTCTATAATGGAATGCCAGAAGATACATTAATATGTTTTTTTTTTATTTATTGATGCTGTGTACCAAGTATAGCTTATTCTCATCCAGTTCTGTACTTACATTTGTACAATCTTCCAGTATTCTTTGATTTCCTCAGTATCTCTATAGAGCTGGTATTTTGGGAAGTACAATCTTTACAGCTATGGGCTATACAGTATTACAAAATTGAGTGTAATTTAGCTAAGATTTCTCAGCAGAACAGTGTTGCTTGTAGTAAAATTACAGGAATACTTCAAATGTGATGCAATGTTTCCCTATGCAGATAAGTGACCGTAATGGAGCACCAACTTTGAAGTGTAACTTCCGTTTTTTCCTATTCTTTTATTGCACATATTCCTTCTTTATACTCTATAAACATGATCTATTCTGTGTTTTACATATGAATATTGCATATTTACCCTCTCACATCCATCCCTCCAGTCCTCTGCGCCTGTGCAGTCTAAGCTCCTGTAAAACAACGTTGTCAAGTCTTCTCTGTCTCCTGATACTTCTTCATGGGAGATGGAGAATGTGATGGGCAGCGGCATCAATCATGATGCATCCAGAAGGGCCCAGAGTTAGAGAAGGAAAGTGGATATAAGTGGCACAACAAGGCAGCCTCTGCAGAGATTTTATGGGCTCTGCAGAGGAAGAAGGCGTCTTCTAGAAGGTGGAAGCAGATTGGTTGTGGGGAAGCAGCACGCTCACGAGGTTACAGAAAGTAATTCTGGGAAGTTAGGGAGGGCGGTGTTAGCCTCAGGGAAAGGGCATCAGTGGCCATCTTGAAGTAACACAGAGATTACAAGCTTATGAGGAGCAGTTTCTTAGGGAAGGAATATGATGAAAACAGTGGTATGTCTAGAAAATAATTATTGATTATGGTTTATCAACACAGAAGAAACGATATTTGTGAAAACTGATTTTTTTTTTCGTGAAAACATGACAGTTACATTTTAAAGACTATCACCAAGCGAATCCTTAAAGGGAGTCTGTCACCTCATTTTCACCTATATAACTAACCGCAGTGCCGCACAGAATATTGCAGACACATCCCACACATCCCTGTGTGTACTTTGTGTCTGTATTCCATGTCCAGAAAAAGCACTTTTTTATTCTGCTGGAAAACAGCTCCCAAGTGCCCGGCTGAAGGTGAAACTAAAAACAGCTTTCTCTCCCGACTCGATCTTCTGATATACTGTATATAATGCTGTGATTTTGGTATCATTTTAAAGCTTGGAACCATTTTTCTATCTGCTACCAATCCGAAGATATAAGCAGCTAAAGCAGCCCTCCCCTCTTCAGTCTGGTTTGCTTTGAGCACTTGCAGCAGCAGAGCTGGGCACTTGAGAGCTGTTTTCCTGCAGAATAAAAGTGCTTTTCCTGGACATGTAATACAGACACAAAGTGCACAAAGGTATGTCTGGGGTGTGTATGCAATCTTCTGTGGGGCAGTGCTGTTAGTTATATAGGTGAAAATGAGGTGACAATCCCTTTAATCCTTTAAAAAGGGGCTTTTTTGAATATTTTATATATTTTAAAGACTTTATAGCACTGTACTTTTTTTTAGTACTCCTTTAATTGCTTGTTCTATGCAGTGATCCGGATGGCAGGATGTATCAGCAGCCAGGACATGGAAGGCCTTGGGCTCTTTAGAAGGTTCAGTGGGTGCCGACTGGAGAAGCTCCCTCCCTCTGTCTAATTGCTTAGATGCTGTCGCTTTTGACCGCGGCATCTGAGGACTTAACTTCCGGGACTGGAGTTATCAGACAGGTGCCTGCAAGTGATGGTGTGTGCCCAGCTCCTGAGCTCTAAGTTTATGGGAAATATGAAACACAGTACTCACAGTACACCTTGTCTATAGAAGAACCCCAAGAAGAACATGCTAAGGTAAAGACACACTGGGGGTTATTTACTGGGTGGGGAAGGGGACTGGGCGTTTTAGGCATAGAAAATGGTCCAAATGTAAGACAGCTCAGAAGCTGTATTACATTTAGAACTGGCGCTGCACCTCTTCATAACTTCGGCGGATCCACCGCTAGCTTAGGGTTTTATTAAGACCGACATCTAAAACGCTGGTCTTAATAAATGTGCCTCACTATCTTTAAAAAATTGTAGAAAAAAATTCCACAAATACCAGAGCAAAAAAACAAACAAAAACAAAACAAAGATGGCAATAAATATAACCACCTATTCTGGCTTTTTTTCCCCACAGGTTACGAAAAAAGCTAGAGACAATTTGATGTATCTAAGGACCCTAAAAGGGTTATCCAGGATTTTGATATTGATGGCCTATTTTCAAGTTAGTGCACCAATATTAGAATGGCAGCGGTCCAACAGAGGTGCTGGGTGTTTGATCCATGCAGATCTGAAAGGCCATCAGTATCAAAAATCTGACTTAGGCACTGATTCATCAAAACTGGCGTCTGTGGCACCAGTTTTGATGGGGCCTGTTGATGCAGATGGAAGCATGTCATTTATGATGAGGGTGGGCCTTGTCATAAATTACATGCCCCCTCTGGCACTCCGTGTGCCAAGATGAAATCTACGGCAGCTCAGAGCTGCTGTAGAGTTCAGTCATTATTTACGCCAGTTTCTGGTGTAAGTAATGATGAATGAGATGGGGCTGATGGCTTCAACCACACCACCACACACCCTTATCATATGTATTGTTGAAGACAGAGTAAAATACTTATTGGGACTAGAAAAGTAGCAATTGCCTTGAAAAGTTGCAAATCCTGTGGACTAACCCCTTAGATGCCACCGTCAATACTGACCGCATCTCCATCGGCTCCCTGCTGAGCCAATGGCTGTTATCGCAAACCCAACCCGGGAGCTATGGTGGCAACACAAAAATTTTTTTTTTGCAAAAATACTTTTATTGTGTAAAACTGAAGAAGAAAAAAATCACTGCATCCCTAATGACCTGCGCTATGAAAATATGATGAAAAACACGATCTTCCCTATCAGGTGAACACCGTAAACAATAATAAAAACACTGCCAGAACAGCCTTAAAAAAGCATAACATTTCTGCTCTCCTGACGCTCCCAGCCGACAAGAAATTGCCTTATATTGCAGCCTGGGAGAAAGATCTCCAGACTACTTTCACTCCAGATGAAATTAAAGATATCTATGCTAATAGTTCTGGCCCATCTAGATGTATTACTCTTCAGGAGACGTCCTATAAGTTGGTTAGTAGATGGTATAAAACTCCTGCTGTGTTGCATACAATGTTTCTGACATCGCCCCTGGAGTGTTGGAGATGTAAGTCAAAGATTGGTGATTATATGCATATATTGTGGGACTGTGATCTCATTAGACCCTTCTGGAAGGTGGTAGGCGACATTATTCTGAAAGTTTGCCCTGGATCTCCTCCTTTGTCTCTGAAGGTTATATTTTTGAACGCAACGCCCCTTTATCGTATTCCTTACAATGTACATCTTTGGAGACAAATGATTCTCACGGCCAAAGCCATGATACCTTTATATTGGAGGCAAACTTCACCACCCCCAATCCTTCAGTGGATCCAAAGGGTAGGTCAGGTGGCTAGGCTTGAGGAATTGAGTGCCCACAACCTCAAGTCCTTTGGTAAATTTCAGAGGATTTGGTCGGCGTGGATCTCCTTCTCCACCCAAGGGGACCTCAACCCCTTTCTGAGGCCAAATTCATCGTACTGAGTGTCGCATGTTCTCCCCCGCACATTCTTTTCCCTTTGTTATTTCAATTTAATTGGTTCTGTGAAGCGAATGTAAAAGTGACGTTACTTTACCCTCTCCCTTTTGGCAAAAGTGATTCTCCATCTGTTAATATTTTACACAAGCATTTTGGATTTATTGAGTATGGACTTCATTCTCATATTTCTGTTCTCATATAATATTGGAAACCTGGGAACTGGGTGGTAATTACCCCGCCTAGCTCCTCTATAGGCCTCTTCTTTTGCCTGGTATTGTTGTTTTTTGTGATGTTTCAAAACTAATGTACCAGCTTACATTGTTTGGATTGTATTGCCTTTATTGAAAAAATGAAAAATAAAAAGATATTTACAAAAAAAAGCAAAACATCAAGTGATCAAAATGTATCTACCCCAAAATAGTACCAATGAAATGTCACCTCATCCTTCAAAGAGCAAATAGCAAATCCATAAACAAGATCATCTCCAGAAAAATGTTACAAATTTGGCTTTCAGAAAATGGTACAACAAAAACATGATTTTTTTTTCAAAAAGGCTTATAGGTGGTTTCCAAAGTAAGGGTACCTCAGGGGCTCTGCAAATGTGATGTAGTGCCTGAAAACCATTCCAGCAAAATCAATCCAAAAGCCAAATGGCACTCCGCCCTTTCTGAGCGATGCCATGTGCCCATTCAGCAGTTGATGACCTTGTTTATGGTATTTCCGTTCCCAGTGGAATCCGCCTATCAATAAAAGTAGTGTGATGTGAGTCTCAGATGGCAGCAGCTAGGCACAGCATGTTGAGCACTGAAATACCTAGTATGCCACTCTGTCTGCAGCTGTGCAAAGTGGCATATTGGCGTCAAAATGCATGTGTGGTGTCAACATACTCATTCTACTCCTCAATAAATATCTTAAGGGGTGGAGTTTCCAACATTGGGTCACTTCTAAGGGTTACATTTATTATTTCACCCCAGATCCTCCACAGTTGTTAGTACAAGATGCGTAAATCATCACATTCGGCCTCAAATGTGCATGGTGCTCTTTTACTCTAGAGCCCTGGTGTATGTCCAAAGAAAAGATTAGGGCCACATGTAAAGTATTTCTAAAACAAAGAAACACAGCATAATAATAAGAGGACTGACTGAGGTGTAATTTATACCTCATACCTCACATATCAGTACACTGCCATATATACTATATACCTGCACAGACTGCATCTATTCTACCTTGTACCTAAAATACCACCAGTACACTGCTGTATATACTATATATCTGTATATACTGCATGTATTATAAAAGTATAATAGATGCAGTGTATACAGATATATAGTATACACAGCCGGTGTACTGATATGTGAGGTATGAGGTGTAATAGAAGCAGTATGTACAGATATATAGTATATACAGCAGTATACAGATATTTGAAATACAAGGTATCATATCTACCTACCGTGTTTCCCCGAAAATAAGACCTATCCCTAAAATAAGCCCTAGTGCTATTTTGCCTTGCTTTTGGAGTAGGCTTAAAATATAAGCCCTACTCCAAAAATAAGCCCTATCTACATTACTGTATAAAGTGAATACAAGTGAGCGCTTCCATTATGGAAGCGCTCACTTGTATATTTTCGCTGCCGGCACCCTATCAGACCTCAGATCAGCCCACCCTGCCCCATAGTAATAAAATAAAAAACTCCTCTTACCTGTCCTGCACCGCGGCTCCGCTCCGGGTCCAGCGCTCCACAGGCTTCCAGGGCCGGCGCTGCACTGCGCTGTACGCGGTCAGGACGTAGTGCGCACACTATGACCTGACACTGCACGCAGTCAGGTGACAGTGCAGCGCCGGCCTGAGAAGCCAGAGGAGCACCTGGAGTGGAGCCGCGGTGCAGGACAGGTAAGAGGAGTTTTTTATTTTATTGTTATAGGGGCTGGGTGGGCTGGTCTGAGGTCTGATGGGGGTACGCTGATCTGAGGTCTGAAGGGGGCACAGTGGGCTGATCGGGGGTCTGATGGGGGCATGCTGATCTGAGGTCTAAAGGGGGCACAGTGGGCTGATCGGGGGTCTGATGGGGACATGTTGATCTGAGGTCTGAAGAGGGCACAGTGGGCTGATTGGGGGTCTGATGGGGGCATGCTGATCTGAGGTCTAAAGGGGGCACAGTGGGCTGATCGGGGGTCTGATGGGGACATGCTGATCTGAGGTCTAAAGGGGGCACAGTGGGCTGATTGGGGGTCTGATGGGGGCACAGTGGGCTGATCGGGGGTCTGATGGGGGCATGCTGATCTGAGGTCTGAAGGGGGCACAGTGGGCTGATTGGGGGTCTGATGGGGGCATGCTGATCTGAGGTCTAAAGGGGGCACAGTGGGCTGATCGGGGGTCTGATGGGGACATGCTGATCTGAGGTCTGAAGGGGGCACAGTGGGCTGATCGAGGGTCTGATGGGGGCACGCTTTAAACCGCGTTTCCCTGAAAATAAGACCTATCCCAAAAATAAGCCCTAACGCTTTTTTTTGGAGGAAAAAAAAATAATAAGACACTGTCTTATTTTCGGGGAAACACGGTAGTAAGGCACATATCAGCTTACTGCTGTATATACTATATATACTCACTGTGTCTGTTATACCTCTTACCACTGGCATATTTATAGGGGTCACAGTGATCGCAGTTGCAACTGGACCCCCAAGCCAGGTGAACCCAGAGGGCCCCCCTTGTCAGTGGTGCTGCATTATTCACTTTATAAGATGCAGTGCATCTTATAAAGGGAATACTAGTCTGCGCTTCCATAATGGAAGCGTTCACTAGTATGCAGAAGGTGGTGGAATGAACACTGGGAGTGCTGTACTTACCCCTCCTACTGCTTGCTCTTCTCAGGTTCTGCGCTGCTGTTTCCTGGCTGTCTGCAGCATCAGGATGTACAGTGCGCACTTTGACCTGACGCTGCATGCAGTCAGGTGACTGTGCAGCGTGGGCCCTGAGAAGAGATGAGAAAGAGGAGACAACTGGACATAGAGAGGAGAGGCGTAATGTAATAAGTACATATGGGGGCTGTATTACCCCGTATGTTCACTAGCGCTGTATGTAATGTTTTACAAGTATGTCTTTAAAGGGGTTTTCCGTTTTTGTTACCATATAAGCGCTGCCTTCTCTGCGGAAAAATCAGCGATGCCTTCTCTTCAAACAGCTGATCTGATATTGAGGACCTATCCTGAGCATAGGTCATCAGTAGGGATGAACAAATCGACTTCAGATGAAACATACAAAGTCGATTCGCATAAAACTTTGTTCTAATGCTGTACGGAGCCGGAGCTCCGTAGAGTATTAGAATGTATTGCCACTTGGAACCGAACCAGAGTTTGGAAAATGTTTTTTTTTTACAGTAGAAATGAATTTATGCGAGACTTCGCAAAGTAATAACTTCGACTCATCAGAGCCAATACATGCTAATACTGTACAGAGCTCCGGCTCCGTACAGTATTAGAACAAAGTTTTATGCGAATCGGCTTCGGATGTTTCATCCAAAGTCGATTTGCTCATCCCTAGTCGTCAGTAGTAAAAAAAAGGACAACCCCTTTAACATTAGGACTGGAGGGAATGGATTAGGTTGAGAATTTGCCTCAGGCAGCAGAAAGGCTAGGTGCACCCCTGCCCCAGGGCCAGTTTTAGACACAATGTGGCCCTGGGCAAAATTAAAAGTGGGGCCCCAAATCTTGTAATAATGTACTAACAACACAGTTACATTCTGTCGATTTCGGCCGTCCCTCACAAATTTACACCCCATAAAGCCCCTCAAACAGATCTGCACCATCATGGCCCCAGAATATGCCACATGCCCCCTCCCCTCACAGGAATGAGTTCTCCTCACTCAAGGCATCTGAGAGTGTTAAAAACTGGAAGTGTGGGCTTCCTCTTAAGGTGCGCTTTCCCCCAGCGGAGATCAGGATGCCTAAGCTGAACTCTTGCACTGGGGCCCATGAGCCTTTAGCTACGCCCCCGACCTTTTACCATGTGACCATCAGCAACCTGTGTAACCTGTGACGTCACACCTTCTCTTACCCACTGCATTCTAGCTTTTTCTGCCGAGTATTATAATACATAGTGTATACATGGTATTCAGGGGTACATAAAAGATGCACTATACATAAAGGGGCACATGTATGAAGCATTTTACATGAAGGGGGCACATAGAAGGAGCACTGTACATAAAGGTGGCATAAAGAAGAGGTACTATATATAAAGAAGGCACATAGAAGAGGCACTATACATAAAAGAGGCACTTATAAGAGGTGCTATACATAAAGGGGGAACATAGAAGAGGCACTTTACATAAAGGGGGCACATAGAAGAGGCACTATACATACAGGAGGCACATGTAAGAGGCAGTATACTTAAAGGGGGCTAATATAAGAGGTGCTATACATAAAAGGGGCACATATAAGAGGCACTGTTTATAAGCATGTGGCATTATATACAGAGGAGCACAGAGCATGTGGCACTAGCATTAGGGGCACTGTGTGTGGCACTGTAAACAGAGGACATGGGGCATATGACACAATGCACAGAGCATATGGCACTATATACAGAGGAAACAGACCATGTGGCACTGTATAAAGAGGTCACAGACCATGTAGCACTGTGTAAAGAGGGCACAGAGCATGTGGCACTATATAAGGAGAGCACAGAGCATGTGGCACTATATAAGGAGGGCAGAGTATGTGGCACTGTATAAAGAAGGCACAGACCATGTAGCACTGTATAAAGAGGGCCCAGAGCATGTGACACTATATACAGAGGGCACAGAGCATATGGCACTATATACAGAGGGCACAGACTATGTAACATAGTAACATAGTTTATAAGGCCGAAAAAAGACATCTGTCCATCCAGTTTCGGCCTGTTTTCCTACAAGTTGATCCAGAGGAAGGCAAAAAGAATCCTGTGAGGTAGAAGCCAATTTTCCCCACTTTAGGGAAAAAAATTCCTTCCCAACTCCAATCAGGCAATCAGAATTACTTCCTGGATCAACGACCCATCTCTAGTAACTATAACCTGTAATATTATTACACTCCAGAAATACATCCAGGCCCCTCTTGAACTCTTTTAGTGAACTTACCATCACCACCTCCTCAGGCAGAGAGTTCCATAGTCTCACTGCTCTTACCGTAAAGAATCCTCTTCTATGTTTGTGTACAAACCTTCTTTCCTCCAGACGCAGAGGATGTCCCCTCGTCACAGTCACAGTCCTGGGGATAAATAGATCATGGGAGAGATCTCTGTACTGACCCCTGATATATTTATACATAGTTATTACTGTGCAAGCCTTCTACAAGATCATTAATAAATATATTGAACAGAATAGGGCCCAATACTGACCCCTGTGGTACCCCACTAGTGACAGTGACCCAATCTGAATATGTACCATTAACCCCTTCCCGACCAGCGCCGTAGTACTACGGCGCGCTGATCGGGCGGGTGCAGGAGCTGCGCCCGCCCGATCAGCTGCGGGGAGCCGGCTGTTCCCAGTAGCCGGACCCCTGCTGCGTACGCCCGCATCGGTGAAAACACCGATGCGGGCGTATTAACCCTTCATGTGCCGTGGTCAGCGCTGACCGCGGCACATGCGATGCGGGCGGTCGGAAGGGGTGTCCATCGGGTCCCCGCGCCGCTGTGACGGGGACCCAATGGCTTAGATAGCAGCTGGGTGCCTTCCTTAGGCATCCGGCTGCTATCTACGGAAGCCTGTGAGATCCAGCCCCCTGAATCTCACAGGCAGTAAGCTGGAAGTGTATTACATAGTAACATAGTTTGTAAGGCCGAAAAAAGACATCTGTCCATCCAGTTCAGCCTGTTTTCCTACAAGTTGATCCAGAGGAAGGCAAAAAAAAACCCTGTGAGGTAGAAGCCAATTTTCCTCACTTTAGGGTATTACTGTGTGTAAGCCATTGTAATGCATTGTAAAGGGGATCAAACCCCAAAAGTTAAAAAAGTGTAAAAAAAAAAAAGTAAAAAAAAGTGAAAAAATAAAGTTTTACAAAAAAAGTTTCAAGTTCCCAGAAAAAAAGCGTCCTTTTCACAAAATAATATAAAAAAATTGTAAAAAATAGTGAAAAAAATAAAAAGAGACATATTAGGTATCGCCGCGTCCGTATCGACCGGCTCTATAAAAATATCACATGATCCACCCCGCCAGGTGAATGCAGTAAAAAAAAAAAAAAAAACTGTGCCAAAACAGCCTTTTTTTGGTCACCTTCCCTTACAAAAAGTGTAATAGCAGGCGATTAAAAAGGCGTATTTACCCCAAAATGGTACCAATCAAACCGTCATCTCGTCCCGCAGAAATGTAGACCCTACCTGAGACAATCGCCAAAAAAATAAAAAAAATATGGCTCTCAGAAAATAGCAACACAAAAAAAAGATTTTATTCTGGTCAAAAATGCATCTAATGTGTAAAACTTTCCAAAAATAAAAATGTTTGACATATTGGGTATCGCCGCGTCCGTAACAACCTGCTCTATAAGTGGCCAGTACCCCCCTTAATATATTCTTTGAAGGGTGTAGGTTCCAAAATGGGGTCACTTTTTGAGGGTTTCCACTGTAGGGGTACGTCAGGGTCTCTCAATTACAAAATGGTGCCTAAAAACCATTCTAGCAAAATCTGCCTCCAAAATCCGTATGGCGCTCCTTTCCTTCTGACCACTGCCACAAACCCATAGAGACGTTTACCACCACATATGGGGTAATTCTGTTAACTGCAGAATCAGAGTAATGTATATTGAGGTTTAGTTTGCTGTTAACCCTTGCTGTTGCTGCTGTGAAATTTCACCTCCATTTTCCTTTAATTCTTGCGGAACACCTCAAGGGTTAACAAAGTTTGTAACAGCAGTTTTTTATAATTTGAGGGGTGTAGTTTCTAAAATGTGGTCATTTATGGGTGGTTTCCATTACGTAAGCCACTCAAAATCACTTTATATCTGAATTGGTGCTTAAAAAAATGGTTTTGGAAATTTTGTTGAAAATTTGAAAAATGGCTTCTAAACTTCTAAGCCTTCTAACGTCCCAAAAAAGTAAAATGACATTTATAAAATGATGCCAACATAAAGAAGACATATGGGGAATGTAAAATAATAGCTATTTTTGGAGGTATTACTATATATTTTGAAAGTAGAGAAATTGAAATTTGCAAATTTGCTAATTTTTCCAAATTTTTGGTAAATTTGGTATTTTTTAAAAAATAAAAATGAAATATTTTGCCACAAATTTACTACTGTCGTGAAGCACAATATGCGACGAGAAAACAATCTCAGAATGGCTTGGATAAGTAAAAGCGTTCCAAAGTTATTACCACATAAAGTGACACATGTCAGATTTGCAAAAAATGGCCTGGTCAGGAAGGTGAAAACAGCCCCGGGGTTGAAGGGTTAATAACCACCCTCTGTTTTCTATCACTGAGCCAGTTACTTACCCACATACAGACATTTTCTCCCAGGCCAAGCATTCTCATTTTATATACTAACCTTTTATGCGGTACAGTGTCAAATGCTTTGGAGAAGTCCAGATATACGACATCCATTGATTCGCCATGGTCAAGTCTAGAACTTACGTCCCCATAGAAACTGATTAAATTGGTTTGACATGACCGATCCCTCATGAAGCCATGTTGATATGGCATTATTTTCATTGAGGTACTCCAAGACAGCATCTCTTAGAAAATCTTCAAACAGTTTACCCACGACAGATGTTAACCACTTCCCATCCGGGCCATTTACCTCCTTCCTGATCAGGCCTAATTTTGCAAATCTGACATGTGTCACTTCATGTGGTAATAACTTTGGAACGCTTTTACTTATCCAAGCCATTCATAGATTGTTTTCTTGTGACACATTGTACTTTGTGTTAATGGTAAATTTGAGTCAATATATTTTACCTTTATTTGTAAAAAAATCCAAAATTTACTGAAAATTTTGAAAAAAAAATCACAATTTTTTAAATATGAATTTCTCTGCTTTTAAGTTGCATAGGGATATCTAATAAAATTGTTATTAATGAACACTTTATGTTGGCATAATTTTGGAAATGTAATTTTATTTTTTGAGGACGTTAGAAGGCTTCGAATTTTAGATGTAATGTTTAATATTTTCATGAAAATTTCCAATAGTTAATTTTAAAGGACCTTTGCAGTTCTAAAGTGACTTTGAGGGGCTTAAATAATAAAAACCTCCCATAAATGAACATATTTTAGAAACTACAGCCCCCAATGTAATCCAAACTGATTTTTACAAAGTTTGTTAACCCTTTAGATTTCCCACAAGAATTAAAACAGAAGGAAGGTGAAATTTTAAAATAAATATATTTTTTTTGCAGATTTTCAATTTTTAATTCATTTTTCCTATAAGATAGCAAGGGTAAATCGCAAATCAAACCTGCATATTTTTTTTCCTGATTCTGAATTTTGCAGAAACACCCCATATGTGGTTGTAAACTGCTCTGTGACCTGCAGTAATGAGAGGGAGATAGTACAAACATTTGTGATGGCTTTGACAGCTGGTCAGAGTGATCAAAAGCCTGGAGGCCAGGAAAAAAAGGTCTCCATGTTCTTGGCTGTCAGGAGGCAGCTGAGTCATGGAGCTTCTATGTACAGGTGCTGCACACAGGGGGCAAAGCTGAAGGACGTTTTAAAACGTCCATTCAGAGATGGAGATCCACTACCAGGACATTTATAGTCAATGGGCAGACTGGAAGTGGTTAAACTTACCGACCTATAGTTTCCGGGTTCTGGTTTTTGGACCCTTTTTGAATATTGGCACCACATTTGCTATGAGCCAATCCTGTGGAACACCCCCTGTCAGTATAGAGTCCTTAAATATCAGAAATAGGGGTCTGGCTATGACATTACTTAATTCTCATAGGATACGGGGGTGTATGCCATCTGGTCCAGGCAATTTGTCTATTTTAATCTTTTTAAGACGTCGCTGTACTTCTTCCTGGGTCAGACAGGGCACTTTTAATGGGGAATTTACTTTTATATTCTGCATTGCATCTGACAGTTTATTTTCCTCAGTGAATACAGTGAAGAAATTACTCTGTAAGGGGCCAACACCTTCAGGTTTATACTTTTTACTATTTATATAATTGAAGAACATTTTAGTGTTAGTTTTACTCTTTTTGGCAATTAATCTCTCGTTCTCTAGTTTGGCTGCTTTATTTGTCGTTTACATGTTCTATTTTTTTCTTTATAGTTTTTTTAATGCTTCCTCGCTCCCCTCCTGTTTTAGTGATTTAAATGCTTTCTTTCTGTCATTTATTGCTTTCTTTACAGTTCTATTTATCCACATTGTTTTTTTCTTCTTCCTCAACCTTTTATTCCCATAAGGTATGTACCTCTCACAATTAGATATTAGGATGCTTTTAAAAATCTCCCATTTTTTGGCTGTATTTTTATTTTTGAGGATTTTGTGCCAGTTTTTTAGGCCTATGGCCTCTCTTAGTTGGCTAAATTTTGCTTTTTTGAAGTTTGGTATTTGTGTTCCTCCCTGAAGAAACACTCTTTTGAATGACAATTGGAAGGTTATTAATTTATGGTCACTATTTCCCAGGTGTCCCCCAACCTGCACATCTGTATAAATAGGGCACAAAACATGTGGCACTATATAGAGAGGGCACAGCGCATGTGGCACTATATACAGAGGGCACAGACCTTGTGGCTCTATATAAAGATGGCACAGAGTATGTGGCACTATATACAGAGGGCACAGAGTATGTGGCACTACATACAGAGGGCACTGAGTATGTGGCACTACCATTGGAGCCCTGTGTGTAGCACTAATGCTGCTTTAATATTCAGGGCACAACATATGGCACTGAGAGGAGTTTGTGTTAGCATACAGGGTGCCAATGTGTTGGTAAAGAGAGAAGCTGAAGACATCTTCTTTGCAAAATCTGCAGAGCTGAATGGTGTCCATGAGATGTCATCATGGTGGCCAGAACCAGATGAAGAAGAACTCAGGAGGAGACGTCACCTGTAAGTCACTAAATGGAAATTATTATTCTCCTATTGACTGTGTATGATGAGTGCTGTAGTCACCTGGATGATCTACAGCTGATGATGGGTTGTAGAATGCTGTTTTCTGAAACAATTCCCAGTATCCTTTTACTGCTGTTCAGGCCATACTGGGAGCTGTAGTTTCATACCGTACAAGCTTATATGTCAAAGGAGGATCTGACTACTCAAATTGTATCTGTATTGAACTTTTAAAATCTGGTGATGCATATATGCACTGCACACGGTTCTGGTGCTATATTGATGTAGTGAACTTGGTTCTGGTGCTGTATTTGACTTATAGGCTCGGTTCTGGTGCTGTATTTATGCAGTGAATTTGGTTCTGGTGCTTTATTTGACTTATGGGTTTGGTTCTGGTGCTGTATCCATGCAATGGACCTGGTTCTGGTGCTGTATTCATGCGGTGAACTTGGTTCTGGTGCTGTGTTTAACTTATAGCCTTGGTCATGGTACCGTGTTTGACTTATAGGCTTGGTATTGGTGCTGTATTTGACTTATAGGCTTAGTTCTGGTGCTGTATTAATGCAGTGAACTTGGTTCTGGTGCTATATTTGACTTACAGGTTTGGTGCTGTATGTATGTAGTGATCTTGGTTCTTGCTCTGAATTTGTGTGTTAAACATGCAGCTGATGCTATACTTCTAATACTATCCATTCACACCTGAATTCGGGCCACTGTCACAGTTTATATCAAGAATACCGGACAAATATGCCCTGCATGCAAGAGTCTTTTGTTCACTAAGGGAGCAGCATCCTGAACAGACCCCATTATAGCCTATGGAGTGTCTTAAGCTCAGGAGTCCTTGGTCCCTCTAATGACCATGCTGTTGCTACGAACTCAATCGTGTACTGTATCTGGGATTGTGCGTGTCCGATCCCAACATAAAAACACAACCATTATTTAAAGTCCATTTACCTATAGCGCTTTTATATGGTAGACTCAGTTAAACAGGTTAAGGGTGGGACGCTATACATGGGCCAGGGCTGTGTGATTTGCCCCCAGGCTAAAATTGGCCAGTCAGCCCCTGTAAGAACTATATGTCGTGCACAGCAACACAGAAAATAGGCAGCTGTTCATCTCTCACTTGACAGCCTGCTGTTTGCAGAAAGCACATGTGCTGTGGTGCCCCCTTCACAGCCAGGAGTGATGCACCCTGTGCGATCCTACAGGTCGCACAGCCCTAAGACGGGCCTGGCTTCTGACAGCACGCTTAGTTGGCATGGCCTGGGAACAAGCTCTGTGCCCCACCTGTCCTGATCCTGCCTTTTTTATTTTCTGTTCCTCCTACTTGTGAATTTTTCATCAAGCCACCAGAGGACGTCAGTGTCACGTACCGTGTGGTTATCGTGACACGTGTTCCATGTTGCTCATGTTTGTGCCCTGGTATTCCGGATTTGGTTGTATGCTGGTTGCCAGGGGTAACGTGTAAATTGGTGGTGTCTCGGTTGTTCTCCGTGACACAGCTTCCATGTTGCTCATGTTTGTGTCCTGGCATTCTGGCTGCGGTAGTAGGCCGTGGTTGCCAGGGGCAACGTGTAGTTTTGGTTGCTGGTATGTTCCCTTATTGCATACTTCCCTCCTTCCCTGTCTGGTTCTCATGGGGTTAACATATTGACCTGGGTGTGGTCACTAGGTGCTTTTATTCTGTTGTTGCTAGCCTTGTGGGTTTAGTTGTGCTCCAGCCTCCGTTGGTGCTGGAGCTATGCACCTTTCCTGGGATTCCATCTGCCCAGTCCTTGTGGCCACTTAATATGTCATACTGTCACGCTGCAGTGTGGGAGGGGAAACTCCACACCGAGCATACACCGATACACTACAGTGAGATGAAAACCGATCAGCAGGCAAGAAGCCAGTGGCAAGGAAAACCACTGAACCAAGTGCACTGGAAACACCAGGAACCAAATCCAGAGGGCAGAAACCCAGTGAGCCCCGTTCTTCACAGAGCCCCAGATGGTAGGGATGCACTTATCCAGAACTCACTGGCTGCACCTCCAGGAAGGTTCCGGTGCACTTGGTTCAGTGGTTTTCCTTGCCACTGGCTTCTTGCCTGCTGATCGGTTTTCATCTCACTGTAGTGTATCGGTGTATGCTCGGTGTGGAGTTTCCCCTCCCACACCGTAGCGTGACAGTATGACATATTAGGCCACTTTGCGTGTTTCCCTTTTCCCTGTTATGCCTTTACCTTCGGTGAGAGGGTGTCTGCATGTTGCGCCTGCTGTTTTTTGGTGTGCATGCTTGTCCTCCGGAGGGAGGGTGAAAGGGGTGGATCTGTTTCAGTTCGGGTCACGGTGACTGTTGTTGTTTGTTGGCTGGCTGCCTTTGACCTAGGTGGGGTTGGGGTTTGCTGGCGGCAGCTTTCTGTTACTTGTGTGACCTGTGTCCTGTGTCTTATTCTCCCCTCATCCATTTCTCAGTTTGCCTGTTATTGGTGCTGTGTTTGCTGGCGGCATTCACTCGGTTAACTGGCTTAGGTGTTGCTGGTTTGGTGATGTTTGCTGGCTGCGGCCTGGTGTGTGTGAATAGGCACTGAGTGTGGATGTCTGTTCGGTTCTGGCACTTTTTGTGTTTGGTGTGAATCGACATTGTTTGTTTGTTAGGTGGTTTGTGTTTCACTTTGCTTCCCCTTGAAAATTTGGGAGAGGGGGAGTAAAGGGTGAGGTAGTGTCACGTACCGTGTGGTTATCGTGACACGTGTTCCATGTTGCTCATGTTTGTGCCCTGGTATTCCGGATTTGGTTGTATGCTGGTTGCCAGGGGTAACGTGTAAATTGGTGGTGTCTCGGTTGTTCTCCGTGACACAGCTTCCATGTTGCTCATGTTTGTGTCCTGGCATTCTGGCTGCGGTAGTAGGCCGTGGTTGCCAGGGGCAACGTGTAGTTTTGGTTGCTGGTATGTTCCCTTATTGCATACTTCCCTCCTTCCCTGTCTGGTTCTCATGGGGTTAACATATTGACCTGGGTGTGGTCACTAGGTGCTTTTATTCTGTTGTTGCTAGCCTTGTGGGTTTAGTTGTGCTCCAGCCTCCGTTGGTGCTGGAGCTATGCACCTTTCCTGGGATTCCATCTGCCCAGTCCTGTGGCCACTTAATATGTCATCGAGGTCTTCTCGAGGTCCTCTCATCCCCTTCCCTTATTCCTGTTATGTGGTTTATGTACGGGTGGGTGTTTGGTCTGTGACTGCCATGTGTCTTCTGACATGGAGTCCAGACATTTCCTGTATGTATGTGCCTTCGGTGAGAGGGCTCCAGGGTTCCCCGGAGGGGGAACAGCGATACTGTGAGTTGTTGCCGGTGAGCTGGTTCCTGGGTTTGTTGTGTGTACTGAGTCCTGTTAGGTGTTCGGGTTCCAGTACATGTGCCTGGGCTCAGTCTTTGGTGTATGGACTGCTGGTGCTTCTATCAGCAGTATCAGCAGGTAAGTTGCCAGGTGCACCGGGACCTTCCTGGAGGTGCAGCCAGTGAGTTCTGGATAAGTCCATCCCTACCATCTGGGGCTCTGTGAAGAACGGGGCTCACTGGGTTTCTGCCCTCTGGATTTGGTTCCTGGTGTTTCCGGTGCACTTGGTTCAGTGGTTTTCCTTGCCACTGGCTTCTTGCCTGCTGATCGGTTTTCATCTCACTGTAGTGTATCGGTGTATGCTCGGTGTGGAGTTTCCCCTCCCACACCGCAGCGTGACAGTCAGCATGGCCATTTGTAGAATCTGTAGGCAGAAGGTGAAGCATGGCCAGGGTGCCAATGTTGGCACCATGGCACTGTGTCAACACATACAGCATCACCATAAAGTGGCCTGGTCCTGATGCTCCTCCTACTCCATGTCACTTGTTTCGTCAGCAATCGATCACCGAGGCAATTGCAAAAAAACAACAGTATTAGTGCTCACATTCAATGGTGCAGAAGTGAAATTTGCTCCTGGCCAAGTTGCTGGTACTACAGTCCCTCCCTTTCCATGTGATTGACTCTGCACCTTTCAGAGAATTGATGGCTTGTGCGGAGCCAAGGTGAAGAGTCCCAAGCCATCATTTATTCTCCAAAAAGCCTGTACCAGCTCTGCACACATATGTTGAACAGAAGGCAGGCCTGTCAGTGTCCACTAAAGTACACGGCAGTGCCAACATGTGGACATGTAACTACGGTCAAGGACAATATATGTCCTTTATGCCCACTGGGTAAATGTGGTTCCTGCCCAGTCAGCCCAGCAACTTAGCTAGACGGCACTGCCACCTCTGTGCTCTCAAGCTGTGAATCCTGCACCATGTCCTCCTCTGCCTCCTCATCCTCAACCTTGCCTCCACTGCAGGCACAATTCAGAGTTCTCCTCCAGAATACCACCTATGCGAAGCGTGGCAGTCTCATGCTGTTCTGCACCTGGTTTGCCTAGGCGAACTGAGTCACACCGGGGAGGAACTGCTCTACATCCTTCAAGAGGAAATCAAATCCTGGCTCTCGCCAACTGAAATTCGGAACCGTGATCACCTACAGCTGAAAGGACATTGCGTTGGTACTGCATCAAGGGCTTACCTATGTGCCCTGCATGGCGCATGTCTTTAATCTTGTTGTAAACAGTTCCTGAAGCAGAATAGCGCTCCCCAACATCGCTTGATATGCGACGTTTCACCTGTTGGATCTCCACCCTCCACATGTTGAATCGACTATATGAGCAGAGGAAGGCTATAAACAATTTCTTGATGATGCAGGTGGACAGGAGCACTCCCCTGTGTAACTGGGCCACTATGTTGACTCCGCATGCAGTTGCCAACCTCCCTACTCTGTGACTGGGCCACTATGTTGACTCCTCATATGGTTGCCATCTCACCACTTTGTGACTAGGCCATTGTGTTGACTCCTCAAGCAGTTGCCACCCTCCATAATCTGTGACTGGGCCACTGAGTTGACTTCTCATGCGGTTGCCACCTCACCACTCTGTGACTGGGTCATTGTTCTTACTCCTCATGTGGTTGCCACCATCCCTACTCTGTAACTGGACCACTATATTAACTCCTCATACAGTGTCCATCTCACCACTCTGTGACTGGGCCACTGTGTTGACTCCTTATGCGGTTGCCACCCTCCGTACTCTGTGACTGGGCCACTGTGTTGACTCCTCATGTGGTTGCCACCTCACCACTATGTGACTGGGCCATTGTGTTGACTCCTCATGAGGTTGCCATGATCCCAACTATGTGACTGGGCTACTATGTTCACTCCTCATGCTGTTGCCACCCTCACCACTCTGTGACTGGGCCATTGTGTTGACTCCTCATGCAGTTGCCATCCTCACCACTCTGTGACTGGGGCCATTATGTTGACTCCTCATGGGGTTGCCACCCTCCCTACTCTGTGACTGGGCCACTATGTTGACTCCTCATACGGTTGCCATCTCACCACTCTGTGACTAGGCCATTGTGTTGACTCCTTATGCAGTTGCCACCCTCCCTAATCTATGACTGGACCACTGAGTTGACTCCTCATGCGGTTGCCACCTCACCACTCTGTGACTGGGCCACTATGTTGACTCCTCATACGGTTGCCACCTCACAATTCTGTGACTGGGCCACTGTGTTGACTCCTTATACGGTGGCCCTCACCCTAACTCTCTGTGACTGCGCCACTGTGTTGACTCCTCATGAGGTTGCCACCATCCCTACTATAAGACTGGGCCACTATGTTGACTCCTCATGCTGTTGCCACCCTCACCACTCTGTGACTGGGCCATTATGTTGACTCCTCATACGGTTGCCATCTCACCACTCTATGAGTAGGCCATTGTGTTGACTCCTCATGCGGTTGCCACCCTCCCTACTATGTGACTGGGCCACTGTGTTGACTCCTCATGTGGTTGCCACCTCTCCACTCTGTGACTGGGCCATTGTGTTGACTCCTCATGCGGTTGTCACCCTCCCTACTCTGTGACTGGGCCACTATGTTAACTCCTCATGTGGTTGCCACCCTCAGCACTCTGTGACTGCGTCACTGTGTTGACTCCTCATGTGATTGCCACCCTCACCACTCCATGACTGCGCCACTGTTTTGACTCCTCATGAGATTGCCACCATCCCTACTATGTGACTGGGCCACTATGTTGACTCCTCATGCTGTTGACCCTCACCAATCTGTGACTGGGCCATTGTGTTGACTCCTCATGTGGTTGCTACCCTCCCTACTCTGTGACTGGGCCACTATATTATCTCCTCATGCAGTTGCCATCCTCACCACTCTGTGACTGGGCCACTATGTTGACTCCTCATGTGGTTGCCACCCTCCCTACTCTGTGACTGGGCCACTATGTTGACTGCTCATACAGTTGCCATCTGACCACTCTGTGAGTAGGCCATTGTGTTGACTCCTCATGTAGTTGCCACCCTCCCTAATCTGTGACTGGACCACTGAGTTGACTCCTCATGCGGTTGCCACCTCACCAATCTGTGACTAGGCCATTATGTTGACTCCTCATGCGGTTGCCACCTCACCATTCTGTGACTGGCCCATTGTGTTGACTCCTCATGCGGTTGCCACCTTCACCACTCTGTGACTTGGCCACTGTGTTGACTCCCCATGCAGTTTCTGTACACTGATATACAGGATCTCTGCAGCCAGGAAATAGATTATTTTTAATGCGCTTTGTCACAAATAAATTTGGATCTATTCGAAATAAAAAAAAAAAATACGGTGACGCGTCCGAATCAAATTTTTTAAAAACCTGCTCACATAGGGACACACCTTGCAGATCTCATGTCCACATCGATAGGAGCCAATATAGTGTCCCTAGCTTTATTTGATACACGCTTAACGTTTTCACAGCATTGAAACCTGGATCCTGCTCCAGAATAGGAAGACATGTACAGTATCTCACAAAATTGAGTACACCCTTCACATTTTTGTAAATATTTAGTATATCTTTTCTTAGGACAACTCTGGAGATATGACGCTTTGATACAATGTAAAAAAGTCAGTGTACAGCTTGTATAACAGTGTAAATTTGGTGTGCCCTCAAAATAAGTCAACACACTGCCATTAATGTCTAAACTGCTGGAAACAAAAAGTGAGTACACTATCAAGTGAATATGTCAAAATTGTGCCCATAGTGTCAAAATTCGGTGTGACCAGTGGCCACCATTATTTTCCTACACTGCCTTAACTCTTGGGCATGGAGATCACTAGAGCTTCACAGGTTGCCACTGGAATCCTCTTCCACGCCTCCATGTTGACATCACGGAGCTGGTGGATGTTAGATACCTTACGTTCCTCCACCTTCCGTTTGAGGATGCCCTGCAGATGCTCAGTAGGGCTTAGGTCTGGAGACATGCTTGGCCAGTGAAGCACCTTTTCTTTAGCAAGGCGGTGGTCATCTTGGAGGTGTGTTTGGGGTCTTTATCATGTTCAAATTCTGCCTTACAGCCCAGTTTTCGAAGGGAGGGGATCATGCTCTGCTTCAGTATGTCACAGTACATGTTGGCATTCATGGTTCCTTCAATGAACTATAGCTCCCCACAACCAGCACCACATACAGCCCCAAACCATGTTACTTCTACCACCATTCTTGACTGTAGGCAAGACACACTTGTCTTTGTACTCCTTAGGCTACTTTCACACTAGCGTTTTTAAATTCCGGTATTGAGTTCCGTCATAGGGGCTCAATACCGGAAAAGACGCTTCAGTTTTGTCCCCATTCATTGTCAATGGGGACAAAACTGAACTGAAGACAACGGAATGCTCCTGAAAGCATTCCGTTCCGTCTTCAAACCGGAGAACAAACCGCAGCATGCTGCGGTTTTCTCTCCGGTCCAGGCATCCGCACCAAGATGGATCCGGAATGACCCCCAATGCAAGTCAATGGGGACGGATCAGTCTGGTGTGACCACAATGGTAAACGGATCCGCCCTCCATTGACTTTCAATGGAGTTCAGGACGGATCCGTCACCTACACATACAGACATACATACAGACATACATACACATACACACAAACACATACATACTTACATACTCCAGGCAGGCAGACCGCAAGTCTTCATGCCCAGGAGGCGCGCCGTTATGACGATTCCCTGGGGCTGTGGGGAATCATCATAGCTGCGCGCCTCCTGGGCGTGAAGACGTGCGGCCTGCCTGCCTGCCTGGAGTATGGAAGTATGTATGTGTTTGTGTGTATGTGTATGTGTGTGTATGTCTGTATATGGTACTGTGTGACATGTGTGGGGCCGGAACGCGGTTCCGGCCCCAAACATGTCCCAGCGGCAGTCCGGATCCAACGGCACCCTTCACCTGCCGGATCTGGACTGCCGATAGTGTGAAAGAGGCCTTACCTGGTTGCCGCCACACACACTTGACACCATCTGAACCATATAAGTTTATCTTGGTCTTATCAGACCACAGGACATTGTTCCAGTAATCAATGTCGTTAGTCTGCTTGTCTTCAGCAAACTGTGGCCTTTCTTGTGCATCATCTTTAGACGAGGCTTATGTTCTGAACACTGACAGGGTGACCCCCCACCCCTTTAACCTCTGCAGCAATGCTGGCAGCACTCATATGTCTATTTTGAAAAGACAACCACTGGATTTGACGCTGAGTACATGCACTCAACTTCCTTGGTCGACCATGGTGAGGTCTGTTCTGAGTGGAACCTGTTTTGTTAATCCAATCTATGGCCTTGGCCACCGTGCTGCAGCTCAGTTTCAGGGTGTTGGCAATCTTCTTATAGCCTGGGCATCTTCTATGCCAGGTGCCATGTTTAACTTCCAGTGACCAGTATGAGAGAGTGTGATACTGATAACACCAAATTTAGCATACCTGCTCCCCATTCACACCTGAGACCTTGTAACACTAACAAGTCACATGACACGGGAGGGAAAATGGCTAATTGGGCACAATTTGGTCATTTTCACTTAGGGGTGTACTCACTTTTATTGCCAGCGGTTTAGATGTTAACAGTTGTGTGTTGAGTTATTTTGAGGGCACACCAAATGTACACTGTTATACAAGCTGTACACTGACTACTTTACATTGTATCAAAGTGTCATATCTTCAGTGTTGTCCCATGAAAAGATAGAATAAAAGATTTACAAAAATGTGAGGGGTTTACTGGCTTGTGAGATACTGGATCTGGATTTGCCGGTGGAAATATCATAGTGGAGTAGAATACCAGCAAAATGAATGAGATTTGTAGAAATCTTATACAAATACTGTGTTTATTTTCCATATGGAAAATTACCTGCTATACAGATTTTTAAATCCCCAGTATGTCAATTTTTGACACTGAATTATTAAGTATTTTGATATATACTTTGTTCAATGGGGAAGTGAAAATCCGCAATAAACCAAATTGCTGTCGAATTTGCTGCCGATTTCGTGTGGATCTGCAGTAAAATTCACAAGTCTTAAATAAATAAAGTAAAAAAAAAAGCACTTAATAAAAGGTAATGTGTCATCAGAAAATGACCTATTGTTTAAATCATGTTTTTATATAACTTATTTTTAAAGAATTTTTGGTAATGTTAGTTTTCATTTTCCATTTCACTATCCATATTTAAACAAAAACCATAAAAATCCTTCAGTTTTCGCACTGACCACTAAGCCTAATAATAGGCACCACTTCTTAGTCTGTACTGATCACTTTACTGGAGTTAAGCCACTTCCACACCTGCGGCACGGGGCTTCAGCAGGCTGTTCCGGTGAACTGCGCTCCGGCCCCATTCACTGTAATGGGGGCGGGCCGCGGATCCGGCCACAGCACGGCAACCCCTGCTGAGAAGCGGCCGGAACGAAAATACAACATGTTGTATTTTCGTTCCAGCACCTGCACGTGCACCTGCGGCAGCACGGATCCGGCAGGCTGTTCACCCACCAGGTAGCCTTACCTGCTTACCTGTCATTCTAATCCTGCCTGTGAATACCTCTGTGTATAGATAAGACATGATCCACCATACAAAATAGATGATTATCAAATCTTTTCTATTATTTCCTTGTACAATGACCTCTGCACAGTTACAGAGCATGGCCAGAAAACTCTCCCATAGATGTCAGAGGTCAGCTCCTGTCCATTCTGTGTATGGCTCATGTAGTTGCCCTAAAACAAGTCTTTAAATGCTTTCTAAATACTGTTTAGAACACCTTAGGTAAGATGACAGCCCCCATAATCATAGTCAGAAAATAGAATTTAAAAATTTGCAATCAGAAAATAAAAACAGATTTGAAAAAAGGATATATGTCGCTATCTGGTTTTAACTGGAAGGAAAAATTTCAGTGACATGTTTCCTATAAAATAATAAAATAAAAAATCCCTATACTCACCTCCACTGGTGCTTTTCTGGCTCCCTTGGCAATCACAGACTACAGCAGTCACATGGGGACAAGAAATTACATGGGATAATCACAGGAGGCAGAGTTTTACAGGAACTGGCACTGGGGATTTTACAGAGACGGGGTCAGGGAAGTGGCAGGAGAAGGTGATTATGCTGGGAGGCTTTTTTTCTGCCGCTTGTAAGGTGCTGCGGATGAAATACACAATCAAATCTGCAGTAAACTCCACCCAATTTGGTCTGGGTTTACCACTGAAGACTTTCTTGCAATGTCTCAGCTTTTAGAAACAGCCCCTAGACACTGTGGAAGCATAAACTGGCTTGCTTTCTTGAAACAAACAGAAACCATTGTCTCTAACATCACCAAGATGGAAAACACAAGAGACAGCATCTTACATCATAATCAGATAGGACATGCACAGTAGTACACATGAATATGCTGGTAGTTAACACAGCGCCATCTATTGTCTGGTCAGCATAGTTCCTCAAGTATTAAACTGCAGCACTTACCTAGTAACATGGGCCCTGATTTATCATTCCTTCACTCCAGAATTCTGGCATCAAAAAGTTGCAAAAGCCCTATTTTGTGACTTTTTTGCACTCTTGCAAGATTTAAGCACTTGCGCAAAAATGTGTGACTTTTTACACTTGCGCAAAATTTTGCGACTTTTTGTATTTGAACACCATTTACTCCAGTTTTGTAATATGGGTGGAAAAGTGGGTGTGGTTAGCTATGTTAATGAGTTTCACTCCAGATTTATCATTGCAACTTTTTAAAAAAGTCACAATCTCTTAGTTTAGGGAGTTAAATAAGTGGCTCAGAAGCTGGTGCAGGGAGGAATGGTTTGGGTTCATGGAGAACTGGGCCGATTTCTCTGTCGGCTACAGACTCTACAGTAGGGACGGGCTGCACGTTAATGGGGAGGGTGCAACTGACCTGGGGGAAAAAATGGTTAGACGGCTGGAGGAGCTTTTAAACTAGGATCTGGGGGGAGAGTGGGGGTCATACTAATAAGGGGGTAGATATTGCACATAGAGAGTGGGACATAGGAGGGGACAGTGCGGGATTAGAGGGGGCTGGGGTTAGTGAGGAAAGTAGGGAGAAGACTGGGCAAAATATCAACCAAGGTAACCCAAAAATCCCAGATACTCACTTTACAGGTAATAAAACTGGTGAACTGGAATTAGTGATGTGTGAGGAGGACTATGACATAGTGGGAATAACTGAAACATGGCTGGATGATAGCTATGACTCGGCAGTTAATGTACAGGGTTACAATCTGTTTAGAAAGGATCGGCAAAACCGGAGAGGTCTGCCTTTATGTAAAGTCCTGTGTAAAGCCCACACTCCAGGAAGATATACGTGAGGGACATGAAGATGTGGAGTCACTGTGTAAATGAAGCCAAAAAAATAAATAAAATACTTATAGGAGTTTATTATAAACAACCTAATATATCAGATTCAACAGAAAATCTACTTGAAATAGACGGGACAGCAAAACATAATGAGGTTGTTATTATGGGGGACTTCAACTACCCAGATATAGACTGGGAAACTGAAACCTGTATATCTCATCAAGGAAACAGGTTCTTGGAAATAACCAAAGACAATTTCCTTTCCCAACTGGTTCAAGACCCGACTAGAGGGACAGCCATACTGGACTTAGTATTAACCAATAGACCTGACAAAACAACAGATGTGCAGGTTGGGGGACACCTGGGAAATAGTGACCATAAAATAATAACCTTCCAATTGTCATTCAAAACAGTGTTTCTTCAGGGAGGAACAAAAATACCAAACTTCAAAAAAGCAAAATTTAGCCAACTAAGAGAGGCCATAGGCCTAAAAAACTGGCACAAAATCCTCAAAAATAAAAATACACCCACAAAATGGGATATTTTTAAAAGCATCGTAATATCTAATTGTGAGAGATACATACCTTATGGGAATAAAAGGTTAAGAAACAAGAAAAAACCAATGTGGATAAATAGAACTGTAAAGAAAGCAATAAATAACAAAAAGAAAGCATTTAAATCATTAAAACAGGAGGGTGGCAGGGAAGCATTGAAAAACTATAAGGAAAAAATAGAATATGTAAAAGACAAATAAAAGCAGCCAAACTAGAGACCGAGAGATTCATTGCCAAAGAGAGTAAAACTGACCCTAAAATGTTCTTCAATTATATAAATAGTAAAAAGTATAAATCTGAAGGTGTCGGCCCCTTACAGAGTAATGAGAGGGGAGTTGCAAAGAGCGATGAGGAAAAATGCAAAGCTATTAAATATTTTTTTCTCCACTGTATTCACTGAGGAAAATAAACTGTCAGATGAAATGCAGAATATGAAAGTAAATTCCCCATTAAAAGTGCCCAGTCTGACCCAGGAAGAAGTACAGCGGCGTCTTAAAAAGATTAAAATAGACAAATCGCCAAGACCGGATGGCATACAACCCCGTATCCTAAGAGAATTAAGTAATGTCATAGTCAGACCCTTATTTCTGATATTTAAGGAATCTATATTGACAGGGAGTGTTCCACAGGATTGGCGCATAGCAAATGTGGTGCCAATATTCAAAAAGGGTCCAAAACCAGAGCCTGGAAACTATAGGCCGGTAAGTTTAACATCTGTCGTGGGTAAACTATTTGAAGATTTTCTAAGAGATGCTGTCTTGGAGTACCTCAATGAAAACTATGCCGTATCAGCATGGCTTTATGAGGGATCGGTCATGTCAAACCAATTTAATCAGTTTCTATGGGGAGGTAAGTTCTAGACTTGACCATGGCGAATCAATGGATGTCGTATATCTGGACTTCTCCAAAGCATTTGACACTGTACCACATAAAAGGTTAGTATATAAAATGAGAATACTTGGCCTGGGAGAAAATGTCTGTATGTGGGTAAGTAACTGGAGGGAGGTTAGAAAACAGAGGGAGGTTATTAAAGGTACATACTCAGATTGGGTCACTGTCACTAGCGGTGTACCACAGGTGTCAGTGTTGGGCCCTATTCTCTTCAATATATTTATTAATTATCTTGTAGAAGGCTTGCACAGTAAAATATCAATTTTTGCAGATGACACTAAACTGTGTAAAGTAATTAACACAGAAAAGGTCAGTACACTGCGACAGATGGGTCTGGATAGATTGGAGGCTTGGGTAGAGAAGTGGCAGATGAGGTTTAACACTGACAAATATAAGGTTATGCACATGGGATGTAATAATTCAAGTCACCAGTACATACTAAATGGTAAAACACTGGGTAACACTGACATGGAAAAGGACCTAGGAATTTTAGTGAACAGCAAACTAAACTGTAGAAACCACTGTCAGACAGCTGCTGCCAAGGCCAATAAGATAATGGGTTGCATCAAAAGAGGCATAGATGCCCGTGATGAGAACATAGTCCTGCCACTTTACAAATCACTAGTCAGACCACACATGGAGTACTGTGTACAGTTCTGGGCTCCTGTGAACAAGGCAGACATAGCAGAGCTGGAGAGGGTTCAGAGGAGGGCAACTAAAGTAATAACTGGAATGGGTGGACTACAGTACCCAGAAAGATTATCAAAATTAGGGTTATTCACTTTAGAAAAAAGACAACTGAGGGGAGATCTAATAACTATGTATAAATATATCAGAATAACTCCCTGGATCAACAACCTATCTCTACTAACTATAACTTGTAATATTATTACACTCCAGAAATACATCCAGACCCCTCTTGAACTCTTTTAGTAAACTTACCATCACCACCTCCTCCTGCTCTTACAGTAAAGAATCCTCTTCTATGTTTGTGTGTAAACCTTCTTTCCTCCAGACACAGAGGACGTCCCCTCGTCACAGTCACAGTCCTGGGGATAAATAGATGATGGGAGAGATCTCTGTACTGATATATTTATACATAGTTATTAGATCTCTCTTCAGTCATCTTTTTTTCTAATGTGAAGAACCCTAATTTTGATAATCTTTCAGGGTACTGAAGTCCACTGATTCCAGTTATTACTTTAGATGCCTTCCTCTGAACGCTCTCCAGCTCTGTTATGTCTGCCTTGTTCAGAGGAGCCAAGAACTGTACACAGTACTTCATGTGAGGTCTGACTAGTGATTTGTAAAGTGGCAGGACTATGTTCTCATCACGGGCATCTATGCCTCTTTTGATGCAACCCATTATCTTAATGGCCTTGGCAGCAGCTGTCTGACAGTGGTTTATACAGCTTAGTTTTCTATTCACTAAAATCCCTAGTTCCATTTCCACGTCATTGTTACCCAGTGTTTTACCATTTAGTATGTACCGGTGACTTGCATTATTCCTTCCCATCTGCGTAACCTTACATTTATCAGTGTTAAACCTCATCTGCCTCTTCTCTACCCAAGCCTCCAATCTATCCAGATCCATCTGTAGCAGTGTACTTGCCTTTTCTGTTGTAATTGCTTTACACACATCTACAAAAATTGATATTTTACTGTGCAAGCCTTCTACAAAATCATTAATAAATATATTGAATAGAATAGGGCCCAATACTGACCCCTGTGGTATCCCACTAGTGACAGTGACCCAATCTGAGTGTGCACCGTTAATAACCACCCTTTGTTTTCTATCACTGAGCCAGTTACTTACCCACATACAGACATTCTCTCCCAGTCCAAGCATTCTCAGTTACATCTCATATACTAACCTTTTATGTGGGACAATATAAAATGCTTTGGAGAAGTCCAGATATACGACATCCATTGATTTGCCATGGTCAAGTCTAGAACTTTCCTCCTTATAGAAACAGATTAAATTAATTTGACATGACCGATCCCTCATTTAGCCATGCTGATATGGCGTTATTTGCTTATTTTCATTTAGGTACTCCAAGATAGCATCTCTTAGAAAACCTTCAAACAGTTTACCCACGACAGATGTTAAACTTACCGGCCTATAGTTTCCAGGCTCTGTTTTTGGACCCTTTTTGAATCTTGGCACCACATTTGCTATGCGCCAATCCTGTGGAACACTCCCTGTCAGTATAGAGTCCTTAAATATCAGAAATAAGGGTCTGGCTATGACATTACTTAATTCTCTTAGGATACGGAGGTGTATACCATCTGGTTAAGGTGATTTGTCTTTTTTAATCTTTTTAAGATGTTGCTGTACTTCTTCCTGGGTTAGACAGGGCACTTTTAATGGGGAATTTACTTTTATATTCTGCATTTCATGTGCAATTCATCAGTGAATACAGTGGAGAAAAAAGTATTCACTAGATTTGCCTTCTCCTCGTCGTTGTCTGCAACCCCTTTCATCACTCTGTAAAGGGCCGAAACCTTCAGATTTATTCTTTTTACTATTTATATTATTGAAGAACTTTTTTTTGTTTAGTTTTACTCTCTTTGGCAATAAATCTCTTGGTCTCTAGTTTGGCTGCTTTTATTTGTCTTTTACATATTCTAGTTCTTTCCTTATAGTTTTTCAATGCTTCATCTCTACCCTTCTGTTTTAGTGATTTAAATGCTTTATTGTATATGTAACACAAAAAAAGGACAGGGAGGCAGCGCCTCATGT
>ONZH01017615.1:0-50095 GCA_900303285.1 Rhinella marina
CTGCTACGATTTATTCTTGACACAATATCTTCCTCTTCAACAATAAAATCTACCACCAAGTGAAGGGCGTGGCCATGGGGAGCCCGTGTTCCCCAACATACGCAAACCTTTATTTGGGTGGTTGGGAGAGGGAGGTGGTGTTCAGCGATGAGATGGGTGACTTCACGTCATCGATTGTCTTGTGGCTAAGATATATCGATGACGTGCTCATCTTTTGGAAAGGGTGACAGAGAATCCTTTCAGGCGTTTGTACAACGACTAAACATCAATGACTGGGGGCTATTCTTTACTTTTGAGATTCATTTACACTCGATTACCTTCTTGGACCTGACCATCTTCAAAGATTCCAATGGTTACATTGGTACCCGACTATTTAGAAAAAAGACGGCAACAAATAGTCTTTTACATTGGGGGAGCTGTCACCCAGCAGCACTTAAACAAAGCATTCCAAGGGGCCAATATCTGCGCCATTCGACGCCAATGCTCCTCATTAGGGGATTTTCGCCATTGCTGCAGATGATTTGAGGAGAAGATTCTCCAGTAGGGGATACCCAGGGCAGGTATTGAAACAAGCTTACCAACATGCCATGAGTAAAAATAGGGACACGCTCCTCAACCCACGTGAACATCAACAGGATGTTGAACAATATCGTATCATCGGAAACTATGATGATGCTCACATCCAGGTCAGGGAGATCCTCTCAAAATATTGGGGAATCTTGAAGGCAGATCCTGACATTGGTCATCTGGTTGGCGCCACTCTGGCGATTACATATAGACGGGGGAGAAATATCAAGGATCTTTTGGTCCACAGTTTCCACAACCCCGTCTCAAAGTCAGGGTACCAGTTGAGAGACCAGCTACAGGGAACATACAAGTGTAGTAGGTGCGTTGCATGCTCATCCATAAAGAAAGGGAGAATATTTACCAGCACCACTACTGGTCGTTCCTACTTCATTAGATCCTTCATCAATTGTAGATCCACTGGATTAGTCTATTTAGCCACATGTGACTGTGGTCTACAATATGTGGGGAAGACGATTTGAGAATTCAGAAGGCGTATCGGGGAGCATCTGAATTACATAAAAAAGGAGGCAGATACCCCACTAGCAAGACATGTGACGGATCATCATGGTGGCGACCCTGGAGTTATGAAATTCCAAGGGATTGAACATATTCGTCCATCCCCGAGAGGGGGTAATCTGGACAAACTTTTACTACAAAAGGAGGCACAATGGACATTTCGTTTGGGCACGGTGCGCCCCAAAGGACTCAATGAGTATATCTCCTTTACATCCTTCATATAGTTCTAACTGGGGGTATCCTGTGCCCACATAATATGGTCCTTATTATCAGGTTGTTGGTTTACACCATTGACAGGACCTGGAGCTGGCTGTCATAAATATGTTTCTTCCTCCCATGGTGTCAATTTAGGGAGGTATACATCAGAATATTATGCAACATGAATATGGTGATCGAGGGTCCCTGTATCAGTAGCTTTCGATCTGATACCTTCAAATAATGCAGTTCCTTTTAATATAAGTATCATTTCCAATATAAGTATCATGATAACAGGCCCTTTGTTTGTCCCAGGTTTACATCTGATGCTAGTCTTTAATTGACTTCTGTCACTACATGTCTATTGTGGGGTGCGCAGTAATCATCCAATAGCCTTTTATTATTATGTCTTTTTTAGACCTGGTTGATTTTTTGTTCATTTTTCGGTCCATCTGCTATGTAGCTGAATTATCCGCCTTTTATCCCTATTAATAAACAAGGGAGTGCTATCTCCCTTCTCCAGAACGCCCAGCGTGGAGCTGGCATCAATGTATACGCTGATACTTACCTTTTTGTGGTCCTTCAGCGATACTGATGCCGGGGGGTGTGTCTGGGATCTCGCTCTTGGAGGGGGCGGAGCCGTGGAGCATAAAGAGCGGTGCTTCAGGAGGCCGCTTTACGGTCATTCTAGTGCCGGAGCGCTTCCCCTAACACTTGGAGAGGGGTTGCGCGTCTTTGCTTAGTTTTTTATGTACGCTGCTCAGCACTAACATTATTCACTTAGGTCCGGCTCCTGATGATGTGGATGCTAAAGAAACACGTCGAGCCTGAGGGTCTTTAGCCTAAGATGATACTGATAGGGCAGTGAGCTCATGTATGGCAATTTAGAATAGGATATTTTTGTAGATCCTTAGGGCTTCTCACTGTAGGTCCCAGTTGTTGCTATCTTGCAGCAATTGAGGACATAGAGTTTACACCTTCATTTGGAGTGATAGGTGATTTAACTCCAGGGAAGCGGTGTGTGGGTCTTTACCCCCCCATGTGTGCACCCAGCTAAGGACATTGAGTTAGGGGCATATCGCCTGTGATCCCCCACTCTCCTGGACACCTCACTAGCCAGGGATTCGCGAGGGTGTATTCCGTGTTGCAATTAAGTTTGGCTTTTTATGTTGTCTCTCTCCATTTTTCAGATACTGGTTTACCAAATAAAAGGTTTTTGTTTTTTTGGTTTTAAGCATCCCTCAATTTACAGTGAGTTATTAAATGTAATAAAGAGAGTGCATACCTGATAATAGGATACATTAGCGTTAGGCGATCAAAAAGGCCTATTTAACCCAAAATGATACCAATCAAACCGTCATCTTGTCCCTCAAAAAATGAGACCCTACCTGAGACAATCTCCCAAAAAATAAAAAAAGAAACTGTGTAACTACTCTGACGTATGGTTCTCAGAAAATAGCAACACAAAAAAAGATTTTATTCTGTTCAAAAATAAATCTAATGTGTAAAATTTATTAAAAATAAAAATGGTAGACATATTGGGTATCGCCGCGTTAGTAACAACCTGCTCTATAAAAAATATCACATGATTTGCCCTTTCAGGTGAATGCTGTAAAAAAAAATTTTTAAAAACTATGCCAATACAGCTATTTTTTTACCTTGACTCACAAAAAGTGTAATTCCAAGCGATCAAAAAGTATTATGTACCCCAAAATGGTACCAATGAAAATGTCACCTCATCCCGCAAAAAATGATCCCCCACATAAGACAATAACTAAAAAAAATTAAAATCAATGGCTCCCGCAAGCCAATCCATCAAAATCTGTTCTGCAAAATCCGTATGGCTCTCCTTCTGTTCTGAGTCCTGCCATGTGCCCCCACAGCAGTTTACCACCACATATGTGATGTTACCGTATTCAGGAAAAAATGGGGAACATCTTATGGGGTGCTTTTTTCCTGTTACCCCTTGTGAAAATAAAAAATTTGGGGCTAAAGCAACATTTTATTGGAAGAACTGAAACTTTTAATTTTCCCCAGTTTCCAAAATTCTGTAAAACGCTTAGGGGGTCAAAGTGGTCAGTACCCCCCTTAATATATTCTTTGAAGGGTGTATTTTCCAAAATGGGGTCACTTTTTGAGGGTTTCCACTGTAGGGGTACGTCAGGGTCTCTCAATTACAAAATGGTGCCTAAAAATCATTCTAGCAAAATCTGCCTCCAAAATCCGTATGGTGCTCCTTTCTTTCTGACCACTGCCACAAACCCATAGAGACGTTTACCACCACATATGGGGTATTTCTGTAAACTGCGGAATCAGAGTAATGTATATTGAGGTTTAGTTTGCTGTCAATCCTTGCTGTGCTGCAAGAAAAAAATTATTAACATGAATAATCTACCAAAAAATTTTGAAATTTCACCTCCATTTTCCTTTAATTCTTGTGGAACACCTCAAGGTTTAACAAAGTTTGTAAAAGCAGTTTTTTTTTTATAATTTGAGGGGTGTAGTTTCTAAAATGGGGTCATTTATGGGTGGGTTTCATTATGTAAGCCTGTCAAAATCACTTTATATCTGAATTGGTGCTTAAAAAATGGTTTTGGAAATTTTGTTCAAATTTTTAAAAATGGCTTCTAAACTTCTAAGCCTTCTAATGTCCTAAAAAAGTAAAATGACATTTATAAAATTATGCCAACATAAAGTAGACATATGAAGAATGTAAAATAATAACTTTTTTTGGAGGTATTACTATGTATTTGAAAGTAGAGAAATTGAAATTTGGAAATTTGCTAATTTTTCCAAATGTATGGTAAATTTGGTATTTTTTAATAAATAAAAATTAAATATTTTGCCACAAATTTACTACTGTCGTGAAGCACAATATGTGACGAGAAAACAGTTTCAGAATGGCCTGGATAAGTAAAAGCGTTCCAAAGTTATTACCACATGAAGTGACACATGTCAGATTAGCAAAAAAATGGCCTGGGCAGGAAGGTTAAAACAGGCCCAGGGTTGAAGGGGTTAAAGAGGACCTGTCACCACTCCTAACATGCCTGTTTTAGTAGCTTCATGTATTCCTCATGTAATAACAATTCTGGAGCATCTATTGTTATGGCTCTATGTTGTTTCATTCCTTTATTATTTCGACTAGAAGTTATGAATGAATTGCTATTAGCCATCAATAAGAGTACAGAGGGGAGGTAACCAGATGGGGGTGTGTCCCTATACAGACTGACTCTATCCAATCAGTGCTGCCATGTTCAGACTGTGCAGCACCCCCAACTAGTTACCACCCTTTTGTACCCTTACTGAAGGCTAATAGCAATTTGTTTATAACTTCTAGTAGAAATAACAAAGGAATGGCACAACATACAGACATAAGAATAGATGCGTCAGAATTGTTTTTACATTGGTTAAGGCATGAATCTATTAAAATAGGCATGTTAGGAAAGGTGACAGGTCCTCTTTAGTAACATAGTAACATAGTTTATAGTTTATAAGGCTGAAAAAAGACATCTGTCTATCCAGTTTGGCCTGTTTTCCTACAAGTACAAGTTTCCTATATGTATAGCGCCACCTGCTGTTTTTTTTTTTATTTCTCTGTCCACCTGAGTAACATCACAAAGTTCTATCCTTCAACTGCTATCAGTTGTATCTACTGTCATATGCTGTGACAGTTGTAGGGAGAAAGCTTTAGCAGATAGCACATGTCTCCTGAGAAAGGACGCACTCCCTAGGCTGCCAGATTTAATAAATCTCGAACAGCAATTGGAGAAATGAATGGGGCAATATGTGCTGTACAGGGCTAGTTCTTTTTGTTAGAATGAGATTGTCATGTATTATCAATAATGGTTATAGCCCTGTGGTCTTAAAAACAGGTGGCAGGGACAGGAGCCATGGCCTGAAATGGCTAATAAGATAGAGCAATAGATCGTATTGCCTTGTCCTTCACTCATCCTCTCATTGGTCTGAAATAGCTGACAACAGGAAATAATAGCTTGTAACCCCCTGTCCTACAGTCAATCTCTCTCCGGCCTAAAATGGCTTATAACAGGAGTAAAATATTATATTCTCCTGTACTATAGCAAATCTCTCCCTAGCTTTAGATGGCTTATAACAGGGAGCAACAGGTTGGATTGCATTCACCAGTCCTTTAACCCCTAGAGGACCCAGTAGTTTTCCGTTTTTGCATTTTCATTTTTTACTTCTTGTTTGTTTTTTTTACAGCATCCCTTAAAATTGACCTGTTACAGAACCTTCATTATTCAGGTTAGTATAATTACAAAGCTACAAGATGTATAGTTTTTATTATGTTTTAATACTAAAAATATTAAAACTTTGTAAAAAAAATGCTTTTTTTTTCTTTTTATTACCATAATGTAACCCTTATAATTTTTTTATATTTATGTATATGAAGCTGAGTAAGGGCTCATTTGTAGCGGGGAGATGCAATGAAAAATATGGAAAGTTGGCCATTTTGAATTTTTTTCCATTCTGCTATTTGCTTTGTGGAAAAACTATTGTTATACTTTATATACTTTAATAGTACAGGCATTATGTTAATTTTGGGGAAAGGAATGTAATTTTTTAAATTTTTTATATTTGTAAAACTTTTTTCACTTTTTTAAATTCACTTTGATTATTACCATTATTCATAAGATTGACAATTATATTCTGTCATGGATATTTATCCATCACAGAAGACACCACTCACTTTATTCTAATACAGTGCTGCCACCTGCAGGTCTGTATTGGAATATATCAGTGATAGGTATCGAAGTCTCAAGCAGGCTCCAGGCTATCACACTAAAATCACAGATTCCCCTATCTGAGTCAGGTGAGGCTGTAAAGGGTGTGGTGGCACATGGCTCCTGCAGCTTCAACTCTTAGATGCCATGGTCACAATTATCTACGTGTTAAATGTCTGCGATCGGCCGTATTGCCAATCACAGACATTAGTCTCGGTCTTCTGCTGTTTGAAACAGCAGAAACCTGGTGACTATGGAGACCACTGCACTTGCGAGCAGGCACCAGCTTTAAAATGACAGTTTCCTCTATAAATGTATGGCGGAGATCGTAAAGGTGTTAAAGGGGTTCTTCGTGAATTAAGAAAATGAAAATACTTTAAATATTACTTCATTATAAATATATTCCTAAATACCTTTCATTAGTTATAATGGCTCGTTTGGTCTGGGGAGCAATGATTAGGAGATCCAAAATGGCCACAAAAAAAACTGTCCTAATCACACAGCAGGACAAGTTACTTCACAACACGAGCAAAAGAGCTGCCTCATCCTCCTCTCTGCTCTGCTTGTCAGGCATTATGACCCTGAATACAGCTGATAAGATCTTTAGCTGAATCTCTGTAGGAATTGAGTTCATGAGCAGATGTGGCTCCATTACTACAGTCTGTCTTGTCCGTCCTCTCTGTACTTCATGTCTCCTCATGAACTCCATTCCCATAGAGATTCAGATAAAGATCTTAACACCTGTATTCGGGATCATAATCCCTGACGAGCAGAGCAAAGAGGAGGATGAGGCAGCTCTTTACCTCAGTGTTGTGAAGTAACTTGTCCTCCTGTGTGATTAGGACAGGTTTTGTGTGTGCTACTAGGACGGCGGCCATTTTGTTTCTCCTAATGATTGCTCCCTAGACAAAACGAGCCATTATAACTAATTAAAGGTATTTGGGAATATATTTATAATAAAGTAATATTTCTGTATTTTCATTTTCTTAATTCTCAGAGAACCCCTTTAATTAGCCTCTCCCTGGCCTGAAATGGCTGATAACAGGGAGCAATAGATTGCATTCACCAAACCTTTAATCAGCCTTTCCCCGGCCTGCAATGACTGATATCAGGAAGCAATAGATTGCAGTCTACAGTCATGGCCAAAAGTTTTGAGAATGATACAAATATTAATTTTTACAAAGTCTACTGCTTCAGTTTTTATAATGGCAATTTGCATATATTCCAGAATGTTATAAAGAGTGATCAGCCTAACAGCAATTACTTGCAAAGTCAATATTTGCCTAGAACTTTATCCCCCAAAACACATTTCAACATCATTGCAGCCCTGCCTTAAAAGGACCAGCTAACATCGTTTCAGTGATTGCTCCATTAACACAGGTGTGGGTGTTGATGAGGACAGGGCTGGAGATCAATCTGTCATGATTAAGTAAGAATGACACCACTGGACACTTTAAAAGGAGGCTGGTGCTTGGCATCATTGTTTCTCTTCTGTTAACCATGGTTATCTCTAAAGAAACACGTGCAGTCATCATTGCACTGCACAAAAATGGCCTAACAGGGAAGAGTATCGCAGCTAGAAAGATTGCACCTCAGTCAACAATCTATCGCATCATCAAGAACTTCAAGGAGAGAGGTTCCATTGTTGCCAAAAAGGCTCCAGGGCTCCCAAGAAAGACCAGCAAGCGCCAGGACCGTCTCTTAAAAGTGTTTCAGCTGCGGGATTGGGCTACCAGCAGTGCAGAGCTTGCTCAGGAATGGCAGCAGGCGGGTGTGAGTGCATCTGCACGCACTGTGAGGCGGAGACTCTTGGAGCAAGACCTGGTCTCAAGGAGGGCAGCAAAGAAGCCACTTTTCTCCAGAAAAAACATCAGGGACAGACTGATATTCTGCAAAAGGTACAGGGAGTGGACTGCTAAGGACTGGGGTAAAGTCATTTTCTCTGATGAATCCCCTTTTCGATTGTTTGGGACATCTGGAAAACAGCTTATTCGGAGAAGACGAGGTGAGCGCTACCACCAGTCTTGTCTCATGCCAACTGTAAAGCATCCTGAAACCATTCATGTGTGGGGTTGCTTCTCAGCCAAGGGAATCGGCTCTCTCACAGTCTTGCCTAAAAACACAGCCATGAATAAAGAATGGTACCAGAATGTCCTCCGAGAGCAACTTCTCCCAACCGTCCAAGAGCAGTTTGGCGATCAACAATGCCTTTTCCAGCATGATGGAGCACCTTGCCATAAAGCAAAGGTGATAACTAAATGGCTCAGGAAACAAAACATAGAGATTTTGGGTCCATGGCCTGGAAACTCCCCAGATCTTACTCCCATTGAGAACTTGTGGTCAATCATCAAGAGACGGGTGGACAAACAAAAACCTACAAATTCTGACAAAATGCAAGCATTGATTGTGCAAGAATGGACTGCTATCAGTCAGGATTTGGTCCAGAAGTTGATTGAGAGCATGCCAGGGAGAATTGCAGAGGTCCTGAAGAAGAAGGGTCAACACTGCAAATATTGACTTGCTGCATTAACTCATTCTAACTGTCAATATAAGCTTTTGTTACTCATAATATGATTGCAATTATATTTCTGTATGTGATAAAAACATCTGACAAACACACATAAAAACCAGAGGGCAGCAGATCATGTGAAAATATAATATTTGTGTCATTCTCAAAACTTTTGGCCATGACTGTACAGTGAATTTGGGCCAGAACCCGGTTCTGGCCCCACACATGTACCTGCAGCAGAGTGGATCCGTGCTGCCGCTAGTGTAGAAGTAGCCTTACATTCAACTCTAATGAACAGTTGCAGGGGCGGACACAGACAGCAGAGGCAGTGCTAAAAAATACCTAGGAGCCATTGGCTCCTGAACTGAAAAATTTAGGAGCCAAATTAAATTTTTAGTCGCCAAATTTAAATACATATAATTAAAATTAAAAAAAGACTTGGAGGAGAAGATGGAACGTCAGGCCCATAATAGAACAGTCCTATCCTATTTTTTGGGGGGACAAGGTGACTAAAAAATGGCGAATTGTGCGTTTTTTAATCATTTTTTTTTCTGTTACGCGTTCACCGCATAGGAGATACTTGTTTATATATTAATAGTTTAGACTTTTTGGACGTGGCGATATGTAAAATGTTTATTTATTGGTAATATATTTTATATGTAAAATTGGGAAAGGGGGTTATTTAAACTTAATATTTTGGTGTTTTTTTTTTTTTATTTTCTTTAATAACTATTAGCTCCCCTAGGGGCTAGAACCAGGTATCTTTTAACTCCTTGTCTTGTTCACCCTAATAGAGCTCTATTAGGGTGAATAGGACTTCACACTCTGCTTGGTGCACACAGCAGCATGGAGCTTACCATGGCAGACAGGACTTCAGTAGTGTCCTGGTTGCCATGGTGACCGATCAGAGCCCCGCGATTACACTGCTGGGGCTCTGATCGGAATCTACCACTGCCACCAATGAAGGAGGGTCACCTATGGCCACTGGGCCACCAGTGGCACTAAGAAACGGGGCGGGGGGAGGGGGGCACTGCGCCACCAATTAATATAAAGCAGATAAAAGTATCAAGTATAGGAGGCAGCAGTATAACATACCCAGCCTCCTAAATCCGCAGCAATTAACCCCTCAGGTGCCGCACCCCTCAGGTGCCATTTGGAGCCCTGACACTGGGAGCAGCAGTCTTTCCAAGGCATGGTACACACTGGGAATAGTAGTCTCTCCAGGCCTGAGGGGCACACTGGGAACAGAAGTCTTTCCAAGGAATGGTGCACACTGGGAGTAGTAGTCAATAGTTAGAGAGGCGTTGCCTAGCATGAAACAAAATTACTGCAGCACACTACACACGACCACGTTGTCCTTCTATACTTTTTTCATTATTCGCAGTGACTGCTGGTATATATACAATACAGTACCCTAATTTTTTTTTACATGTTTTTACTTATCAAATATTTTGTTACTCACCCTGCCGTTTCTCTGCGCAGATCTCATTAAGCCGCTCTGGGCATTTGAATTTCAGATCGGACCATTTCCGCTGGATCTGGCCCGGGGTCCGCACTGTGTGGAAACGATGGGGCAGGCCTTGGATCACCTGCTGGATCACCTCCTTCTTATGCTGGTTTGGATGGCGGTGTGTGCCATCGTAATCCTCTCTGTCCATCAGCCGGATCAGGAATTTCAGCTCTTCAGAGCTAAATGATGAGGATCGCCTGAATGCCATTTTCGAATATTCGCTCTGCCTCTGAGAAGTGCACGCTGCAGCCTCTCGTCATGCGTGCCTGCGTATTACGTAATCGCGAAGACAATAGTACGCTGAGTATTCGTACGCTATTTGTACACTCATGCATACGTCTTCTAAGAACTTGCATACATTTTTTAAATGAGCGTTCGTTATTAGTGCGTGAATGGCACATAATAACGTATATTTTGTACGCAAATACAATAAATCTATTCGTCGAATATACGAATCTTAGGAAAAGTTCGGCAAATAATTTTTTGAATGATTCGCTCATCTCTAATTCCGGCTGATTAATTTGTCCCATTCAAACACTGAAGCACTTTACTGTTCCTTTCACATAAGTTGTACTACAGTACTTGCCACATTCAAAGATCCTTTGAGTATGTCTGCTGACCAGTTTGTACCTCCAAGCGTTACCTGTCGATTGCCCCTGCAAATTGTGGAAACTTTATCAGGGGTTCTTTTTGTTCAACCCTCAGCAGTAATCTCTGCTTGTTTGCTGGAAACTATTTGTTCTCTGCTGACTCTTAGAACCTGGCATTCCTTGCAAAATGTCCCGGCTTATCACATCTCTAACATCTACAAGGCCAGACTGTTTTGTATGCGGAGCCACAACCTCCACTGCTTGTTCTAGCCTGTTTAGGTTCTTTCATCAAATCTGTGAATTACAACTTCCTTAACCACTTCCCGTCCGCCCATTGACTATAAACATCCGGGAAGTGGTTACTTATCTCTAAATGGACGTTTTTGAACGTCCATTACGAGATAGCAGCTGCACACTAATCGTGCAGCTGCACAGTGGGGTACCTGCTGTCAGTGACAGCAGAGTACCCCAAAGAGAAGGCTGGGACCTTTCCCAGAGATCGCTGTATACACAGCACTCACCGAGCGCTGTGTATACAGATCAGGAAGCGCTATGTGCGCTTCCTGTCGCGACCCAGCAGTCACGTGATCGCCGGGGCCGGGAGCGTGCAGGAGCTGCCGGGTCTCTCATAGACCCGATCAGCCCTGCACTGAGGCTGTACAGCATAGTATTATGCTGTACTGCCTCTCTGGGGATGTATTTCCACTGTAACTGGGGCTACTATCTCAGCCCCAGTTAAAGGAGAAATCAATAGTGAAAAAAAAAAGTTAAATGTCCCCCAGAGGTCTTGTATGACCTTATGGGGGACACAAAGTGTAAAATAAATAAAAATAAATAAATAAAAATACAGTGTTATAAAAAAAAAAAAATCACATATAAAAAAGTAATTTTACCCCAAATATAGTAACATAGTAACATAGTTTATAAGGCCAAAAAAAGACATCTGTCCATCCAGTTCGGCCTGTTTTCCTACATGTTGATCCAGAGGAAGGCAAAAAAACACTGTGAGGTAGAAGCCAATTTTCCCCACTTTAGGGAAAAAAATTCCTACCCGACTCCAATCAGGCAATCAGAATAACTCCCTGGATCAACGACCCATCTCTAGTAACTATAACCTGTAATATTATTACACTCCAGATAGAGATGAGCGAATCATTCAAAAAATTATTCGCCAAACATTCGCCGAACTTTTCCTAAAATTCGTATATTCGACGAATAGATTTGTTGTATTTGCGTACAAAATATACATTATTATGTGCTATTAGCGAACAGTCGCTCACTAATAACGAACGTTCATTTACAAAATGTACGCAACTTCTTAGAAGACGTACGCATGAGCGTACAAATAGCTTACGAATCTCAGCGTACTATTGTCTAAGCGATTACGTAATACGCAGGCACGTACGAGGAGAGGCCGCGGCATGCACTCCTCAGAGGCAGAGCGAATATTCGAGACATATATATGGTAAAGTGCAAATACATTATTATAGGTATAATATAAAAATTTTAAATATCACCTACCTAGTATGCTCACGGACACGTTTAAGTCTCTTTTCTTCTGACGCTTGTCATAGAACTGGAGCAGAGTCCCAAACTCAGTTGAAATTTGCAATCCACATAGGTAAAATTGTATCCAAATGGGTAAAAAAAAAAGCAGCAAAGGTTCCTTAAAAAACCCTCTTTCAAGGGGCTTCCCAAATAACCAGAAAAGGGGGAAAAAGGGATGAGGCGCACGAATGCGCAACTTAATTTCCTGAGTTGCCTCGTCATCCTCCCGCGCTGGAGAAAGGGGCGGAACTACAAGGGAGGAGTCTGCATCGCTGAATTGAATTCGTACACAACAGTGTATAGAGTAACTACCAAGGAAAAGTATGCATCGCTGAATTAAATTCGTACACGACAGCGTATAGAGTGACTAAATTATACGTAGAATAGCGTATAATTTATAGGACACACTACATAGCGAATGCGTACAAAAGCAAAGCGAATCACCTAAAATTCGGATTCGCTTCGCAGCTGAAAAATCCCAATATTCTATACGAATCTATGAAGCAGCGAATAGATTCGCTCATCTCTAACTCCAGAAATACATCCAGGACCCTCTTGAACTCTTTTAGTGAACTTACCATCAACACCTCCTCAGGCAGAGAGTTCCATAGTCTCACTGCTCTCTTCTATGTTTGTGTAGAAACCTTCTTTCCTCCAGGCGCAGAGGATGTCCCCTCGTCACAGTCACAGTCCTGAGGATAAATAGATCATGGGAGAGATCTCTGTACTGACCCCTGATATATTTATACATAGTTATTAGATCTCCCCTCAGTCGTCTTTTTTTCTAAAGCGAATAACCCTAATTTTGATAATCTTTCTGGATACTGTAGTCCACCCATTCCAGTTATTACTCTAATTGCCTTCCTCTAAACCCTCTCCAGCTCTGCTATGTCTGCCTTGTTCACAGGAGCCCAGAACTGTACACAGTACTCCATTTGTGATCTGACTAGTGATTTGTAAAGTGGCAGGACTATGTTCTCATCTCGGGCATCTATGCCCCTTTTGATGCAACCCATTATCTTATTGTATTGGCCTTGGCAGCAGCTGTCTGACACTGGTTTCTACACCTTAGTTTGCTGTTCACTAAAATTCCTAGGTCCTTTTCCATGTCAGTGTTACCCAGTGTTTTACCATTCAGTATGTACTGGTGACTTGCATTATTCCTTCCTATGTGCATAACCTTACATTTGTCAGTGTTAAACCTCATCTGCCACTTCTCTGCCCAAGGCTCCGGTCTATCCATCTGTAGCAGTGTACTGTCCTCTTCTGTGTTAATTACTTTACACAGTTTAGTGTCATCTTCAAAAATTGATATTTTACTGTACAAGCCTTCTACAAGAACATTAATAAATATATTGAAGAGAATAGGGCCCAATACTGACCCCTGTGGTACCCCACTAGTGACAGTGACCCAATCTGAATATGTCATTAAAAAAATGTTACAAATAAAAATAAATAAAATAGACATATTTGGTATCACAGTGTCCGCAACGACCGACCGCAAAAAATGAGCCCACACACAAGATCATAGCTAGAAAAATGGGAAAAATATGGCTCTTAAAAAATTGCAACACAAAAACATGATTTTTTTTCTAAAAATGCTCTTATTGAGTAAAACGTAAAAAAACATAAACATATTTGGTATTGTTGCATCCGTAACAACTGGCTCTACAAAAATATCACATTATCTACCCCATCAAGTGAACGGTATAAAAAAATATATAGAAAAATGCCCCTAAACTGCTTTTTTTTTGTTTACAACCACATGTGGGGTGTTTCTGCAAACTGCGGAATTGGGGTAATAAATATTGAGTTTTGTTTTGTTGTTAACCCTTGATGTGTTACAGGAAAAAAATGATTAAATGGAAAATTGCAAAAAAAGTGAAATTTTGAATTCACATCTATTTTGCTTTAATTCCTGTGGAATACTTAAAGGGTTAACAACATTTCTAAAACCACTTTTGAAAAGTTTAAATGGTGTAGTTTCTAAAACGGGGTAATTTATAGGTGGTTTCTGTTATATAAGCCTCACAAACTGACTTCTGAACTGAACTGGTCCTTAAAAAAGTTGATTTTGCAAATGTGCAAAAATTGCGTCTAAAATTCTAAACCTTCTACTGTCCTAAAAAAATAAAATGACACTACCAAAATGATGCCAACATAAAGTAGACATATGGGGAATGTCAATTAATGAGTATTTTAAGGGGTATCACTATCTGTCTTAAAAGCAGAGAGATTCAAATTTAGAAAACAGTGAATTTTTAAAAATTTTCGTTAACTTTTGGATTTCTTTATAAATAAAATTAAAACATATCGACTCAAATTTACCATTAACTTGCAGTACAATGTGTCACGAGAAAACAATCTCAGAATCGATTTGATAAGTAAAAGCGTTCCAAAGTTATTACCACATGAAGTGACACTGTCAGATGTCAGGGTGTGCAATACCTAGTGTGAACTGTGCCTGGGTTGTTGTGACACACCCGATTTGCTTTTGTCCAGCAATGCAGGAGTTACTATGCTCTTTAGGATTTGTGCTTCAGCTGAACTTGTTACTGAGATCAGGGCTGGTCCAATCAGCTTCTGGACCTAGCCTCTGATCCTGGATAAATGTCAGCCAACTGCTCACTTGCTTGCTGGCTATTTCGGTTCTTACCTGGATCCCAGCTCCCCTGTATCTTCTCCGGTTTGTTCCCTTCCTAGTCCCTCTGATTGCGTACTTATCCACCCTCCGCCTGACCTTTGTCTTTTGTCTGTATTGCCGATAATTACTGCATTGCTGTGTGGTTTTGTCCTTGTTTGCTCCTTTGTCCGTTTTTAGTTGTTTGTCTGTCCTGTTTGGTGTTCCACTTATTCAGTATAGGGAACGCCATCGTGGTTGTCCGTGGCCGCCTAGGGCCGTCTGAGGCAAGTAGGTAGGGACAGTGGGTGGGTTCAGCCTCAGGGCCCACTGTCTTGTGTTGTCTGTACCCCTGAGTCCTGACATCAGATTTGCAAAATTAGGCCTGGTCAGGATGGTGTAAATGGCCCAGATCTGAAGTGGTTAATGCCATGACAGGGACAGTGGATTCACTTGTGATTATATACCATTACATGCAGTGGGCCAATGTTCTAGTTTACAGAGACCATCTTATCCACTCCTGCTCTTCTTAAGAGTCCCTGCCTAACTTCATATATGACTATTTCCATATAAAGTCATGATTACAGGTATCCCAAACTGTCAGTGTTCTGACAGTGTATGAGGATATTCCTGTATATTTTTAATGTTTCAAACTCCCAATTTCTTGCACAAGAGACTGAGGTCTTAACAGTTGTGCTACAAAGTACACTGATATCTACAGAAGGCATGTCTCTAGCTGAAAACCTTCATTAGTATGAATGTACAATGCACATGTATCTACAGATACATCTTTGTATACCAGGACATTGGGATAACAGTATAAGTCTAATTTATTTAATTAGCACAAAAAACAGCACCTAAACAATGTACTATACAAGTCCTGGGGTAGCAGCAAAAGTTGGTTTATTTAGTAATCACACAAATGCTCTGGAGCAAGGAAATGTTATATGTTTATGTTTATTTAGTAGTCACATAAATGTAATGGAGCAAAATAACTAATAACACATTTTAGCTCTCTACTTTCTGTTATCCTAGTGTCCTGGTATATAGAGATGTCTCTGAAAATACCAGTGCATTGTTCAGGGATACTAGTATAGGTTTTCAGTTAGAGAAATTCCACCATCATAAAGCTGTTCGGCCTATTGCTAAGTAAGGCTTTTGCCTCTGATACAGAAGGTCCATGAATCAAGACCCACCAGTGACAATTTGGATAAAAGGGGAATAAAAGTTTTTAAATACACAGATTTGTTTTCAATAAATTTTAAAATGCTCAAGACACTAGTAATATGGGGGATTACTTTTATTTTAACCCCTTCCCAACCTCTGCTGTACATGTACAGTCTATGGGAGCAGCGATCAAATGATTGAATTTTAAAGTCCCCTAGAGTGACTTAAAATAAGTGAAAATAATTGAAAAAAATTTTAGGACATGAAATTTAATTTTTTTTTTATTCAAATCAGCCTCTTCTCTCATATTATTAACAAAAATAAACAATAAAAAATAAAATATAAATGTATTTATTCCATATTGTGAACTCTATAATAGAAAAAAAATAGAAAACTGCAAATTCACATTATGTCCCAAAACTTTGTCCCCAAAAAAACTGAATTAAAAAAAATGATCAAAAGGGCATATTCCAAAAAAGTTTCAATAAAAATTGTGCCCTGGGGAAAAACAAAAAACAAAAACAAAGCCTACCTGGCTTGGCCACACCTTCTGCCAATTTGGCTCTACCTACAACATGAGGCCACTTAAACGTTTTTTTTTTCCAGGGCCACTTTGAGTTCCCAATCCATCCCTGTCTCAAAGACTTCGGCTTCATTCACACTACCATATATTCGTTTCCGTATCTTATCCGCAATCATACGGACCCATTCATTTTTCCATAGGAGAAAAAAAAATGCGGAATGCACACCGTGTGCATTCCGCATCCGTATATTACGGAAGTTCTCCCGCAAAAAAAAGGAAACATGTCCTATACTTGGCCGCAAAATACGTCCGTAGCCCCATTAAAGTCAATGGGTCCGCAAAATTATGGAACACTACGGAAGACTTTCCGTATGTCTTCCGTTCCGTTTTTATACGGACACGGAATACATACGGTAGTGTGAATGAAGCCTTATTTGGTTTTTGATAGCAAATATAAGCAGGGTGGAACAGGATGGACATCCACATTTCTTGCAGATGAACAGCAAATGTTTTATTTTAATAACAAGTAAATGTTTGGTGGTTGCATTAACTATATATATATATATATAATATATATATATATATATATACACTCACCGGCCACTTTATTAGGTACACCTGTCCAACTGCTCGTTAACACTTAATTTCTAATCAGCCAATCACATGGCGGCAACTCAGTGCATTTAGGCATGTAGACATGGTCAAGACAATCTCCTGCAGTTCAAACCGAGCAATCAGTATGGGGAGAAAGGTGATTTGAGTGCCTTGAACGTGGCATGGTTGTTGGTGCCAGAAGGGCTGGTCTGAGTATTTCAGAAACTGCTGATCTACTGGGATTTTCACGCACAACCATCTCTAGGGTTTACAGAGAATGGTCCGAAAAAGAAAAACATCCAGTGAGCGGCAGTTCTGTGGGCGGAAAATGCCTTGTTGATGCCAGAGGTCAGAGGAGAATGGGCAGACTGGTTCGAGCTGATAGAAAGGTAACAGTGACTCAAATTGCCACCCGTTACAACCAAGGTAGGCAGAAGAGCATCTCTGAACGCACAGTACGTCGAACTTTGAGGCAGATGGGCTACAGCAGCAGAAGACCACACCGGGTGCCACTCCTTTCAGCTAAGAACAGGAAACTGAGGCTACAATTTGCACAAGCTCATCGAAATTGGACAGTAGAAGATTGGAAAAACGTTGCCTGGTCTGATGAGTCTCGATTTCTGCTGCGACATTCGGATGGTAGGGTCAGAATTTGGCGTCAACAATATGAAAGCATGGATCCATCCTGCCTTGTATCAACGGTTCAAGCTGGTGGTGGTGGTGTCATGGTGTGGGGAATATTTTCTTGGCACTCTTTGGGCCCCTTGGTACCAATTGAGCATCGTTGCAATGCCACAGCCTACCTGAGTATTGTTGCTGACCATGTCCATCCCTTTATGACCACAATGTACCCAACATCTGTTGGCTACTTTCAGCAGGATAATGCGCCATGTCATAAAGCTGGAATCATCTCAGACTGGTTTCTTGAACATGACAATGAGTTCACTGTACTCAAATGGCCTCCACAGTCACCAGATCTCAATCCAATAGAGCATCTTTGGGATGTGGTGGAACGGGAGATTCGCATCATGGATGTGCAGCCGACAAATCTGCGGCAACTGTGTGATGCCATCATGTCAATATGGACCAAAATCTCTGAGGAATGCTTCCAACACCTTGTTGAATCTATGCCACGAAGAATTGAGGCAGTTCTGAAGGCAAAAGGGGGTCCAACCCGTTACTAGCATGGTGTACCTAATAAAGTGGCCGGTGAGTGTATATATATATATATATATATATATATATATATCCAACAGAAACAGCCATACAGTGCACTATCCAATCTTTAGATACCCTTGCCTACTATCACTTCAGGAGATAAAATCCACAAAACACATATTAAAAAAGAAGCCAACATAACCCTTGAAAGCAGGCTGTTATTGATGGTAGAAGATGTGCCTAGGAATACAGGGGGATATTTATCAAGACCTTAATCCTCTAATTTACTAAGAGTCAAATGACTATAAATATATTAGGCACATCTTTGGCACTCCTTGCACCATAAACTCAAATCTACGCCGTTTAGGGCCTGGCGTACAGACAACCCCTTAAAAAGGAGTATAAATAGATGGATAGATAGATAGATAAATAGATAGATATACAATTCCATATATATATATATATATATATATATATATATATATATATACTAGCAGAAAGACCCGGCTTCGCCTGGGTATATTTCATCTATTTCATTTAATGTTTCTGTGTGTCGTTGCAGAGAGAAAGTCAATGCAGCTGACAGAAATTGATTTTTACCTTCATTTCTTCAATCCCTATTGGCTGCGGAGTGGGAGGGGGTGTGGTTTAATGGGACACGGGGGGGGTTAAGTCCTTCTTTTGATGTTGACCAGAATTACAGGTCGATGCCATGGTAATTTATGAGGACACGCCATGGGTAACAGTGGAAGAAACCATTGCTTTGCATGGGTATATTTAATCTATTTCATTTAATGTTTCTGTATGTTGTTGCAGAAAGAAATCCAACTTCCCTCCCACCCCTGCAGCTGACAGAAGTTGATTTTTACCTTCATTTTTTCAATCCCCGTTGGCTGCGGAGTGGGAGGGGTCGTGGCCTGAAAGAGTCGGAGCGTGGTTTCCCGAGATCTGGGGCGGGGGTCAGAGTGTCATGAATTACAGGTCAATGACATGGTAATTTATGGGGACCCACAATGGGTAACAGTGGAAAAAAAACATCTTTTATTAGTACTGAATGGTCGTAGTCTAAAATTAGTCAATTTCATCTACGATTTTTGTGTGTCGTTGCAGAGAGAAATTCACCCTCCCATCCCTGCAGCTGATTTTTTTCAATCCCTGTTGCCTGCGGAGTGGGAGGGGGCGTGGCCTGGCAGAGTTGGGGGTGTGGATTATCAAGATGCTTCGAACGGTTGTAGTCTGAAATTAGTCTATTTCATCTAAAATTTTGTGTCATTGCAGAGAGAAATTCTCCCTCCCACCCCTGCAGCTGACAGAAGTTTATTTTTCCCTTCATTCTTTCAATCCCTGTTGGCTGCGGAGTGGGAGGGGGCATGACCTGACAGAGTTGGGGGTGTGGCTTAGCAAAGCTCTTCGTATAGGTTATTTAATCTATTTCATTTAATGTTTCTGTGTGTCGTTGTAGAATGGCTGCAGAGTGGGAGAGGGCGTGGTCTGACAGAGTTGGGGGCGTGACTTAGCAAGACGATTCGAACAGTTGTAGTCTATAATTAGTCTATTTTATCTAAAATTTTTGTGTGTCGTTGCAGAGAGAAATTCACCCTCCCACCCCTGCAGCAAACAGAAGTTTATTTTTACCTTTATTTTTTCAATCCCCGTTGGCTGCAGAGTGGGAGGGGGGGTGACCTGACAGAGTCAGGGGCGTGGATTAGCAAGACGCTTCACATGGGTGTATTTAATCTATTTCATTTAATGTTTCTGTGTGTCATTGCAGAAAGAAAGTCAACCTCCCACCCATCCCTGCAGCTGACAGAAGTTGATTTTTACCTTTATTTTTTCAATCCCTGTTGGCTGCGGAGTGGCAGGGGGCGTGGCCTTACAGAGTCGGGGCGTGGCTTAGCAAAGCGCTTCGCATAGGTGCATTTAATCTATTTCATTTAATGTTTCTGTGTGTCGTTGCAGAATGGCTGCGGAGTGAGAGGGGGTGTGGCCTGACAGAGACGAGGCGTGGCTTAGCAAAAGGCTTCGAACGGTTGTAGTCTATAATCAGTCTATTTCATCTAAAATTTTTGTGTGTCGTTGCAGGGAGAAATTCACAGGGAGAGTCGGGGGCGTGGATTAGCAAGACGCTTCGCATGGGTGGATTTAATCTATTTTATTTAATGTTTGTGTGTGTTGTTGCAGAAAGAAAGTCAACCTCCCACCCATCCCTGCAGCTGACAGAAGTTGATTTTTACCTTTATTTTTTCAGTCTCTGTTGGCTGCGGAGTGAAAGGGGGTGTGGCCTGACAGAGTTGGGGGTGTGGCTTAGTGAGACCTGGGGCGGGGGTTTTAAGTACTTCTTTTAGGGTGGCCTGAATTAAAGGTCAATACCATGCTTATTTATGAGCCCACGCAATAGGCAGCAGTGGAGGAAAAAATCTTTTATTACTACTGAACTGTAGTAATAGAAAAAAACATAAGTTATATTTATGGTAACCGGAATACCTTTAACAGTGTCAGTAAATAGAAATGGATGAGATCCTCAGCTGCTGATAATTACCTGGTTGTTATGGAAACCTGCCCTCCCTGTGTTCGCCTTTGCAGAGAATGGCAGTTGGAGTTTAAAACCAAAGTTCCCAGTTGTAATGTTGGCTAATGGAGATCATATTTTGGGAATATCTCGGGAATGGTACGTCCTAGAGAGATGAGACCTGGTCTAAAACCTTCCCGGACACCTGATGTACCTGTGTGCCGAATTTGGTGAAAATCAGTCCAGTAGTTTGGTCGCGCATAGAGAACAGACAGACAGATAGACAGACAGAAACTCATTTTTATATTATTAAGATATATATATATATATATATATATATATATATATATATATATCGTATCTTTCAGCCTATAAGACGCACTTTTTGCCCCCAAAAGTAGGGGGAAAAATGCGGTGCGTCTTATAGGGTGAATACAAGCGCTCACTTGTACGTAGGGACCCCCATCAGACCTCAGATCGGCCCACCCAGCCACTTAAAGACCATACTTACCTGTCCTGCGCTGCCGCTGCCCTCCAGTCCCACGCTCCACTCTCCACTCTCTTCCCTGTCGGCGCACACTGTGACCTGACGCTGCAGCATCACGTCATAGTGCGTGCCGGCAGGGAAGAGAGTGGAGCGCGGAGCGTGGGACCGGAGAACAGCGGCAGGACAGGTAAGTATGGTCTTTAAGTGGCTGGGTGGGCTGATCTGAGGTGTGAAGGGGGCACAAGACGCTGATCTGAGGTGTGAAGGGGGCACAAGACGCTGATCTGAGGTGTGAAGGGGGCACAAGATGCTAATCTGAGGTCTGATGGGGGCACATACTGTTGCTCTGAGTTCTGATGGGGGCACATTCTGCTGATCTGAGGTCTGATGGGGGCACATTCTGCTGATCTGAGGTCTGGTGGGCGCACAGTGAGATGGTATGGGGGCACAGTGGGCTGACATGGGGCCATAGTGGGCTGATCTGAGGTCTGGTGGGGGGCTGACATGGAGAGCTGATGAAATTCTGACATGGAGGGCTGATATGGGGGTCTGATGTGATGTCCTGAAATTTATGGGCAGTCTGATAAGAGGATCTGATGAAAAATATTTTTTTCTTATTTTCCTACACTAAAACCTAGGTGCGTCTTATGGGCCGGTGCTTCTTATAGGGCGAAAAATACGGTATATATATATATATACGTAAATATTTTTCATTGCTATTCTGATTACTCACTGTTAATGAACATGACCTTACATAAAGGGAACCACAGTCCTAAATAAAAAGAGTCATATTTCTGTACTAGGTTAACTGCAACACATACAGTACAGATCAAAAGTTTGGACACACCTTCTCATTCAAAGAGTTTTCTGTATTTTTATGACTATAAAAATTGTAGATTCACACTGAAGGCATCAAAACTATGAATTAACACATGTGGAATTATATACTTAACAAAAAAGTGTGAAACAACTGAAAATATGTCTTATATTCTAGGTTCTTCAAATTAGCCACCTTTTGCTTTGATTACTGCTTTGCACACTCTTGGCATTCTTTTGATGAGCTTCAAGAGGTAGTCACCTGAAATGGTTTTCACTTCACAGTTGTGCCCTGTCAGGTTTAATAAGTGGGATTTCTTGCCTTATAAATGAAGTTGGGACCATGAGTTGTGTTGGGCAGAAGTCAGGTGAATACACAGCTGATAGTCCTACTGAATAGACTGTTAGAATTTGTATTATGGCAAGAAAAAAGCAGATAAGTAAAGAAAAACGAGTGGCCATCATTACTAAATGAAAGTCAGTCAGTCCAAAAAATTGTGAAAACTTTGAAAGTGTCCCCAAATGCAGTCGCAAAAACTATCAAGCACTACAGAGAAACTGGCTCCCATGAGGACTGCCCTAGGAAAGGAAGACCAAGAGTCACCTCTGCTGCGGAGGATAAGTTCATCCGAGTCACCAGCCTCAGAAATCGCAGGTTAACAGCAGCTCAGATTAGAGATCAGGTCAATGCCACACAGAGTTCTAGCAGCAGACACATCTCTACAACAACTGTTAAGAGGAGACTGTGTGCAGCAGGCCTTTATGGTGAAATAGCTGCTAGGAAACCACTGCTAAGGACAGGCAACAAGCAGAAGAGACTTGTTTGGGCTAAAGAAGACAAGGAATGGACATTAGACCAGTGGAAATCTGTGCTTTGGTCTGATGAGTCCAAATTTGAGATCTTTGGTTCCAACCACCGTGTCTTTGTGCGACGCAGAAAAGGTGAACGGATGGACTCTACATGCCTGGTTCCCACCATGAAGCATGGAGGAGGAGGTGTGATGGTGTGGGGGTTCTTTGCTGGTGACACTGTTGGGGATTTATTCAAGGGAAACTGGGGGTCAGTCAGCACATCCAAGTATGCAGGTGCATGCTCACATGGCGGCAAAATAGAAAAGGAAAACATAACAAATGCAACAGCACTCTGCAAACACAGACAATAAAATGAGTACATATAATACTGCCATACTCACTATCTATTTTTATATTTAAAATTTTTATTTTTGTTTTAACAAATACAACTACAGACATAAGCACAGGGCAATGTATGCGAAAAGACATAATACGTCCAATAAGAAGCCGAAGCACGCAGGCCTGGTCTAGAGAGAAAGGAATCTTGTAAGATACAAAACTGTAATGAGAACAAAGTCATGAGCACAAACTTACAGAGCCAGATGTCACAACACATATCAATTGCAAATAAGAAAAGGGAGAGATCATCATTGGTATATCAAAACACACCAAAAGAGGTGAAGAGAACCCCAGCCACGTAAGCTAAAGGGAATCAAAAGTCCAAGCTAAGAAATCTCTCAATCTGTAACAGTAAGGCCCCGAAACTTAATCCATGGCTCCCAGATTGAGAGAAAAAGTTTCCTAGTGCGCAATTCCCAGTGGGAGAGCTCTTCAAATCTATAGATCTGGTCTATTTTGTTCAACCAATGTTCAAATGTAGGGAGATCTGTAGATCTCCAAAAACGAGGAATCAGCAGCCTAAAGGCAGTGATCAGTATGGAAGACAAAGTATTAATGCTGCCTTTCCTATCTGAAATACCAAGGCTAAGTAATGCTCCTTCAGCTGTGCAGGCATATGAGGTGCCACAGATCTCGTTACTTTTTTTGAAAATAAAAACCCACATCTCGTGAATCTTGTGACATGTCCACCAAATGTGGATGAAGGTACCTGGGTGTGAACAGCATCTCCAGCACCCATCAGACACTCCCAGGAATAATTTAGCTAGTTTATCCAGTGTTCTATACCACCTAGACAGAACTTTATATCCATTCTCCTGAATCCGGATGCATCTCGAAAGCTTATGAGGAGCTTCAAACATCTTAAGAGTCTCCGAAGTAGACAGCTCCCTGCCCAAGTCTCTCTCCCAAACTCCAACCATCGCGGGTTTAATCTGCTCAGAGGGGGTTTTCAATATCTTGCAAATCTGGGAAATAAGTTTTCTCGGGTATTCAGCCCCAGAAACCCATTTTTCAAACTCCGAAAGAGTACCCTTTGAAGAGATCTTTGGGATGATTGAGAAAAGAGCTCTCTTCAAACCTTCGAATATCAAAGTAGCGGAGGGTGGGAGAGAGAGTCGGACCATAAGATCATCATCAGGAACTAATTCCCCCTTGTTATCCCTGAGATCACATAATTTCTCTGATTGCATTCTAGTGGCTAACGGGACACTATCTCTAAATTCTTTTGGAGTTAGAGCCACCACATCACGCACCTGCAGGAGGCCCGATGGGAACTGGAGATCCGTAAATGTTTGAGTGAACCAGTTCCAAACCTTTCAGGTTTGTTTCATAATAGGATTAAAGTCCCGACCTAAAGGGGCGGGATTACTTGTTAAGAGCAGGGCCCTAAGAGGGCCCCTTTAGGTCAGGATTACTTGTTAAGAGCAGGGCCCTAAGAGGGCTGTTGGATAGAGCATTTTCAATAATGACCCACGGTTTGTGGGACGGCTCCCTCAACCAATCAATCACTCTAGTTAAATGGATTGCTCTCATATAAGCCTCAGGATCGGGGAGGCCAATTCCTCCATATCTTTTAGGCTTGGATAGGGTATGAAAAGATATCCTACTCCCCTTCCCCTGCCAGATGAATCTACAAATAGCACCATTTAAGGAAAGGAAGTATGACCTCGGTATCAATATAGGGAGAACCTGCATCAGGTAAGACAATCTAGGCACGATAAGTGCCATAACAAAGTTTTTCCTCCCAAACCATGAGAGAGTGGGGTTATTCAATACCTCCATCTGGGATATAAGTGCCTGCAACAAAGGTTTGTATTTGAGCGCAAATAGATCATTTAATTGCGGTGTCAGTCTAATACCTAAATAGGTGAGGCACTGAGTGGACCAATTAAAAGGGGAATCTAGCTGGAGAGCTGCTATAATAGTCGGGGAAATGCCAATGTGGAGTATCTGGGACTTGGAGGGATTAACCTTGAAGTTGGAAACCAAGCCAAACGAGAGCAACAGGTCAGAAATTATGGACATTGCTTGGATAGGGTTAGTAATGATAAGTAATAAGTCGTCTGCAAATGCAGCCAATTTCATTTCGTGTCCCCCTATCTTCAGACCACGGAAGCGAGTTTCCTGCCGCAGGGATTGCATAAGTGTCTCCATAACTAGGACAAAAATTAGGGGTGAAAGCGGGCATCCCTGTCTGGTCCCGTTATTAATTGGAAAGGGGGTAGAAGCAGTATCATTAACCAGGACTGACGCTGAGGAGTGGGTGTACATAGCAAATGTAGCATCAATGTAGGGTGTTGGCAGTTGGAAAGAAGAGAGCACCTTCCTAATAAACAACCAGTTAATTCTGTCAAAGGCCTTCTCGGCATCAGTGCCGAGAAGAACCAAAGGGAGACGTTTGTGCACTGCATAAAAGAGGGAGGCCAACACTTTAGTTGTGTTGTCTTTGCCCTCTCTCCCCCGCACAAACCCAACCTGATCGTGATGAACTAAGTGGGGTAACAAAGGCTGGAGTCGGGAGGCTAACATCTTTGCCATTAACTTAAGGTCAATGTTCAACAGGGAAATTGGCCTGTAATTAGAGCACACTGACGGGTCTTTGCCTTCCTTATGAATGATGGTAATAGAGGCATGAGTCATCTCAGAGGAAAGGGCAACATTCCCGAGGGCAAGATTATAGACCGAGAGCGTGTGAGGGGTCAGGATATCTTTAAAAGTAGAATAATATACAATGGGAAACCCATCAGGACCCAGACATTTACCTTTAGGAGAGGTTTTTATGGCTCTATCTAGCTCCTCTAGTGAAAAGGGTTTAGCCAATTCATCTCTTTGACAAGGAGACAGGGTTGGGAGCTGCAGTTTACTCAAGAAGTCATCCATCAACGCTCCCTTGTCCCGGGCAGATATATCAGAGGGTGAGGATTGTAAATTGTACAAAGACTTATAAAATGCTCGGAATTGGTCAGCTATTTTAGAGGAATCGTATATATGGAGACCTCCCTCAGCTGAAAGGAAGGGAACAAAATTAGATTACTTCCTCTTTTTAATTCTTCTCATCATAAATTCAGATGCTTTATTTCCATGCGCAAAAAATTTATGTTGTGAAGACAGAAAATATTTAGCTGAGGTAGCGTTAAGCAGATTTTTTAGCTCTGTCCGGAGTTTGCTAAGGGCGTTTTGATGGGAGATAGCAAGGGATTGTTTATGGAGTAACTCGAGGTGGTGAATTTGGGATAGTAAATCATCAAGTTTAGCTTTCGCCTCTTTTTTCCTGAAAGCCCCTAGACTAATGAAATGGCCTCTAATAAAAGGTTTGTGGGCATCCCACAGCACTTGTGGGGAAGTCTCAGGGGAGTTATTTAGAGAAAAATATTCTGACAATAGAGTGGCTATACATGACCTGTTGCCCTCTCCAGCTATCACAGACTCGTTCAACCTCCACCTTGGCATCTTACCCCCTCTAGAAGCTGAAGAGATTGTAGCAAATACCGGAGCATGGTACGAGAGCGTCATACTTCCCATCCTCGTATTCTGGAAATTCCTCAGATGATCCTTGGAAACAAATATGTAGTCCAGTCTACCATAAGAGTTAGAAGCTGCAGAAAAGAAAGAGTAGTCAATCTCTTCCGGATGAAAACATCGCCAAACATCTATCAGCCCTAGATCTTCCAATTTCAACTTAAGGAAACGTAGAGCCCTGTAAGAGATGGCCAATCGTCCAGAGGAGGCGTCCCGCAAAGGATCCATTACTAAGTTTAGGTCACCTCCCACCACAATCACACCATCTCCAAAGGAATGGAGAACTTCCAAAGCATTTGTAATCCACTTTACTTGCTCTTGATTAGGGGCGTAGAAGTTAGCAAAGGTATAGTGCTGAGCACCAATCATTCCCTTAACAATGATGTAGCGGCCATCCTCATCATGAAGCTGATCAGTCAGAGTAAAAGGAAAGCCACGTTTGAAACCTATACTAACCCCCCTGGACGCTGGACCATCTGCGCCACAATGGAACCACGTAGGGAAATTAGAGAATGAGAGATTTGGATATCTGTCTGTTTTGAAATGTGTTTCTTGCAACAGTACAATTGAACATTTTTCCTTTTTTAGCATCGAGAAAATCTGACATCTCTTGGCTGGGGATCTCAGGCCCTTCACATTATAAGAAACAATGTTTAGGTCCGCCATAATGGGCAAGAAGAAAAAAGGGGCTATCACCAACGAAAGCCTAGGGCTTCCCCCTGGTTCAAGCCATAGCCCTCCCTTACAGTGTTATACATAGTGTGACATTTGTTCACTGAGATATAAAGTACAAAATAACAGAGAACATAAAAATAATAATAAAAGACAAATATGTCTAAAACAAGTAACCAATGATAATCATCAACAGGCTGTCTTTCCCCTTGACCCCCAGCACAGAAAGAGAACTGAAGGAGGCCAAGGGCAAAACAGCACACCAAAAAGGGGGTAAAAAAGGACATACCATCCATTTAAACTACCCTAATCTTGTATCAACCTAACTATTGGCGGTTCAGAAAGAAGCTTTGGAGGCCCAAACAACCCCTGCACATATAACTCAAATACCCAAAGGAAGAAAATAAAAGAAAGAACAGGCCAAGGGAGGCTAAAGAGCAGAAGAAAGAAACATAGGTTGTAGCCCCCACCAAAAAGGTGAGTTATGTCATTAATTTTAAACCTGAGGGGTAATATAGCAACCAAACAAGGAAATGAGTTAAACAGGAACCCCAAATAGTTCAGTTTACCACATTACCCTCCTGTCAGTAGGCTAAAATTCAAGAGGCATGCAGTAATTTTAGGCATAAAGGCAAACAAAAAATCAAGAGAGCACAGAGTAAAAGTAAAGATGGAGGAGTCCAGGAAGACTCAATAGTTTGGAAGCAGATAGGTGAGGAAAGCAGCGTAAAGATCCACAGAGAACGCTTGAATTGTACAGGGCATCACTCTGTCATTAACCACATATACTTATATTATGGTCAGGCATTTGACCATGAGATCCTTTTCGGGGTAAGTTCTCCAATGCGTCTTTTGTTTCTTTGGTGCTTTGGGGTAGACACCCTCTCCCTTGGTAAGGATTTGGGAAGTTCAGGTAGCGGAGTAAGGTCTCTAACCGTATCCCAGGAGTCAATGTCCAGTGGAGCGATATCCATGGTGATGTATGCTGCTTGCAGGTCCTCGGAGGAAGAGATATTAATACGTTTCCCAGCTTATGAAAAACTGATGCCGAAGGGGAAAGACCATCTGTATGGAATTTTCTTGCTCCGTAATAGATCAGTGAGGGGTTTCAGGGTTCTGCGTTTCTGTAAAGTGGTGGCAGAAAGATCGCCACCTGCCCACCCTCAAAGGCAATATTAGGGTCTGCTTTCGCCGCACTTAAGATCTGTTCCTTGTCTTGAAAATTCAGAAACCTACATATAATATCTCTCGGGGCATCCGTCTCCTTCGGTCTAGGTCGGAGAGCACGGTGGGCCCGTTCAATGACCACTTCTGCACTCATTTAATTTCCCACCAAGGAGGTTAAAATATGCCGAACAATAGCAGGGACATCCTCTGGCTGGTTAGACTCCGGAACTCCCCTAAAATGCAAATTGTTCCTTCTGCTGCAGTTTTCTTGGTCTTCCAAGGCTGTGTAGACTGAGTTCAGGTGAAGTTGGTAGGCTGCAAGGCGCTGCGAGACTGCGTCACGATGCTCCACTATCACGGCCTGGGCCGTTTCCAGCGCTTCCACTCTATGCCCCACTTGCCTTATCTCCTGCGTCAGGGCTGCAATCTCGTGTGTGAGCGGGCCGATGGCTTCTTCTAAGGCTTGTCGGATAAATCGTCTAGATACAGGTAAGCCTCGCTGTCCCTGGGGTTGCTCCCCATCGCTCTCTGCCTCAGAGCCGCCTTCCACTGGGCATTCCTCCACGTCGCCTGAACCCGGCGCCATCTTGGATTCTCTAGTGGCTTGCGCTGCGGGTGCTTTTTTAAGAAATTTTGCCATACCGCCCGCTGTGGAAGAGGGTTTAACAGCCGCCGGGTGTTCAGCAGGCTTTGGTCCACCGATTTTGACCATTTTCTCACCAAGGTGCTAAAGTTAGCTCGAGATTAGGGCATTAAGTACATGGAGCTCAGGAAAAAGCCGCCATTCAGCTCCGGAGCTGGCTCCGCCCCCCTCTCCATACTCACTATCTACACAATACTGGCGCTACATTGTAAATGTGAGATTCTTGGCAAATAATTTTGTACAAAAATTATCTGTGCCCGTCTGCCCTACATCAAGTCGATCTCTTTAAGACTGGAACCTAACACTAAATGCCATAGTCACTAAGTGCCATAACAGCCTCCATTAACTAAAGAGGATGCTGGCTCCACATGCATGCCGTGCCCACACAATATGATACCTCCTTGGTGCCACACTGACCTCTGCTATACTCAGGAAATGCAGGTTCCACACAATGCTGAGCCCACTCTGTTTTCACCTGTCCTGGTGCCAACTCGCCTCCAATGCATATAGGGAGAGCAGGACACAGCTTTATGCTAGCACTAATTAAAATCAGCCTGTAAGGCAAACAGGTTAGTTAGGAGTGCACGGCCGAAAATGGAGGAGTCAGCCCACGCAGCATCTTGCAGCGGCATGCTATTCCATCCGGTTTGCGTTTAGTTGGACCATCATTTATTTATTAACAGAACAATGACCCCAAACACACCTTCAGGCTGTGTAAGGGCTATTTGACCAAGAAGGAGAGTGATGGGGAGCTACGCCAGATGACCTGGCCTCCACAGTCACCAGACCTGAACCCAATCGAGATGGTTTGGGGTGAGCTGGACGGCAGAGTGAAGGCAAAAGGGTCAACAAGTGCTAAGCATCTCTGGGAACTCCTTCAAGACTGTTGGAATACCATTTCAGGTGACTACCTCTTGAAGCTCATCAAGAGAATGCCAAGAGTGTGCAAAGCAGTAATCAAAGCAAAAGGTGGCTACTTTGAAGAACCTAGAATATAAGACATATTTTCAGTTGTTTCACACTTTTTTGTTAAGTATATAATTCCACATGTGTTAATTCATAGTTTTGATGCCTTCAGTGTGAATCTACAATTTTCATAGTCATGAAAATACAGAAAACTCTTTGAATGAGAAGGTGTGTCCAAACTTTTGGTCGGTGCTGTACATATGATACTGTATCATAGAGTCTATAACTGATTTAATTTCTAATCTGCTTGCCCGTCTTAACCTCACTTTTATTTTATACCTGAGTATTTAAATAGTTTTAGTATTTTTTAAGGATAGAAGCAGTTAAGAAGTTGTATGATGCTTAAAAGTAAAGCTAAACTTTTTCTTGGAGGTGGAACAAGGTCAAAATCATTTTATACATTGTAAAGAACCAAAGAGCAAACCGCCAGCCTTTTTATAAGGTATATAAAACCTTGCTGTATATTTTAACCTTTGCTGAAATTTCATGACAACAACTGCAAACACAATGATACCACAATATTATCACCTGTATATCACATGCTTCAGTTCAATGACATTATCTATACAATGGTATGAAAGATTTCCAGCTCAACAGAAGTTAACGTAAATCATTTTATTTCTTAAACGTTAATGTGTGCATTATCTAGTTAGTAACAATTTATCACACAAGTCATAGAGGACATCATTTTTTAATATTTTACATTTTTATGATGAAGGTGCATTAATATCTCTCAGTTCAGGTCAAATGATAATTTTTGCTTTTTAGTCTTATTTTGCAGCATATTGAGAGGCATTTACTAAAAGGGAATTATGTCACTGTTGTGGTGTAAAACATTCTCTAATTATGGTCACGCAACATATGTGCACCATAATTTGAAACTTGTAAAGCTTTTAAACCATTTCCAAAGTGCAGAGAAAAGGGGGATGGTCTTGGCGGGAGAAAGGAGGGTTTGACCAGCACTGGTTTAAACTTCAGTTTCTAGTGCAAAGCAGGGCAGAGATGTGCCTACTTCATTAAGAGGTATCTGCCTCTTAATAAATTAGCCATATTTCACACCAGGGCAGGGAGATCAAGAGTATGGTATGAGAATGCAAGTCTTGATAAAATCTCCACAATTGTCTTTTTTTTTGTCTACCTGCATTCCAAGAGCTATATCTTTGAAATGAATCCTTTTGTGGTATGTATAAAAGCATGTTTTTGCTTTTTTTCAAATAAGTATATCAGTGTTGCCAGAAAAAGTTTACTTTTTAGTTTCTCTCTAATTTGTTCTCTAAATGACTTGGCAAATTTATTTGGTGAGTTGAAAAGGAATAATAGGATCTCTTATTATGAAAAAAAATATTTTTAGAAATAAATGGAGCCAAAAACAATAATAAAATACTAATATGAGTTTATTATAAACCACCCAATATACCAAAGTCCACAGAAAATCTACTTCTAAACGAAATAGACGAGGCAGCAAATCATAATGAGGTTGTTATTATGGGGGACTTCAACTACCCAGATATAGACTGGGAAACTGAAACCTGTATATCTCATAAAGGAAACAGGTTCTTGTCAATAACCAAAGACAATTACCTTTCCCAACTGCTTCAGGACCCGACTAGAGGGACGGCTATACTGGACTTAGTATTAACCAATAGACCTGACAGAACAACAGATGTGCAGGTTGGGGGACACCTGGGAAATAGTGACCATAAAATAATAACCTTCCAATTGTCATTCAAAAGAGCATTTCTTCAGGGAGGAACAAAAATACCAAACTTCAAAAAAAGCTAAATTTAGCAAACTAAGAGAGACAATAGGCCAAACTAACTGGGACAAAGTCCTCAAAAATAAAAATACAGCCACAAAATGGGAGATTTTTAAAAGCATACTAATATCTAATTGTGAGAGGTACATACTTTATGGGAATAAAAGGTTAAGGAGCAAGAAAAAAACAATGTGGACAAATAGAACTGTAATGAAAGCAATAAATGACAAATAGAAAGCATTTAAATCACTAAAACAGGAGGGGAGCGAGGAAGCATTGAAAAACTATAAGGAAAAAATAGAATATGTAAAAGACAAATAAAAGCAGCCAAACTAGAGACAGAGAGATTAATCGCCAAAGAGAGTAAAACTAACCCTTAAATGTTCTTCAATTATATAAATGGTAAAAAGTATAAACCTAAAGGCATCGGTCCCTTACAAAGTAATGAGGAGGGAGTTGCAGAGAGTGATGAGGAGAAAGCAAAGCTAGTAAATATTTTTTCTCCACTATTCCAATATTTTTCTGTCACTGAGGAAAATAAACTGTCAAATTCAGAATATAAAAGTAAATTCCCCTTTAAAAGTGCCCTGTCTGACCCATGAAGAAGTACAGAGACGGATGGATGGTATACACCCCCATATCCTAAGAGAATTAAGTAATGTCATCGCCAGACCCTTATTTCTGATATTTAAGGACTCTATACTGACAGGGAGTGTTCCACAGGATTGGCGCATAGCAAATGTGGTGCCAATATTCAAAAAGGGTCCAAAAACAGAGCCGGTAAGTTTAACACATCTGTCGTAGGTAAACTGTTTGAAGGTTTTCTAAGAGATGCTATCTTGGAGTACCTCAATGAAAATAAGCAAGTAACTCCATATCAGCATGGCTTCATGAGGGATCGGTCATGTCAAACCAATTTAATCAGTTTCTTTGAGAAGGTAAGTTCTAGACTTGACCACGGCGAATCAATCGATGTTGTATATCTGGACTTCTCCAAAGCATTTGACACGGTACCACATAAAAGGTTAGTATATAAAATGAGAATGCTTGGACTGGGAGAAAATGTCTGTATGTGGGTAAGTAACTGGCTCAGTGATAAAAAACAAAGGGTGGTTATTAACGGCACATACTTAGATTGGGTGACTGTCACTAGTGGGGTACCACAGTGGTCAGTATTGGGCCCTATTCTCTTCAATATATTTATTAATGTTCTTGTAGAAGACTTGTACAGCAAAATATCAATTTTTGCAGATGACACTAAACTGTGTAAGAGTTTAGAAGAGGACAGTACACTGCTACAGATGGATAAACTGGAGGCTTGGGTAAAGATGTGGCAGATGAGGTTTAACACTGACAAATGTAAGGTTATGCACATAGGAAGGAATAATGCAAGTCACCAGTACATACTGAATGGTAAAAGACTGGGTAACACTGACATGGAAAAGGACCTAGGAATTTTAGTGAACAGCAAACTAAGCTGTAGAAACCAGTGTCAGACAGCTGCTGCCAAGGCCAATAAGATAATGGGTTTCTTCAAAAGAGGCATAGATGCCCATGATGAGAACATAGTACTGCCACTTTACTGTGTTTACTAGTCAGACCACACATGGAGTACTGTGTACAGTTCTGGGCTCCTGTGAACAAGGCAGACATAGCAGAGCTGGAGAGGGTTCAGAGGAGGGCGACTAAAGTAATAACTGGAATGGGTGGACTACAGTACCCAGAAAGATTATCAAAATTAGGCTTTTTCACTTTAGAAAAAAGACGACTGAGGGCAGATCTAATAACTATGTATAAATATATCAGGGGTCAGTACAGAGATCTCTCCCATGATCTATTTATCCCCAGGACTGTTACTGTGACGAGGGGACATCCTCTGCGCCTGGAGGAAAGAAAGCTTGTACACAAACATAGAAAAGGATTCTTTACGGTAAGAGCAGTGAGACTATGGAACTCTCTGCCTGAGGAGGTGGTGATGGTAAGTTCACTAAAAAAGTTCAAGAGGCGCCTGGATGCATATCTTGAGGGTAATAAGATTACAGGTTATAGTTACTAGAGATGGGTCATTGGTCCAGGGAGTAAATCTGATTGCTTGATTGGAGTCGGGAAGGAATTTCTTCCCCTAAAGTGGGGAAAATTGACTTCTACCTCACAGGTTTTTTTTTGCCTTCCTCTTGATCAACTTGTAGGAAAACAGGATGGACAGATGTCTTTTTTAGGCCTTATAAACTGTTACTATGCTATTTCTATGAAACAAAAACTGTTCTTTAAGTACAGTATAGCTTTTTTAATGATTTCTTTGCTGATTATTTTCTTAAACTTAATTATCATTATCCTTAAAGAAAAGTCTCCTTCCTGACTTCTCTGAACAATGGATTTAAAGGACCTTGCGCTTGCCCCACTCTGATACTACAGGTATTTGGCATTTCAATACTTGACTGTTTTAATGTTAAAATGGTCTGCAATTGGTATTTATTAGAAATGTTCAGCAGCTCTTCATAAACAGTGGTTAAATAACTTTCTGTTTACTGAGTCCCGTCAGCTCATGTACCGCTGTTAGCTCTGATGTTCTCATCTCTAAGAATTAACTATAATGAGGGTTTATGAGGTCAGGATATCTGAGATAATAGTTATTTTACCCCTGTATTTCAAAAGCTGATAAACATTTTTAATAAAGACCAGTTGCAAAATGTATTAACCCCATAATGATTCAAATCCAATGATAAAAAATAAAAATAAAAAATCCCCCAAAGGTGTTCATAGCCTTTAAGTAGAATCAGAGAAGGCACATCTTATATGCACCATTGTAACACTGGGCAGCATAAAAATATTGCCAGTCTTTTTTATTGGTTTGCCAGACTTGTAATTGCTGTCATTCTGTGCCTCCTGAAATCATTATAAAGTTGACTTGAAGGTAGAAGGTACCTAGATGGATTACTGCTTCACTAATAAAAGAACTGTCATAAACTTCCCAAGAAGTGTCACATTATATGACTGCTTCTTTCCGCATTCAAAAAGTAAAATAATTCAAGTAACTGAGTGTAAATGAGAATAGTAAGATGATCACAGTTAGTTTGAAATTCATATTTACAAATCTCCAGTCAGTCGTGCCTTGCATTTTTCCGCTTTTACCTGTGTGTCATAGACAGATACATATTTCAAAAGATGTTTATGAAACTGGAATATTGCGTTTTTCTCTGTGGGATTCAGGATTCCGCCGTGATATTACCCTTCCCTGGGAACATTAAATATGTGCTTCCACTTAAATCATATACCACAGGCAGGGACACTTTTATTTTTCCTATATGTTAGAGACTTTATGAAGTATTGAATTATACTCATGGGTTGGAAATGCTGTTTTCCTCGGAGATCATGGCCTTCTCTCAACGAGATTTTCTTAAAACATTGCCCAACCTTTGTGTGTCATTTACTGACTTGTTTTACCTGCTTATTAAAACATTCAATCTGTTTGTCATATTCCCTTGACTGTGTTTTCAGGTTAATAAAATGATATTCATTAGAATGTATTATTCAGTTCTGAATAAAATAATCAAGCTCACTGCCATGGTCTGTAGATATTCCCACCATGTTCTCTTATATGAATTGCAAAATCAACGTGACCTGCATTGCTACACTATTTGTACATGTGCTTCTGCTGAACACAAGCACATGTCTGTGCAGCCACTGAAGTCAGTTTTACTAGTGCCTCAGATTTACCTCCTGACTCTGCTGTGTTAATTTGTTACAATTTATTCCATTTATTTAACTTTCTTTATATATCATTTATTTATTTTATGCATTTATATAGCAGTGACATATTCCGCAGCTCTTTACAGACATTAGTATAACCCTGTCCCCAATGGGTCTCTTTGTCAAGCACAGAGAGATCAGATCAGAGATACATACTCCATGTAGATGGTCAGATTTGAACGTAGGACCCCAGCACTGCAAGGCATCAGTGCTAACCACTGAGCCACTGTTAGAATAATTTTTCTTGGCTATGGTGCATTACAGAACCAAGTCCAAGTTGTAGGGACTTTTAATACGGCAACTATAGAAGTCTATAGGATGATACTGTACCTCTATATGCCTTTGATTTCATATACAGTAAAAGCATACAGAGTTTTTTTCTTTAATCCATGTAAATGAAGAAACCTTCTGCTAAATTTGTTTGAATGCTTTATTACACAGACATTCCACTGAATTCCAGGAATACTGGCTTCCCATGAGATTAACCATAGTGAGTGTTCTGGTTGACTGTATATAGAGAGTCACTGACTCTCCGGGGAATCACCCAACTACACAACCCTCCCTGTGCTTTGAGTCCCCTTTGTGAGAAAAGCACATTACAAATGTCTCATTGTCATCTAAACTGAGATGTCTCTGCAGCAAGCACACGTATTTCTGCACACCCTTTACTCATGACTAGAAAAGTTGCAGACATTTTTACAAAAAATTTGCTGCACAGACCATTCATAGCAGGCTATGGTGGTGGTAGTAGTGGCAGCTGTAGCTGCATTATTGGCTTTGGAGCCAGCGACAGTGGCAGTAGGGGCAAATGCCATGCAGGACTACCAAAGAACCCATTATTATATTTCACAGTCTGATAAAAGCAGCAGTGAGGGTGAGGACTCCAATGACGATTGTGTGCTGGACAGGATCTGGCAGCTGGATCGGGGAGCTGAGGAGGAAGCAACATCAGAGGAGGAATGTGATGGAGGCAGTGTCAGCAATATAGAGCAGAGGCAACGTATCTCCAAAAAAAAGCCAGGGCCATGTCTGCTTAAGGATCTGGTTATGCCACTGTGAGTAAATTAGGCCCAAAATGCACCAAAGCTATGCCCATCTCAGCTACCTCTAACTCTGTGAGTATCAGCCACAGTTTTTCTCCACGCTGCCGGAAGACAGAAGCTTTGCCCTGTGCAAGCTTTGCCAGAAAAAAATAAGACATGGGCAAACAAACACAAACATAGGCACCACAGCTGTATTGAACGACATGAAGTGGAAACACTCTATCAAATGGGCAAGCAAAGGTGGCAGAAAGCTACCTCAGCAGGAGTTCCCTCCATCACCCAATCCCCTGTGCGGCAGCCAGGCTGTATTCACGGGCAGTACAGTGTCATTCACATTGTCATCATCCCTTTCTGCCTCTCCCACTCAGACTCTTCCTCCTCTGCTCCATTGTCAGCCATCAATAACGGAATGTGCGACCAAGCTTAATTCCCACCTCGCCAAGTTGATGGCAGTGATGTCGCAGCCATACCATTTTTGCTACTTTCACACTTGCTTTCTTGTTTTCCGGTATTGAGATCCAGTAGCGGATATTAATACCAGAAAAAAAAATGTTTCTGTTTAGTCTTCTCTTCATGCATTCTGAATGGAAAGAAATCCGTTAAGGTTGCATTAGGATGTCTTCTGTCCCGGCAGCATTCCGGTATTTGACCAGACACAAAGAAGACAGATCCGTTTTTTTAGGAGCCTAAAAAAACAGATCTGTTGCCAATTGACTTTCAATGTATTTAGTGACGGATCCGTTTTTTTTCATGGAACAGATGCATCCTGATATGCAAAATCAAAACGGATCCATTTAATTCCGGTAAAGAGATTCTCTGCCAGATCTCAATACCGGAATTAACAATGCAGGTGTAAAAGTAGCCTTAGTCAGTCTGCTGCTTTTAGGGAGCTAATGGGATGTGCTCAGCCTCACTGGAAGATACCTTACCAGCATTATTTCTCCCAAAAAGTCATCCCTGCCTTGTTCTCACATGTGGCAGAGAACATGGGATGCTCCCTGCAATTCTCACTGTGTGCAAGGTAGAGGCAACGGTGGACACCTGGAGCAACTCTTACAGGTAGATACAGTACATGTCTTTCACGACCCACTGGGTCAATGTTTCTTACAGTAGCAGTGAAGCATCATCCTGACAATGAGTTCAGGTCGTTTTGTCTCCCCAATGATTGTGCCAATCTTGATTCCACACCAGGCATTTATCCGCCTGCTCCACCTCCTCTTCTATTGATATGCTCCCCTCCCAACAGCTGCAGGGAACAGTGTTGCTCCCTCTCCTCCTCCTTCCTTTCACGTGTGTCAAGTCAAGCATTGCTGCACTGTGTTGGAGTGGATTGGCCTGGGCGAGAGTAGCCACATAGACAAGCAGTTGCTCAAGTACATCAAGCAGCAAACATCCTGCTGGCTGTCACCCCGTCAACTCCAACTGGTCAAGATGGTGGGCGACAATGGGCGCAATATCCTGGCCACCCTGAACCTGAGGGAAGTAACACATGCTCCCTGCAAGGCACACATCATCAACCTCATTGTGCATCACTCTTTAAAAAAGTGCAGTGGCTAGCAACGTCAAGGAGACTATTCCAGCATTTCAGCCTTTCCCACGTGGCGAGGAACACTTTCCTGAACCTGCAGCGACAGAACAGCCTGTCACAACACCGCTTAATCCACAACGTGCAAACTCGCTGGTATTCAACATTAAAAATGCAGAAAGCCGTTAACAATTTTGTCATGCATCAGAGCTCCTCAGTAGGGAGTAGGTGTTGCTTCGAGGTCAGGCAGTGGCAGCTTATCCGAGATGCCTGTTGGGTGCTGAAGTCCTTTGAAGAGACCACAGTTTGTCAGCATGGACAACTGCAGCATGAACAATGTCATTCCCCTCATATTTATCTTAAAACAGACACTGACGCTCATACAGCAGGGGACAACGGCAGAAGAACAGCTAACGCATCTTACTGTCTGACCTGTGGCTGTGGGGACCCACAAGGAGAATCTGCCATGGAGGAGGATAATAATGAGGATGAACAACTACCACTGCAAGACGAGGAGGGGGTGGAGGAGCAAGCGGACAATGATGATTATGGCACCAGCCAGGACATCTAATCGCCTCAGTAGGGAGCGGAGCCAGAAACAGCTGGCTCCTCAGACATGCTGGCTAGAATGGTGATCTGCATGCTCACTTGTTTATGCGGTGACATTAAGCAGTCTGATGATTACTGGAAAGCCATGCTTTTAGACCCTCGCTATCAAAGCAAAATGGGGGAATGTTTTCCTCCTGCAGAAAGTGAGGCCAAATTATGTTATTTTAAAAAACACTGTGTACACATTTTTCGGAGAGAAGATGCCTGCTGCATGAGTGACTAAAGCAAAGACCCCTTTCAGCCCATCGTGGAGTCACACCAAACTGCTGGCACAGAATGCTCTCTCTCTCTTCTTTCTTGCCCAACCTCCAGTTTAATCTCAGAGACGTTTTTCAGTGACTCAGGGGGCGTGGTGACACACAAACAGACCAAATTGTCCTCTGCCAGAATCCAAAACATCAATTTTGTCAAAATGAACAAAGCCTGGATTGGGGAGGATTTTAACACTTTTTCGACTGAGGCTGATGAATAGATGTGACCTTGCTGGCAGTGCCCCATCTTACTGCTGCTGTCTGCCTGCCTGCCTCCCTTCCTCCATCATGTCATTGCCACCAGGGCTGCCATCAGAAATTTCGGGGCCCCCTACAGGCAAATTTCCCCCATGCCCCCATCAGACCTCAGGTTGTCGTCTCGTGCCCCCATCAGACCTCAGGTCGGCGTCTCGTGCCCCCATCAGACCTCAGGTCGGCGTCTCGTGCCCCCATCAGACCTCAGGTCGGCGTCTCGTGCCCCCACCAGACCTCAGGTCGGCGTCTCGTGCCCCCACCAGACCTCAGGTCGGCGTCTTGTGCCCCCATCAGACCTTACGTCGGTGTCTTGTGCCCCATCAGACCTCAGGTCGGTGTCTTGTGCCCCCATCAGACCTCAGGTCGGTGTCTTGTGCCCCCATCAGACCTCAGGTCAGCGTCTTGTGCCCCATCAGACCTCAGATCAGGGTCTCCCCCCCCATTAGACCTCAGGTTGGCGTCTTGTGCCCCCATCAGACCTACATCCCCCAGGTTGCAATGCAGAAGTACAGAAGATGACCTTATTCAATAATGACCCAGAGCTGGAGATGAAAATACAAGCAAAATGACCCTTCAGACTGGGCTGGCTGGGGCAAGTTACTCACTGCACCGCGTTGCTGGGCTGCTGTCGCTGCACCTGCCACTAAGATGGCGCCGCCTCAGACTTCATCTCTCCCTTGCGCTTCAGCTGTCTCCTCCTCTGCTGGTGGCAGTGGGAAGGAGGAGACAGCTGAAGCGCGGCAAGGAGGTAGGCGGCACCCGCTGATCCACGGAGAAGACTGTGGCTGGGCACTGTTAAAGGGCAGTGGGGTGAGTGAGGACTCGGAGCTGGCATTAAAGCGGCTCAGTGGGACGGGACTCGGGAGGGAGCAGCAAAAATAAAAAATGAATTAAAAAAAAAAGCCAGCGGCTGAGTGGGCCCCCCGAGGAGCAGGGGCGTAGCTAAAGGCTCATGGGCCCTGGTGCAATAGTTCAGCTTGAGCCCACCCCCGGCTACATTCACACGAGTTGTTTTTGCAGCCCCCGATCTGCATATTTTGCGGCTCAGATGCGGACCCATTCACTTCAATGAGCACTGTTTGCTGTCCGCATCTGTATGTCCATTCCTATTTTTGTCCGTTTTGCAGACAAGGATAGTCATTGTTACAGTGGATCCGCAAAAAAAAAAAAAACGGATGCCATACGGAACATCATCCTTTTTTTGCGGATCCGCAATTTGCAGACTGCAAAACACAACGCCTAATCCAGCGCCCCATACCTCTTACATCCAGTATAATACAGCGCCCCATACCTCGTACATCCAGTGTCGTCTCCTCTAATATAGATCTTCTCTTTCCTCATCTTCTCCTTTCAGACCAGACGCCATTTTTCAGCCATTTCTCATCTCTGCAGTTTGACAGAAAAAAATCTTAGTTTACTACTAAGTTTACTAGTTTACTACCCCCCAATAATGTGCCAGAAGTGCCCCCAAAATTTCACCCCAATAATGTGCCAGTAGTCCCCACCCATAGATGCCCCCCAAATTATGTGCCAGTAAGAAACGCCCCAATAATGCACCATAAGTTCCCCCCCTTGATTCCCCCCCAAAATCATGTGCCAGTAAAGTGTCCCACCCCCATAGATGCCCCCCAAATTATTTTCCAGTAAGAAATGCCCCCCAAATTATGTGCCAGTAAGAAATGCCCCCAGTGCCCCCATGTGCCAGTAAGAAATGCCCCCAGTGCCAGTAAAAATGCCCCCCAGTGCCCCCATGTGCCATTAAGAAATGCCCCCAGTGCTCACGTGCTATTAAGAAATGCCCCCAAGTGCCCCCATGTGCCAGTAAAAATGCCCAGTGCCCCCATGTGCCAGTAAGAAATGTCCCCAGTGACAGTAAAAATGCCCCATGTGCCAGTAAGAAATGCCCCCAGTGCCAGTAAAAATGCCCCCCAGTGCCCCCATGTGCCATTAAGAAATGCCCCCAGTGCTCCCGTGCTATTAAGAAATGCCCCCAAGTGCCCCCATGTGCCAGTAAAAATGCCCAGTGCCCCCATGTGCCAGTAAGAAATGCCCCCAGTGACAGTAAAAATGCCCCCAGTGCCTGTAAAAATGCCCCCAGTGCCCCCATGTGCCAGTAAAAATGCCCCCAGTGCCCCCATGTGCCAGTAAAAATGTGCCCAGTCCCCCCATGTGCCAGTAAAAATACCCCCAGTGCCCCCATGTCCCAGTAAAAATGCCCCCAGTGCCCCCATGTGCCAGTAAAAATGCCCCCAGTGCCCCCAGTGCCCCAGCCCCATGTGCCAGTGAAAATGCCCCCAGTGCCTGAGGACAGCGATACAGATGACTATGGAGATGAGCGCTTCCACAATGGAAGCGCTCATCTCCCTCTGCAGGGCCGCGCCGCACCTTGCCTAATTGGCGGTGCGGCCCTGCAAGTGGCAAGGGGGGCCCTCGGGGCCCTATTGCTTAGGGGCCCGGTCGCAACTGCGACCGCAGCGACCCCTATAGCTACGCCACTACTGAGGAGCTCAGGGCCCCGGCACATGCCCAGGTTTGCCGGGTGCTGACGCCGGCCCTGTGCCTGGGCCCCCCACAGCAGGTTCTGCGCCCGGGCCCCCCACAGCAGGTTCTGCTGTACCCCCCTGATGGCGGCCCTGATTGCCACTATCATGCTGCTGCAGCCTACCTACCATCATATTTTGTATGGCTGCTGCTGCCTCCGTTATACCACTGCTGCCATTATGCCACTGCTGCGGCCTGCCAACCATCATGTTCTGTACGGCTGCTGCTGCCTCCACATGCCACTACTGCCTGCCTACCCTCATCTTCCAAAAGGCTGCTGCTGCCTACATCATGCTGCTGCCTGCAAACATGTACTGTATGATATGGTTGCTGCCTCAGCTGCTGCTGCTCCTTGCTGCTAATCCCCTACTGCCACCACTATTAACACAATGCCACTACTACCACCACTAATACCACTACTACTACCATTACTACTATTGGTACTACTAATCATAGACAGCCAACATACTGACTTGTATGTTCCACGCTATGCTGCTTCTTCCACCCCTACTATTGCAGCCCCATGCCTCTTATTAACTTGGCCTTTTCAAATGCACACTGCACTGCTGCTGCTACTGACAATTAAAAGATATAATTTCTATAGTCTCTTTCACAATAAGCCACTATTTCTTTTGACAATTAACATTTGTGCATATCGTAAGTATTGGCAGTCAAGGCATACAGTAATTTTGGATGCTTGTTTCCCCAACAAGCCATTTTTTTTTTAATATTGTTTATCCCCTAACACTGTGTGTGTTTAAACACCATTTGCCCCGATAAGGAATATGAAAAAGTGTAAAACATGTGATGACATGGTGTGTTTTTAAGCACGCTGTTTGTTAACGCCATCAAACATGCATTTACCTATAGCTATGTATGTATATCAGTGACACTCAGACATCATTTACTATTGCTGTCATTGAGTTCCAGAGCTGGGGGAGGGGGGAGGTAAATAGAAGAAAATTCATAAAAAATAAACAAAAAGAGATACGTTTTCCTAAAAATCCTGATTCCTAGGAGACTGGAGGGTGTTACATCCCAATTTTTAGAGCAATTAGAGCCACTTTGGTTTGGATAGATTCAAGTCTTTTAGAAAAATTTTGTGAACCTGAACTGAACTAAATCTCAACAGGTTTACTCATTTCTAGTAAGAATAAATTTGTTTTGAAAAATTTGTGTGTGACACTCCGAGGTCTCTCATTACTTTTTCTTTTTATAATTTTCTCTCTCCCTGGTCAAGCTTTTAAACGCAAAGACAGCGATAGTAAATAATGTCAAAGTGACAATGACATACAGTGTATATAATTATAGGTAAAAGCATGGTTAACACTGTTAAAACGCTGTTGGATTTGTTATGCTTTTTAAAATTAATGAACATTACAATAATTGTCCTTTATTTGGGGTGGATGTGTGCCAGTGTTTATTCACATATACACAGTAGTATCAGAAGAAGCAATGTGTTGTTCTGAACCCAGTTTGCACCAGAAATATGCGCTGACAGCAATACAGTTAAATATGCTTATTTGTGCACTTACTAACTAGAAAATTGTGCCACATCTGTGGCAAAATACATGCTGCTGCTGAAAATATTCTTACAGTTCCTGTACACTTAATAATAGCAGAAAAATTTTGAAACAGTTTTTTTTTTTTAAAGGCAACAGTACATATCTATTGAAAAATATATGCTGTCTGTGATTCCGTAAAATACGTTGATGGTGCTGTCACGTATTCAGGGGTATGTGCAGCCCTGAATTCCACCCCACCTCTGATCCTGCCTACTTGCACGGCCCATCCTATGCAACGGCATACAACTAGTCGACGTTTCCTAACCTAGGTACGTGCAGGGGCATACAGGGAGGGGGAACAATGGGAGAAAACAATAAACAAAGAAAAAACTCACACAAAATACGAAGATCGCCGAGCCGAGGTCAAACCTGGAAGTCACGTCAAACACCAGAGGATCAAACGAAGCAGAGTCAAACAGAAGCCGAGGTCTAAAGCCGAAAGAGAACGCAGTACCGGGGGAAGGGGGGGACGACGAGAGAATAGTCAAATATCAATAGCCAACGCCAAATGCAAAAGTCACTATATCAAAAACACTGAGGATAGTAAGACCAATCACAGACAACCTGTGGCCTGCAAGCTGCCTGTTTAAATAGGCCTCCAAGTAGGTCACGTGATGAAGCAGCGCCACGTGTCCTAATTCTAATTCTGGAAAAGCTGAGCGCTGGCTTCCCTGCCATCGCCCAAAGATCCAGGTAGGTCACGTGACGTGGCCAGCGTCACATGACCTAAAACATAAATAATTCACAACTGAGTGCTGGCCTCCCTGCCAGTGCTCAGAACCCCGCTGGCAAGTTGTCTAGTGGGGTGGGGAGGACGTCGGCCACGCTGAGACTAAATGCGCGCCGGTTCCTCCCCGCCTCTGTTGTCATGGAGATGAGAACGCACATCAAGTCCTCGCTCCAGCACAGCAGTAGGAGTCTGGCAGCTCTGCACGGAGGAAGCGTGTCGCTGGCTCCCCGTGACAGGTGCACTTTGTAATTACCGTATAAAGGCTGTGTTATAAGTTTTAGGAAAGAAATGGTTGCCCCCTGCATATAAAAAAGAGTATTGTCTATTTAAAAGTTGATGTCTTGTGCAATGCAGTCTGTGTATGAATAGCTCCATCCCTGGCTGTAACACAATATTCTATTTCCGCATATCCTACCATAATAGTAAAACTGAACTTTCTATCAATTAATCCAATCAATTTAACTAAATATATGCTCCCAACCCATAACACTGTCTCTGTAATACACTAAAATGGCTTCTTTGTCTAATTGCTATGTCTGTGACTGACATATCCTATCACATTAGTGGATGAGCTCAGAATGGCCTCTGTGCATGGGACATTACATAGTGTCTATTACACCAGCCAATATCCTCCTGATTGGCTGTAAGGCTGAGTGTAAGGCATTATAGGCAAGCCTGCCAGCAATGGGTCATGTGATCCTCCATCTTTATCTTCTCTGTCTTGTTTCCTACTTTTTTTGTTTTGAGGTATAATTAGGTTTATAAGTCATGCTTTCCCACAGTCTTGCATTTTTGGCATTAATACACAAAAAGTTTGGTAGTCAACATTCTAAGGTGATGCTGGCAACATGTACAGTTTTTTTTTTTATCTGAGAGCTTCTTATACAGCATGATGATATTGATGTTTTCCATATATAACAAATGTGATAAAAGGGTAATTATTAAAATCCCAAAATATACATTAACACAAGCAATGACAGATATATCTGAGATAGATAGATAGACAAAGAATATACTTATTTAAACATTTTTATATGAAAAAATAAAAAAGTTAGACTTGAAATACATGTATTTGTGCATCTGCTGTGGTTCATTTTTCCTCTATACATTCTTAATGATGGCATATTTTGTTTTTCTCCATTTGGCTTTCTGCCATCTACATCTTTAAACAACAAAAATATGGCAGCAATGAACTGTGCATGTAAAACATTACAAGCAATATCTATAATTTAGATCACAGATTTGTTTATTTCACATCAACTTTTGTACTGTGTTATTAGAATTATTTTGGTATTATGAATGTGCTTTAGACAAATTTGTGTTGCAACAATATTCAACTGTTGGAATAAATAAATGTTTTGTAAAAAGAAAACCATACCAATCCAAAGGGCTATCAATGTCCACATAGGTTTATTGACTACAGTATTCCTGACAATTAGATTCCAAAAGGAACTAGTACAAAATATAATTTTACTTTACTCTCTTTTTATTGCAGAAAAAATAAAAACATAATCTTGTACATCCATTGCAAATGAACAGTTTCCAATTATGTGTACACGAGATATTACATTAGAAGGGTAACACAACAGAGACGTAATGTGAATAACTAACAATAACAGTGCTAACCCTGCTTCAAATGAAATTACTCTAATCATATTAAGGCTAAACTGTGTGTTCTGGACCACTTCAAACATACATTTTGAAATCGTATACTTATAAGATATACAGGATGGAAATAATGTGTGTCTAACATATGGTATTGGTTGCATATAATAGTTAGAGATGAGCGAGTAGTGAAATATTCGAAAGTTCGAAATTCGATTCGAATAGACCGCGAGATTCGACTATTCGACCGAATATCGAATCCCATTAAAGTCTATGGGAAAAAAATGCTCGCCACTTGGAAATCTCAATTCGACCACTTGGAGGTCACCAAGTCCACCCTGAAACCTCAGAAAAGGATGCCAACACTGCTGGAATGCAACTGGGACAGCAGGGGAAGCATGTCTGGGTGCATATAACGCGCGCAAGTCGCACTATCACGCCACTATCACAGCCTCTCAACAATACACTCCAAAGACAATATAACCTCTCTGTAAAGTGAGATCATACAAGGAAACCTTCTTTCCTCTACATTGCCATGGACCCCAAGCCAAACTAGACAAAAAAGAAGATAAAATTCTGAACCCCTTAAAATCACGTTGCCTATGACAACCACAGATGGCATAGGCAAGGGGGAAAGCAATCAAGCCATCACTATTTTTCCCTCTGTGCCATCCCTGCCTTGCCAGGCACATGTCCCAAAACATCATCCACGCCCGAGTAACACGGTTACTGCAAAAGGCCATTTGACCACCAACACTTTGGTTTGAGGCCGGGGATGCTACATCTCCCTGACGGCACACTGGGTGAATGTTGTGGAGGCGGGGACGGGCAAACCTGCTACCCCCACCCAAGTTTTGGGCCTTGGTTCTGTCTGGATTTCCGCAACCCTTACAGACAGCTCGGCAAACCCCTCCTTCTCCTTCTAGATTTGTTAAATCTGTCCACCACCCAGTCAAGTCCACAAAGTCCAGTCTCGTCGATAGCCTGCAGAAACTGCAGGGACCTCACTCTGACCCTCCTTCCTCCCACCCTGCCCAATGTTATCAACCCAGTGTTCCCACCCATGCAAGAATCGCAGGAGCTATCTGAGGATTTTGTTTGTTCTGATGCCCAAACACTGGAGCAAGCTCCATCTCTAGCTGATGGTGGTGTGGAACGGGCACTAAAGTGTAAAATGATTAGGGACGATGATGAGACACAGTTGCCAGCAAGGGAGGCTGTTGGAGCAAAGTGAGGCAGTGTAAGAGGAGGTGGTTGAGTATGACGAAGTCAGTGACCCGACCTGGCCCAGTGTCATGTCTAGCAGGTAAAGCAGTGGGGATGTTGAGGGATGCGTAGGACCGCAAAAGGCAGGAAGAGGCCGTGGGCTGGCCAGAGGCTCATGGAGAAGGCAGGCTAGAGCCCGCAGGGCCGCATCTCTTCCCTATAACAGGCCCCCACACAAAGCTCTCCCATCGAGGGCTCTTAGGTCCTTGTTGTGAAAATATTTTAAGGAGTGCGCAAAGTTAGCTTGAGGTGAGCCCTCGAAAAAATTATATGGAGGCCCAAGAGGTGAGACCTCTTAAAAATTGTATTAAGGCCCAAGAGGTGAGCCATAATAAAAATTGTTTGTAGGCCCAAGAGGTGAGGCTTCTTAAAAATTGTATTAAGGCCCAAGAGGTGAGCCATGATAAAAATTGTTTGTAGGCCCAAGAGGTGAGACCTCTTAACAATTGTATTAAGGCCCAAGAGGTGAGCCATGATAAAAATTGTTTGTAGGCCCAAGAGGTGAGACCTCTTAACAATTGTATTAAGGCCCAAGAGGTGAGCCATAATAAAAAATTGTTTGTAGGCCCAAGAGGTGAGACCTCTTAAAAATTGTTTGTAGGCCCAAGAGGTGAACCATGATAAAAATTGCTTGTAGGCCCAAGAGGTGAGACCTCTTAAAAATTGTTTGTAGGCCCAAGAGGTGAGGCATGAGAAAAATTGTTTGTAGGCCCAAGAGGTGAGACCTCTTAAAAATTATGTGGAGGCCAAAGAGGTGAGACCTCTTAAAAATTGTTTGTAGGCCCAAGAGGTGAGACCTCTTAACAATTGTATTAAGGCCCAAGAGGTGAGCCATAATAAAAATTGTTTGTAGCCCAAGAGGTGAGACCTCTTAACAATTGTATTAAGGCCCAAGCGGTGAGCCATAATAAAAATTGTTTGTAGGCCCAAGAGGTGAGACCTCTTAAAAATTGTTTGTAGGCCCAAGAGGTGAGGCATGAGAAAAATTGTTTGTAGGCCCAAGAGGTGAGACCTCTTAAAAATTATGTGGAGGCCAAAGAGGTGAGACCGTCTTAAAAATTGTTTGTTAGCCCCAAGAGGTGAGACCACTTAACAATTGTATTAAGGCCCAAGAGGTGAGCCCATAATAAAAATTGTTTGTAGGCCCAAGAGGTGAGACCTCTTAACAATTGTATTAAGGCCCCAAGCGGTGAGCCATTAATAAAAATTGTTTGTAGGCCAAGAGGTGAGACCTCTTAAAAATTGTTTGTAGGCCCAAGAGGTGAGGCATGAGAAAAATTGTTTGTAGGGCCCAAGAGGTGAGACCTCTTAAAAAATTATGTGGAGGCCAAAGAGGTGAGACCTCTTTAAAATTGTTTGTAGGCCCAAGAGGTGAGACCTCTTAACAATTGTATTAAGGCCCAAGAGGTGAGCCATAATAAAAATTGTTTGTAGGCCCAAGAGGTGAGACCTCTTAACAATTGTTTTAAGGCCCAAGCGGTGAGCCATAATAAAAATTGTTTGTAGGCCCAAGAGGTGAGACCTCTTAAAAATTGTTTGTAGGCCCAAGAGGTGAGGCATGGAGAAAAATTGTTTGTAGTCCCAAGAGGTGAGGACCTCTTAAAATTATGTGGAGGCCAAAGAGGTGGAGACCTCTTAAAAATTGTTTGTAGGCCCAAGAGGTGAGGCATGAGAAAAATTGTTTGTAGGCCAAGAGGTGAGACCTCTTAAAAATTATGTGGAGGCCAAAGAGGTGAGACCTCTTAAAAATTGTTTGTAGGCCAAGAGGTGAGACCTCTTAACAATTGTATTAGGCCCAAGAGGTGAGCCTAATTAAAAATTGTTTGTAGGCCCAAGAGGTGAGACCTCTTAACAATTGTATTAAGGCCCAAGCGGTGAGCCATAATAAAAATTGTTTGTAGGCCCAAGAGGTGAGACCTCTTAAAAATTGTTTGTAGGCCCAAGAGGTGAGGCATGAGAAAAAATTGTTTGTAGGCCCAAGAGTGAGACCTCTTAAAAATTATGTGGAGGCCAAAGAGGTGAGACCTCTTAAAAATTGTTTGTAGGCCCAAGAGGTGAGACCTCTTAACAATTGTATTAAGGCCCAAGAGGTGAGCCATAATAAAAATTGTTTGTAGGCCCAAGAGGTGAGACCTTTAAAATTGTATAAGGCCAAGAGGTGAGCCATAATAAAAATTGTTTGTAGGCCCAAGAGGTGAGCCATGAGAAAAATTGTTTGTAGGTCCCAATTGAGGGGAAATTGTTTGCCAAGGGACCTCTTAAAAATTATGTGGAGGCCAAAGAGGTGAGACCTCTTAAAAATTGTTTGTAGGCCCAAGAGGTGAGCCATGAGAAAATTGTTTGTAGGCCCAAGAGGTGAGACCTCTTTAAAAATTATGTGGGAGGCCCAAGAGGTGAGACCTCTTAAAAATTGTTTGTAGGCCCAAGAGGTGAGCCATGAGAAAAATTGTTTGTAGGCCCAAGAGGTGAGACCTCTTAAAAATTATGTGGAGGCCCAAGAGGTGAGACCTCTTAAAAGTTGTTTGTAGGCCCAAGAGGTGAGCCATAAATATTTTTTTATATTTTTTTTTTTACGGAGCAATTCTTACGGCAGTTAAGGAGGAGGAGGTGGAGGAGGAAATGGCACTTCATACAGATGGCACTTCACTTTTGGCTGCTTTCCACTGTTGGAGAAGCAAAGTCCGGGTCAATCCACTTGCGGTTCATTTGATTAGCGTCAGCCTGTCGGCACTGTCGGTTGACAGGCGGCTGCGCTTATCGGTTATAATGCCCCCGGCTGCGCTGAACACCCTTTCTGATAGCACGCTGGCGGCAGGGCAGGCAAGCACCTCCAAGGCGTACAGGGACAGTTCCAGCCACGTGTCCAACTTGGAGACCCAGTAAGTGTAGGACGCCGAGGGATCGGGGGGACAGGGGTACGGTCTGCCAGGTACTCCCGCAACATCCGCCGATACTTGTCCCTCCTGCTGATAGAGGGCCCCGCAGTGATG
>ONZH01017616.1:0-227588 GCA_900303285.1 Rhinella marina
AGTGCCGTGTACAGCATCCCTGACCAGACAGTGATGTGCTGCTTTAGGGACACGTACAGACGGGGCCAGTGATTGGCTGCAGCAGCACATGACCCCTCTAAGAACACGTGCCGGGGATTGGAAGAAGCGGGACAGGACCCTTTGGCAGTGGGGAGCAGGTGAGTGACCCTTATCTAAGCTCTATTCTGCATAGATGTAATTGTGATTAAAGCTGGACAACCCTTTAAGGTGTCCATACACTTGAATGACCACCTAATTTGTAAAGGGTTGTCCGAGGAGAGTTATCTCCTGAGTGTTTTTTTTTTTTTTTCTCGGATGAGAGGTATGTGGCAGCAGCTTTCTCCCCTCTTCTCATGCGAAAGCATGCATGTCAGCTTGACAGCAGCATCTGAGGGTATGCAGGTTGAAATATCCCTACAGTCTACTGGCCATACATCTTAAATACACTGCCGATTCAGCATGACCTGCCAACCGTTCATTGTGATGGAGGGGAGAAGGACTGGGCATGTTTGATTTCAACTGCCCGATCATTTGTTCTCAAGGAGATAATCCACCGAAGAGAACATGTGCAGTCGGCCGGCGTGCATATGTATGATGAGATTGAGGATACTAGTTGTTGTATGTGTATGGCCGCACTGGCATGTCTTGTTAAGCACACACAGTATATTTACCAGTGAATCAGCTCTTATCAGCCCTGTATTGTGCTTTCTGTTTAAGCACGGGATAGTATTTAGCTTGCAATAGACGCCTAATTCTTGAGAATGTGAGATAATCATTAAAGGGTTGTTCCCTTGGCGTCCCCATTTTTCTTTTTTTTTTTTTTTTTTTCAAGCCCCTTCCTCCTTATCATGGTCAGACCCGCGGTGAGAATACTTACCTGATACCGCTGCTGGTTCCGGCTCCGTTGCTCCGCAGTCCCGGTCACTTAACCACCGCAGTGATGCAGACTGCCTGACCTGGTGATGTGACACATAGGTGACATGTGATCCGTGTCAAACAGGAGACCCAAGACCTGTTGGTCCCAAGGGGGAGCGATGGACACAAGCAGTGGGATCAGGTAAAATGCTCTCCACCATGGGTCCGGCCACACTAGCGGGCTGAAAAAGGTAAACGGCCCCCTTTGAAGCAAACAATACCGTTATCTCTATAGTGTAAAGTGATGTATCCCACCATGGGTCTGGCAACACTGGGGGGCTGAAAAGTGTAAGTGTAAATAACAATTATAATAGCTTGAAGGGGTTATTACACTTTTCAGCCCCCTAGTGTTGTTAGACCTGCAGTGTGAGCATCACTTTACACTATATAACAGTATGGTAGCTTTAGGGGTTATTTACACTTTTTCAGCCCCCCTAGTGTTGTTAGACCTGCATGTGAGCATCACTTTTCACTATTAGAGATAACCCTTTAAAGCTACCATACTGTTATCTCTATAGTGTAAGTGATGCTCACCACTGCAGGTCCAGCAACACTAGGGGGTGAAAAAAGGGTAAACAACCCCTTTTAAATCTGCCATACTGTATCTTATAGTGTAAAGTGATGCAGCCTCTCCCTCCTCTCAGGACAGTAATTTTTGTAGTAGTTGGTTGGGCTTTTTATTACTCGTAAATTGCATACGTACTCTTCCTATAGGCGGCTGTGCTCAAGTCTGGACAGTCTACAGTTATTGGCTCGCCTCCCATCATGTGCGCTGCGACCGTAATGATGAAGTGTCAGATTTTTGGATGAGAATACTGTTCTGTGCAGAACTTGACACTGAACAGTTCTTTGCTTCTTTTATATTTACGTTGTTGTTGTGGGAATCAAGCAGCTCTAAATGAATTTCGGATAATCCTCCACGAGCAGTGCCGCAGGAGGTGAGACTTTTCAGAATGTATTCCTAGGACGGCCAATGTTTTGAGAATTTCCTGTCATCGATGCCTTAAAAGCTCTAATGTACAGAATGTGTTTTAGGTGGGTGAATACTAGGGATTATTATGTGCATGTTGATCATGATTCATAAATCTTTAGATTCCAAATTTTATTAATTTATTTATTTTGGTCACCTAACAGATGCGCAAACGGATCTCACGTCCGCATCTGTGCATCAGCGTTTACCAAATTTTGCGTCGATGCCTGTCCACAACCTCTGTCGTCACGTGGATGTAATGCCAGTTCTGGCAGCAAAAACCGTCATGCATCTTATGCAGTTAATGAATTCATTAGAAATGTTTGTCAATTTTTTTTTTTTTTTTTTTTTAACTGATCCTTTTTAAGGAATTTTTGGTAGTTATTTTTAGTTTTATGTTAGTTAAAAAAAAAAAAAAATCCTGCAGTTTTCACATTGGGCCACATAGGCGCCCCTTCTTGGGCTGTACAGATTACTTTACTGCAGCATCTCCTTATCATTACAGGCAGGATTACAATGACAGATATCACCTGTATATAGATAACACGGGATCCACATTCACAATATGTGATCTCACAGCTTATCTACTCCCTCCTGACCTCTGCACAGGTCAAGAGCATGGCTAGAAAACTCTTCCATAGAAGTCACTGGGGTCCTCTCCTGTTCATTTTGTCTATAGCTCATGGTGGCTGCTGTAAAGCATATCTCTAAATGCTGTGAGCAAAAGACTTTGGGCAAGATGGCTGCCACCAATATTGTGTCCAGGAAATTGTAGGTTTTTAAAAAAATCTATCATAAAACAAAACAGATTAGAAAAAAGAATATGTGCAATGGGAAGAAAATGATAGGTTACACATTCCCTTTAAATTCAGAGTTGCCCTGCTATGCCCAGAGGACCATGGACTTCCTTAACCTATAGTGTTTGTCGCTAAATAATATATATGGAGAAAACAGGGCCGTATAGGCGATCACAAGCGGATCAGCAGGGGATCAACACCTCTTACCCCTGCTATTTGGGTTTAGCTCCAAAACTATACAGCACCATCAACTTGTGTGTAGTGGGGGATGCTGTTTAACTACAGTGCTGTCCCATTGGAGTCCATGGCAGCAGCACTGTAGTGACAAGCTCTGTCCACTACACAATTGACAAAGCTATGTAGTTCCTGTGCCGTCTAAGGCCTCATGCACGCATTCATGGACCACGGGCCATGAATACCGGGCCTTCCATCCTGCTGAGTGCACGAAGCGCATGGCGTCATAGCAACAATGACGCCGTGCACTCGGCTGGATGTGAAATTTGAAGCTGACTCTTGAGCCAGTCACTTGCCCTAAGGTCTATTTCTTTGATAAAAAAACCTATTAGACAATATCGATGATATAGCGGTTGGGCCTGAGAAAAATTTCCCCTGAAGGGCCCAAAAATATCAGTCCACCTCTAGTGGCTTCAAGACTATGTACACCTTTGGGGGCAATTATTTTATTATTGCATTGTACTTATTTTGAGTTAAACCTTTTTTTTCAATTGGTTTTGTTGAAAATTTTGAACCACTGTCTTTGTACAGCCTTGAGTTTCTCTAGTAGCAGGATCTGAATTTTCACTGTGTTCCGTCAGGCAGCTCAGCTGACGGCTCTGACCTTATAAACACTGATTATAGCTCAATCCTTATCTTACTGATAATGTGGCTTAAAAGTGTTTATGCCTTTTTTAATAATTTAGAGATGAGGTTTATTAGGTGACCCGCACAAAGTGAAAGTTTAAAAAGTACGATTCACCCAGCTAGAAAAAACGATTAACCCTTTGTGACAGAACGGCTCACTGTTTTTAAAAGGACCAATTGGAAAAAATGATTTTCAGCTCAAAATGAGCTAAATGCAATCATAGGGGAAAAAAGGTCCCTGAAGGTGTACCTAGCCTTTAGTAAGTGTTTATAAGCTGTTTAGAGATCAGGGTTATCAGATGATAAAAGTAAGATGCTCACAGCTAGGCTAAAACTTAACCCTTTATGACCAAAACTTTTAATAAAGACCAATTATAAAAATGAATTTTTAGCCCAAAATGAGTACAATGCAATAAAAAAATTGCCCTGTAGGTGTTCATAGCCTTTAAATCCCTTCAGACAAAGACATTCACATCGCAGTGACTGGAACAGGCCTGGTGCACATTGCAGAGTTGTTGTCTGTCTGTAGTGGGTGATGCCATGTGGCTCTTTGTCTTTCCAGGATTCGGGCAGTGCCAGGGACACTGGCTCCTTTCTGCCTTCCCCCGCGCCATCTGTGCCCCTCCTCGCATCACGCACTTGAGGATGTGAATAAGAGACCTTTGTAAAGGGGGGGGGGGGGGATCTGACTTGGAAGGATTCCCCAGTATGTGCTGGAGAACAGTCTGCTTTATGTGAGTCCCAGCTGGAGCATAAGGCATTGGCCTCTGAACGGAGATGTTGAGACAGCAGAGCACGACCCGGGTATTTTTATTTTTTTATTTTTTATTTTTTTTTCCAGACAGACCGACTTGAGCATCGTTCATGTTGGCTGGAGATAGTTCAGCTCATCGCACGCTCCTATATTATCTGAGGCCAAACAATGGCGGTTGCGTTTTGCCAACGGTCAGATGGGCTTAACGGTTTGCAATAGGGAGGATAGGATTTTCACTGGGTGTTGGGTAGAGGAAAAAAAAAATTAAGCACTGCCCGGTCCTGGTTGCAGCAACTGTGTGTCATATTTAAAGGGGGCTTCTACATTTTTAAAACCGGCACCTGGATCTAAATACTTTTGTAATTGCATGTAACTACAAATTTTGTATAGCCATTGAGTTATTCACAGAATCTGTGTATAGCGCCACCTGCTGTTTGCCCTTTTTCTAAATTCTCTGTCCAGCTGCAGCAGACAGGACACACCCCTATCAATTTTGAAATAAATCTAGCAGAGCAATTGCAGCAATGAATGAGGAGATCTCTGGATCCATGTGAGGTACAGGGCTGATCCTAAGTTTGTTAGAGGCTGCCATGTACTATATGATGTCTGATTTAAATTTTATTTTTTTTTTTAACATTAGTTATGGGATAATCCCTTTAAGGGTGCATTCACACGACCGTAGTTTTGGGTCCGCATCCGTTCCCGCAATTTTTGCGGACAAGAATAGGCAGTTCTATCATAGGGCCGGCTACATTCACACAGCCGGTATCCGTGTTTTGCGGATCCGCAATTTGCGGACCGCAAAAACACATACGGTCGTGTGAATTGTAGCCTAATTGAGGGCAGAAGTGCTCGGAGGGTCTGGATCACTTTGAGACCTCTATAGCCTAATATTAGTTCACCCATCCCCCCCCCCGCCATATCATGTAGTGTCTACAATGGTCCTATGTATATGGCCATTGGAGGCCTAATTAAACACTCACCCAAATTATTTACTCTATTACTCAACGACGGCACGTTACTCACTTAAAACTGGAAAATCCCTCTCTTGGTCGATGTCCCATGAGCATTGAGCCATCTCCCATTTTCTGACCTCACCTTCCTGTGCTGTGGCCTACAGAGGAAAGATTGTGTAATTCCAAGGACATCTTCCAGTATGAAAAACCTCCCAATTTCTGTTCTATAGGTAGTGGAGTAGAAAAACATGACATGCTGCACTACTGAATAAATGCCGTGTCTTTGGTCACCAGCAGTAGAGAACCATGGTTATTAGGCAGGGTAAATGCTGTAGTGCATGGCGGCCGTTCTCTTCCACCTCCTTGGCTCCCTTCAATGATCTTTCTGGTCTCCAAGCTGCAAACTTCCTGATGACAGGATCGCATGCGCTGCTGCAGCCAGTGACTGTCCACAGCATTGACCTGGGGACACATCAAAGGCTGCAGCGGCACACATGACTCTGTGAAAGTTGACAGAGACTGGAAGACCAGTGAAGGGAACTGGAGTGGCAGGAAACAGGTGAGTATGGATTCTGTTAAAGGCTATGTATACCTTTTACGGACAATTTTTTTTTTATGATTGCATTTTACACATTTTGGGCAAAAAAAATGTTATTAGTTGGTCTTTATTAAAAATATTGAGCCGTTCTGTCACAAAGGGTTCTGGTACTTTCCCTTTGTGCCGGTCATCTAACAACCCCGATCTGTAAATTACTACGAGGTCATAAACACTTATTTAGGCCACATTCTTATCAGTAAGATAAGAACTGAGCTATAGTGAGTGTTTGTCAGGTCAGAGAGCAGAGATGCGCTGTCAGCTCCCTGTCTGATGGAAAAAAGAGAAAATACAGATCCTGCTAAACTCTGAGCTGTGCAGGGAAAACGACTCATCATTTTTAATAAAGACCAATTGAAATAAATGATTTGTAGCTCAAAATGAATACAATGCAAAAAATAATAAAAATAAAATTGCACCAAAATGTGTACATAGCCTATAAAAGGTGCAGCAAATAAATAAATAAAAAAAAAAACCTGGACAACCTCTTTAAATGGGTTATGCACAAAAAGTTTTCAACATCTTTCAAACCAGCACCTGGATCTGAAATACTTCTGTATTTGCATGTAGTTACAAAATGTACTATAGTCACTTGGTTATTCAATAAAAACATATCTATATAGCGCCACCTGCTGTTTTTTCCCTTTCTTATTTCTTGTCCACCGCGTGGAGGTGGTTGTACGTACTCTGTTCCATCCTGCAACTGACATGGAAAATATCTGTTAGAAACTGTGCAGTTACCAGAAGAGAGCTGCAGGACACGCCTCCTGAGCTGCCAGAGGGAGAGAGCTGCAGCAGAAAGGACATGCGCTTACCAGCTTCTTCCTACTGAGAACACATGCACACTCAGCTAAATCAATTATGTATGGGGAGTTATGGTGTAATTGCTGTTGGAAAGCTACCAGCTTTCTGAAGGCTGGCCTCCTTGGACACATTAGATGACGCTTTTTAGTGCAGTGGGGAGATGACACCCCTGAAAAAATGGGATTAACAGTCATAGATGGGTCTAACCCGTCGGTACTTCTTGTGTTCCTTAGGACCTGGAAAGCCCAGATAGACTCAGATAATCTCCGTACGCTCACAAACAGGGACGTAGACTGCGGGTGATGCTGAAAGGCGAATAGAGTGTGGTGTTAATCTCCCTAAAATACCCTAAAAAGCAAGGGGCCTATAACACCCTGCCTATCAATTATAGAGCACCTACCCCAGTAGGGGCGAACCCATCAGGAACCTGACCTTCAATCGGCCATATCCCTCAAGATGTCCCTCACACCGCTCCCAACGTGGCACGTTTCATCCCACATGTTGGGAATCAAGGGATATCTGGTGCCTAATAGCACAAACACCCCCTTTGTCAGATGCACAAGGGGTTAAGTAGACAGCCTATGGCCAGTGGGTCAGGCTAACCGGGTATTCTTCACCAGTAGCGGGAGCATTACTTCATGGTGTTCGGTGTTCATATAGTAATCAGATTCTCCTTCTCAGCCTAACTTCCGCCAGAGTGGGAGCGGTGTGAAGGACATCTTTAGGGGTATGGCAGATTGAGGGTCAGGTTCCTGATGCGGTTGCCCCTATCGGGTACTCTGTAATTGATAGGCAGGGTGTTATAGGCTCCTTTTCTTTTTAGAGAGAGTAATGCCACACTCTATTCGCCTTTCAGCATCCCCCGCTGTCTACGTCCCCATTTTGTAGCATACGGAGATTATCCGAGTCCATCCGGGCTTTCAAGGTCCTATCGAACATAAGAAGTACCGACGGTTTAGACCCATCTATGATGGTAATCCCATTTTTTGAGGGTACCAGTACCTCTTCTTGCGTTCTGTTGATATGCAGGGTTATAGTGACCATTACATTTTATTTTCCCACCCTATTTTTTTTTTTTTTTTTTTTAGTTAGTTCCCATGTTCTGCTGGACACATGTCCTTCATCTCTGGTCGGCTTCGTAGTCCAGTGCTGTGTGTCATATAGGAGGTGACTGGACAGGGTGACGTTCTGTATAGTAGAGCATTTAATTATCGTCCATTTTGCCGTACTGTGAATCGATTTCTGTGTCTTGGGAGGAATGATCTCACCATAGAACGAGACATAAAGCTCATTTTATTCTATCTTTGTATTTGGCTGTTTGGCAGGAGGAGAAGTCTATGAGATGGGAAGCCTGCTGAGATGGCCGGCCATGCGCTTCCCCATGGCGGTTGTGAAATTTGTTTTCTCATCGCATCATATGATTGTGTCATATGTCTTTCTTGAGAAGTCACGTCTCCCATTGTTCAACCCGCCGAATTTCACTCTCGTAGTTCATTAAATATGGTTACTGGGGAAGTTCTTCATAGCTCAGACCTTCAAAGGACCATTTGACCTGCAGAGCACATCCGTGGAGACAAAATGCAGTGGGAAATCCACACTGGCTTTGGGAGCAGATTTGCCATAGTTAGGGTCCATTCACATGTCCATATGAATGGTTCTGTGTCCGTTCTGCAATTTTGCATAACGGATGTGGACCCGTTCGTTTTCAATGGGGCCGCAAAAGCACACTGTGTGCTGTCCGAATCCACATTTCCGTTCCGCGGCCCGCAAAAACATGTCCTATTCTTGTCCGCAGCCACAGACAAGATAAGGAATTTCTATAATGCCGGCACATGGCTGGTGTCCTGTGACTGGATCCTTAGTCATAGAAATTGACACTGATTTTTTTTTTCCAGCAGGGTGTGGATGAGATATCTTAAAGAGGTTTCCCAGGATTTTTATACTGATGACCTATCCTTAGGATAGGTCATCAATCAGTGTCTGATCGTGGGGGTCCAACACCCAGGAACCCCACCGATCAGCTGTTTGAGAAGGCACCGGCACTCCTGTGGGCTCCACGGCCTTCTCTCAGCTCACCAAGCACAGCACCGTACATGGTATATAAAGGACCAACAGACATGACATCACAGGATGCGGACCCATTCATTTTCAAAGGTGCCGCAAAAGATGCGGACATAACACCGTGTGCTGTCCGCATCTGTAGTTCCATTCCGCGGCCCACAAAAAAGCTCTCTATCGCGGTCAAGAATAGACATTTCTATCACAGGACCGGCCATGTGCGGTCCGCAACATGCAGGAACTTACATGGCTGGTATCCATGTTTTGCAGACCGCACTCCTAAAATATATAATAAATTGGTACATTTAGTTCAATGCAGTATGTGCTGAATATATTTTCATAAGAATTTGGGAACATGATGAAATGTCTGTTCTATTCCTGATCTAAGGATCTAGGCTTTCAGTTGAGATGACTGTGTGCTGCCCTTTATGTAGATGCTCAGAAGTGAAACTCCTCTGCTACAGATCAGAGGAAAAAGACACTGGGAAGGAATGGCTGCTCTCATCTCAGATCTGCTGGAGAAAACAGGATTAGGCTCCATTCACACGTCCTGTTTTTCTTTCCTGATTTGATCCTGATTTTTTTCAGGACCCATTGAAATGATTGGATCCAGATCAGGATCAGGATCGAATCAGGAAAGAAAAACAGGACTTGTGAATGGAGTCTTAAAGGGTTTTTCTCACTAGTTTTCCTGATTCGATCCTGATCCTGATCTGGATCCAATCATTTCAATGGGTCCTGAAAAAAATCAGGATCAAATCAGGAAAGAAAAACAGGACGTGTGAATGGAGCCTAATCCTGTTTTCTCCAGCAGATCTGAGATGAGAGCAGCCATTCCTTTCCCAGTGTCTTTTTCCTCTGATCTGTAGCAGAGGAGTTTCACTTCTGAGCATCTACATAAAGGGCAGCACACAGTCATCTCAACTGAAAAGCCTAGATCCTTAGTTTCAGGAATAGAACAGACATTTATAGGACATTTCACCATGTTCCCAAATTCTTATGAAAATATATTCAGCACACACTGCATTGAACTAAATGTACCAATTTATTATATATTTTAGGAGTGCGGTCTGCAAAACATGGATACCAGCCATGTAAGTTCCTGCATGTTGCGGACCGCACATGGCCGGTCCTGTGATAGAAATGTCTATTCTTGACCGCGATAGAGAGCTTTTTTGTGGGCCGCGGAATGGAACTACAGATGCGGACAGCACACGGTGTTATGTCCGCATCTTTTGCGGCACCTTTGAAATGAATGGGTCCGCATCCTGTGATGTCATGTCTGTTGGTCCTTTATATACCATGTACGGTGCTGTGCTTGGTGAGCTGAGAGAAGGCCGTGGAGCCCACAGGAGTGCCGGTGCCTTCTCAAACAGCTGATCGGTGGGGTTCCTGGGTGTTGGACCCCCACTGATCAGACACTGATTGATGACCTATCCTAAGGATAGGTCATCAGTATAAAAATCCTGGGAAACCTCTTTAAGATATCTCATCCACACCCTGCTGGAAAAAAAAAAAATCAGTGTCAATTTCTAATGACTAAGGATCCAGTCACAGGACACCAGCCATGTGCCGGCATTATAGAAATTCCTCATCTTGTCTGTGGCTGCGGACAAGAATAGGACATGTTTTTTGCGGGGCCGCGGAACGGAAATGTGGATTCGGACAGCACAGTGTGCTTTTGCGGCCCCATTGAAAACGAACGGGTCCACATCCGTTATGCAAAATTGCAGAACGGACACAGAACCATTCATATGGACATATGGCAAATCTGCTCCCAAAGCCAGTGTGGATTTCCCACTGCATTTTGTCTCCACGGATGTGCTCTGCAGGTCAAATGGTCCTTTGAAGGTCTGAGCTATGAAGAACTTCCCCAGTAACCATATTTAATGAACTACGAGAGTGAAATTCGGCGGGTTGAACAATGGGAGACGTGACTTCTCAAGAAAGACATATGACACAATCATATGATGCGATGAGAAAACAAATTTCACAACCGCCATGGGGGAAGCGCACGGCCGGCCATCTCAGCAGGCTTCCTCATCTCATAGACTTCTCCTCCTGCCAAACAGCCAAATACAAAGATAGAATAAAATGAGCTCTTATGTCTCTTCGTTCTATGGTGAGATCATTCCTCCCAAGACACAGAATCGATTCACAGTACGGCAAAATGGACGATAATTAAATGCTCTACTGTACAGAACGTCACCCTGTCCAGTCACCTCCTATATGACACACAGCACTGGACTACGAAGCCGACCAGAGATGAAGGACATGTGTCCAGCAGAACATGGGAACTAACTAAAAAAAAAAAAAAAAAAATAGGGTGGGAAAATAAAATGTAATGGTCACTATAACCCTGCATATCAACAGAACGCAAGAAGAGGTACTGGTACCTCAAAAAATGGGATTACCATCATAGATGGGTCTAAAACCGTCGGTACTTCTTATGTTCGATAGGACCTTGAAAGCCCGGATGGACTCGGATAATCTCCGTATGCTACAAAATGGGGACGTAGACAGCGGGGGATGCTGAAAGGCGAATAGAGTGTGGCATTACTCTCTCTAAAAAGAAAAGGAGCCTATAACACCCTGCCTATCAATTACAGAGTACCCGATAGGGGCAACCGCATCAGGAACCTGACCCTCAATCTGCCATACCCCTAAAGATGTCCTTCACACCGCTCCCACTCTGGCGGAAGTTAGGCTGAGAAGGAGAATCTGATTACTATATGAACACCGAACACCATGAAGTAATGCTCCCGCTACTGGTTGAAGAATACCCGGTTAGCCTGACCCACTGGCCATAGGCTGTCTACTTAACCCCTTGTGCATCTGACAAAGGGGGTGTTTGTGCTATTAGGCACCAGATATCCCTTGATTCCCAACATTGTGGGATGAACGTGCCACGTTGGGAGCGGTGTGAGGGAACATCTTGAGGGATATGGCCGATTGAAGGTCAGGTTCCTGATGGGTTCGCCCCTACTGGGGTAGGTGCTCTATAATTGATAGGCAGGGTGTTATAGGCCCCTTGCCCTTTGCTTTTTAGGGTATTTTAGGGAGATTAACACCACACTCTATTCGCCTTTCAGCATCACCCGCAGTCTACGTCCCTGTTGTGAGCGTACGGAGATTATCTGAGTCTATCTGGGCTTTCCAGGTCCTAAGAACACAAGAACGGTACCGACGGTTAGACCATCTATGACTGTTAATCCATTTTTTCAGGGGTGTCATCTCCCCACTGCACTAAAAGCGTCATCTAATGTGTCCAAGGAGGCCAGCCTTCAGAAGCTGGTTAGCTTTCCAACAGCAATTACACCATAACTCCCCATACATAATTGACTTAGCTGAGTGTGCATGTGTTCTCAGTAGGAAGAAGCTGGTAAGCGCATGTCCTTTTCTGCTGCAGCTCTCTCCCTCTGGCAGCTCAGGAGGCGTGTCCTGCAGCTCTCTTCTGGTAACTGCCCACAGTTTCTAACAGATATTCCCATTGTCAGTTGCAGGATGGAACAGAGTACGTACAACCACCTCCACGCGGTGGACAAAAGAAATAAGAAAGGGAAAAACAGCAGGTGGCGCTATATAGATATGTTTTATTGAATAACCAAGTGACTATAGTACATTTTGTAATTACATGCAAATACAGAGTATTCAGATCCAGGTGCTGGTTTGAAAGATGTTGAAAACTTTTTGTGCATAACCCATTTAAGAGGTTGTCCAGGTTTTTTTTTTTTTTTTTTAATTTATTTGCTGCACCTTTATAGGCTATGTACACATTTGGTGGCAATTTTATTTTTATTATTTTTGCATTGTACTCATTTTGAGCTACAAATCATTTATTTCAATTGGTCTTTATTAAAATGATGAGTCGTTTTCCCTGCACAGCTCAGAGTTTAGCAGGATCTGTATTTTCTCTTTTTTTCCATCAGACAGGGAGCTGACAGCGCATCTCTGCTCTCTGACCTTACAAACACTCACTATAGCTCAGTTCTTATCTTACTGATAAGAATGTGGCCTAAATAAGTGTTTATGACCTCGTAGTAATTTACAGATCGGGGTTGTTAGATGACCGGCACAAAGGGAAAGTACCAGAACCCTTTGTGACAGAACGGCTCAATATTTTTAATAAAGACCAACTAATAACATTTTTTTTGCCCAAAATGTGTAAAATGCAATCATAAAAAAATTGTCCGTAAAAGGTATACATAGCCTTTAACAGAATCCATACTCACCTGTTTCCTGCCACTCCAGTTCCCTTCACTGGTCTTCCAGTCTCTGTCAACTTTCACAGAGTCATGTGTTGCCGCTGCAGCCTTTGATGTGTCCCCAGGTCAATAGCCTGTGGACAGTCACTGGCTGCAGCAGCGCATGCGATCCTGTCAGGAAGTTTGCAGCTTGGAGACCAGAAGATCATTGAAGGGAGCCAAGGAGGTGGAAGAGAACGGCCGCGATGCACTACAGCATTTACCCTGCCTAATAACCATGGTTCTCTACTGCTGGTGACCAAAGACACGGCATTTATTCAGTAGTGCAGCATGTCATGTTTCTACTCCACTACCTATAGAACAGAAATTGGGAGGTTTTTCATACTGGAAGAGTCCTTGGAATTACACAATCTTTCCTCTGTAGGCCACAGCACAGGAAGGTGAGGTCAGAAAATGGGAGATGGCTCAATGCTCATGGGACATCGACCAAGAGAGGGATTTTCCAGTTTTATGTGAGTAACGTGCCGTCGTTGAGTAATAGAGTAAATAATTTGGGTGAGTGTTCAATTAGGCCTCCAATGGCCATATACATAGGACCATTGTAGACACTACATGATATGGCGGGGGGGGTGGGAATGGGTGAACTAATATTAGGCTATAGAGGTCTCAAAGTGATCCAGACCCTCCGAGCACTTCTGCCCTCAATTAAAGGGATTATCCCATAACTAATGTAAAAAAAAAAAATAAAAATTTTAAATCAGACATCATATAGTACATGGCAGCCTCTAACAAACTTAGGATCAGCCCTGTACCTCACATGGATCCAGAGATCTCCTCATTCATTGCTGCAATTGCTCTGCTAGATTTATTTCAAAATTGATAGGGGCGTGTCCTGTCTGCTGCAGCTGGACAGAGAATTTAGAAAAAGGGCAAACAGCAGGTGGCGCTATACACATAGATTTCTGTGAATAACTCAGTAGCTATACAAAATTTTTAGTTACATGCACTTACAAAAGTATTTAGATCCAGGTGCCGGTTTGAAAAATGTAGAAACCCCCTTTAACTATGACACACAGTTGCTGCAACCAGGACCGGGCACTGCTTAATTTTTTTTTTCTTCTACCCAACACCCAGTGAAAATCCTATCCTCCCTATTGCAAACCGTTAAGCCCATCTGACCATTGGAAAAACACAACCGCTATTGCGTGCGACGAGCTGAACTATCTCCAGCCAACATGAACGATGCTCAAGTCGGTCTGTCTAGAAAATAAAAAATAAAAAAAAATAAATAAAAATACCCGGGTCGTGCTCTGCTGTCTCAACATCTCCGTTCAGAGGCCAATGCCTTATGCTCCCAGCTGGGACTCACATAAAGCAGACTGTTCTCCAGCACATAACTGGGGAATCCTTCCAAGTCAGATCCCCCCCCCCCCCCTTTACAAAGGTCTCTTATTCACATCCTCTCAAGTGCGTGATGCGAGGAGGGGCACAGATGGAGCGGGGGAAGGCAGAAAGGAGCCAGTGTCCCTGGCACTGCCCGAATCCTGGAAAGACAAAGAGCCACATGGCATCACCCACTACAGACAGACAACAACTCTGCACATGTAGCACCAGGCCTGTTCCAGTCACTGCGATGTGAATGTCTTTTGTCTGAAGGATTAAAGGCTATGAACACCTACAGGGCAATTTTTTTTATTGCATTGTACTCATTTTGGCTAAAATTCATTTTTATAATAGGTCTTTATTAAAGTTTTGGTCATAAAGGGTTAGTTTTAGCCTAGCTGTGAGCATCTTACTTTTATCATTCTGATAACCCTGATGCTCTAAACAGCTTATAAACACTTACTTAAAGTAGGTTACACCTTCAGGGACCTTTTTTCCCCTATATTGCATTTAGCTCATTTTGAGCTGAAAATCATTTTTCCAATTGGTCCTTTTAAAAATAGTGAGCCGTTCTGTCACAAAGGGTTAATCGTTTTTCTAGCTGGGGTGAATCGTACTTTTTACTTTCACTTTGAGCTGGTCACCTAATAAACCTCATCTCTAAATTATTAAAAAAGGCATAAACACTTATTTAAGCCACATTCTTATCAGTAAGATAAGGATTGAGCTATAATCAGTGTTATAAGGTCAGAGCCGTCAGCTGAGCTGCCTGACGGAACACAGTGAAAATTCAGATCCTGCTACTAGAGAAACTCAAGGCTGTACAAAGATGTGGTTCAAAATTTTTCAACAAAAACCAATTGAAAAAAAAAAGGTTTTTAACTCAAAATGAGTAACAATGCAATAATAAAATAATTGCCCCAAAGGTGTACATAGTCTTGAGGCCACTAGAGGTGGACTGATATTTCTTGGCCCTCAGAGGAAATTTTTCTCAGGGCCAACCGCTATATCATCGATATTGTCTAATAGGTTTTTTTTTTATCAAAGAAATAGACCTTAGTGGCAAGTGACTGGCTCCAGAGGCAGCTCCAAATTCACATCCAGCCGACGTGCACGGCGTCATTGGTTGCTATGACGCCATGCGCTTCGTGCACTCAGCAGGATGGCAGGCCGGTTTTCATGGCCCGTGGTCCATGAATGTATGCATGAGGCCTTAGTCGGCACAGGAACTACATAGCTTTGTCAATTGTGTAGTGGACAGAGCTTGTCACTACAGTGCTGCTGCCATGGACTCCAATGGGAACAGCACTGTAGTAAACAGCATCCCCCACTACACAAGTTGATGTGCTGTATAGTTTTGGAGCTAAACCCAAATAGCAGGGGTAAGAGGTGTTGATCCCCTGCTGATCCGCTTGTGATCGCCTATACGGCCCATGTTTTCTCCATATATATTATTTAGCGACAAACACTATAGGTTAAGGAAGTCCATGGTCCTCTGGGCATAGCCAGGGCAACTCTGAATTTAAAGGGAATGTGTAACCTATCATTTTTTCTTCCCATTGCACATATTCTTTTTTCTAATCTGTTTTTGTTTTATGATAGATTTTTTTAAAAAACCTACAATTTCCTGGACACAATATTGGTGGCAGCCATCTTGCCCAAGTCTTTGCTCACAGCATTTAGAGATATGCTTTACAGCAGCCACCATGAGCTATAGACAAAATGAACAGGAGAGGACTTCTATGGAAGTGACTTCTAGTGGAAGAGTTTTCTAGCCATGCTCTGTGACCTGTGCAGAGGTCAGGAGGGAGTAGATAAGCTGTGAGATCACCTATTGTGAATGGTGGATCCCGTGTTATCTATATACAGGTGATATCTGTCATTGTAATCCTGCCTGTAATGATAAGGAGATGACTGCAGTAAAGTAATCTGTACAGACCAAGAAGGGGCGCCTATGTGGCCAATGTGAAAACTGCAGGATTTTTTTTTTTTTTTTAACTAACATAGAAAACTAAAAATAACTACCAAAAATTCCTTAAAAACGATCAGTTAAAAAAAAAAAAAAAAAAAAAAAAAAAAAAAAATTTGACAAACATTTTCTAATGACATTCATTAACTGGCATAAGATGCATGACGGTTTTTGCTGCCAGAACTGGCATTACATCCACGTGATGACAGAGGTTGTGGACAGGCATCGACGCAAAATTTGGTAAACGCTGATGCACAGAATGCGGACGTGAGATCCGTTTGCGCATCTGTTAGGTGACCAAAATAAATAAATTAATAAAATTTGGAATCTAAAGATTTATGACAATCATGATCAACATGCGCATAATAATCCCTAGTATTCACCCACCTAAAACACATTCTGTACATAAGAGCTTTTAAGGCATCGATGACAGGAAATTCTCAAAACATTTGGCCGTCCTAGGAATACATTTCTGAAAAGTCTCACCTCCTGCGGCACTGCTCGTTGGAGGATTATCCGAAATTCATTTAGAGCTGCTTGATTCCCAACAACAACAACGTAAATATAAAAGAAGCAAAGAACTGTTCAGTGTCAAGTTCTGCACAGAACAGTATTCTCATGCCAAAGAATCTGACACTTCATCATACGGTCGCAGCGCACATGATGGGAGGCGAGCCAATAACTGTAGACTGTCCAGACTTGAGCACAGCCGCCTATAGGAAGAGTACGTATGCAATTTACGAGTAATAAAAAGCCCAACCAATTGCATACGTACTCTTCCTATACTGTCCTGAGAGGAGGGAGAGGCTGCATCACTTTACACTATAGAGATAACAGTATGGCAGATTTAAAAGGGGTTGTTTACCCTTTTTCAGCCCCCCTAGTGTTGCTGGACCTGCAGTGGTGAGCATCACTTTACACTATAGAGATAACAGTATGGTAGCTTTAAAGGGGTTATCTCTATAGTGTAAAGTGATGCTCACCCACTGCAGGTCTAGCAACACTAGGGGGGCTGAAAAAGTGTAAATAACCCCTTTAAAGCTATCATATTGTTATTTACACTTACACTTTTCAGCCCCCCAGTGTTGCCAGACCCATGGTGGGATACATCACTTTACACTATAGAGATAACGGTATGTTTGCTTCAAAGGGGCCGTTACCCTTTTTCAGCCCCCTAGTGTGGCCGGACCCATGGTGGAGAGCATATTTACCTGATCCCCACTGCTTGTGTCCATCGCTCCCCCTTGGGACCAACAGGTCATGGGTCTCCTGTTTGACACGGATCACATGTCACCTATGTGTCACATCACCAGGTCATGGCAGTCTGCATCACTGCGGTGGTTAAGTGACCCGGGACCTGCGGAGCAACGGAGCCGGAAGCCAGCAGCGGGTATCAGGTAAGTATTCTCACCGCGGGTCTGACCATGATAAGGAGGAAGGGGGGCTGAAAAAAAAAAAAAAAAAAAAAGAAAAATGGGGACGCCAAGGGTAAACAACCCCTTTAATGATTATCTCACATTCTCAAGAATTAGCGTCTATTGCAAGCTAAATACTATCCCGTGCTTAAACAGAAAGCACAATACAGGGCTGATAAGAGCTGATTCACTGGTAAATATACTGTGTGTGCTTAACAAGACATGCCAAGTGCGGCCATACACATACAACAACTAGTATCCTCAATCTCATCATACATATGCACGCCCGGCCGAGCTGGCACGTGTTCTCTTCTGGTAGCGGATTATCTCCTTGAGAACAAAATGATCGGGCAGTTGAAATCAAACATGCCCAGTCCTTCTCCCCTCCAATACACAATGAACGGTTGGCAGGTCATGCTGAAATCGGCAGTGTATTTAAGATGTATGGCCAAGTAGACTGTAGGGATATTTCAACCTGCCCATACCCCTCAGATAGCTGCTGTCAAGCTGACCATGCATGCTTTCGCAATGAGAAGAGGGGAGAAAGCTGCTGCCACATACCTCTCATCTCGAGTAGAAAAAAAAAAAAAAAAAAACACGTCAGGAGATAACTCTCCTCGGACAACCCTTTACAAATTAGGTGGTCATTCAAGTGTATGGCCACCTTAAAGGGGTTGTCCAGCTTTAATCACAATTACATCTATGCTCAGAATAGAGCTGTAGATAAGGGTCACTCACCTGCTCCCACTGCCAAGGGTCCTGTCCCGCTTCTTCCAATCCCCGGCACGTGTTTTAGATGGGGTCATGTGCTGCTGCAGCCAATCACTGGCCCCGTCTGTGACGTGTCCCTAAAGCAGCACATCACTGTCTGGTCAGGGGATGCTTTGGTACACGGCACTGCTGAGGGCAGTCATTGGCTGAAACGACGGACGTGACCCTGTTCGTGGTGGAAGGACTGAAGTGCAATGAAGAGAGCCAAGACGGACCGAGAGGCGGGGAGCAGGTACATGGTCATGGATGGAGCCCTTTAGACTTGAAGGAAAAAACATATATCAATCATCATAACCTTCTATAGTCACCTAAAAATAGTATTATACCGTTAAAATAAAGTGTAAGTGTAGGGAGCAACACATCCTCCTACAGCCAAACTGCTCCATACTGACACCAAGCCTAACCGGACAGCCGAAGCAATCCTGTGGACATCTGAAGATCTTACTATCATCCATCATGGACCTCAGACTGACCTGTTGTCCTCCTGCGGCTGATACTACGGAGAAGCTCGAGGATCCTGCAGTCAATGTTAGAAGCAAAGACCTGAAATCTTCAAGAACACTTTCTGGCGGCGTAAAAGATCCTTGTTAACTCTTGCAATCCCACAATAATTCGGAGGTAGAGCGCTTCCTGCCGCTCCTTCGATAAAGGCACGACGAAGATATTCGTGGCAGGCTTGTGCGAATGATAACCACTAGCTGCATAGGAGTTAAGACAGCAGAATACTAGGTGACAGATTTTCAGCAAATAAACAGATGGGTCACCGTGGAAACGGGGAGGAACAGGACATTTGGATTCCAAGATAACCCCCAAACTCAGGAAAGAACATGCGGCGATGTTGATCATTCACGAGATGATAATGAACATACTGTTCTCTAAAAAAAATATGCTGAGTACCTATAGACAGACCGTAAACATAGCATGCAATGCAACCCCAGCCACAAAAGTCTGAGGTCTTCCATTTAAAGGGGCGGTCCATTCACCATATTAGGACATTTTGCTTGTGATTCTCATTCAGAGGAGTGGAGATTGGTTACAAAGAGGGTCTCTTGTTCTGGAGGACCTGTCCGGTCCTGCATTACACACATCACCTATTGATTTGAATGGGCATGGTGTAATGCTTCATTTGCCCAGTGGTGGCGCTGCATGCAGGGAAATTGAAAACGTACTGCATGGTTTCCCCACAGATTACAGCCGATTGCTGGGGGTCCGAACAGAAGGACACTTTATCATCAGCTTATTGTCAAGGGACCTTCTTACCAGGGGCGGATTGGCCACAGACCTTACAGGGAAATTCCCCGGGGGGCCAATGCCCAGGGGACCACCTGGACCCAATACACGGCCGGCCAGTGGAAGTTTTTGGAGATGTATTTTGTGCTGCTGGCAGTTTTATGTGATGGACTGTGGTACTTGGCTCTGTTGGGGTGGTATAATGTGCCACAATATGGTATTGCTGGTCCTGCCTTCCACCAATTTGGACCCGACTAAAAAATGGGGCCACTTTTAGTATTTTTTCCAGGGCCACTAAGTTCCCAAATCAGCCCTTGCTCTAACAATTTGGGGATTGGCGAAAGTGGAGAACATCAATTTAGAAATTGGATCCCGTTTATGTGCCCTGTGTAGAGCCCTGAAGAATCAGGCTGCTTGTAAGTACCATCTTAAAAAGATCATGTTGGCACAAGGCTTAGCACACTGGTTAACGAACCCCCTCAGCCAGCGATTGGTTGAAAGGGCATTGCAAGCCACTTCCTGTGTGCCAAGACTGCGGCCAGGAAGTGGATAGGAGCAGAGATAAGAGCAGCGGTGGGGGGATCAGTGAGGTAAGAAACAAACTTTTGTTATTTTAATTCTTTCCAACCACCCAGAAAACCCCTTCAAAGTTTCTACAAAATAACCTCTGTAGACCAAGGCACACCACAAGGAATCACTGCTGGACATAACTTGTTCAGTCAACAGTTAACAACCACAATCATGTAATTTCGGCTTCGACAAACCTCCATGTTCCCTTTCCCACCCCATGAGGGAAGACTGCTGAGTCAAAGCCAGATACTTCTGCTATCGCTTAAAGGGGATGTCCAGGATCCTCCTGAAATAAAGAACACGCAAGTACTTACCTCACAGGCCCTGCTCCAGTTCAACTGGCCTGGCTCTGTTTTCCCAGCTGCAGCTGTGACTTCGCACTACATTTTTTTTTCCGGAAAAGGAGTACGAAAATTGTGGTACTCAGATAAATAATATGTAGGCCTACACTTCTTCACATCTGCGTGTGGAGCCTCAGTTGTAGATTCTGTCGAAAGACCGGACCAAAAAAGCCTTATATGGAGGACGTTTTTAGTCCGGTAAAAAGACAGGATCCCGAATGGAAACTGACTTATGTGCCTGATCCAGCACTTCCGTTATTTTGGTTGTTCTGCTCATCTAACGGAGCAGAACAACAGAAATAAACAGCGGTGGTACGAATGTGGCTTAAGAGGTGAGCATGCAGGGGAACCATTACTAGTCTAAATAACAGCAGGTAATTATAGCAAAGTGATAAAGTACAGGTCAATATGGCGGATCTTCCCTGTACTTTACCACTTGGCTATAATATCCTACCTGCATTCACCACACACTGCACTACATACATCAGTGTGATGTGTGCGGCGCAGTGTGCGCCAGGTGTGCGGCGCAGTGTGCAATGATCACACATTGCACCACATACATTGATACATCACATGCTGCTGTTATCATCCATCTTGATGTCTGGGATGTAGTCTTCAGCTCCACCGCCACCATGTTTGCTGTAAGGAGCTCTGTTATTAGTTATTGCAGGCACAGGCAGCATCGCTGCTCTGCCCGAGCCACAACGTTTACTGCGCTGATGAAAAACAGGGAAAAGTCGGTACGTCAGACTTTTTTTCAGGGAGTAAAACAGCCTGAATAAGCATCTATGACGACCACTGGGTGACATATCGACATCATGTGACTGCTGCAGCCAATCACTGGCCTCAGAGGCGCACCCAACAAGGCCAGCCATTGGTTGTAACGATGAAGTGTTGTTGACATGATGTCACCACTGCAGCGGGATAAACAGAGCCCAGCTGGGAGAACAGGGGTGGTCACATGAGATCTGTAAGGCAATTACTTTCATGTTCTACATTTCAGAAAGTTGCTGAGAGGTGAAGTCAATGGGGTCTGCACCATGATGCAGGGTGCACATGACCAGTAACCGTGTTTTGCGGATTCATGGTTTTTGTTAGTGTGAATGAGGCCTAATTATGTGAATGTTGCCTGAGAAATATTAAGAACAGAGAGAAAGAGAAAACAATACAGTTGACCCTCTTTACCCTCGCAGATGAGCAGCCCCTGGTGTCAGTGGGCATACACACACTAGCGTTTTCAATATCTAGTGTGTAAAGATGGCGTACAGTGTAAAGGTCATCTTCTTACTACTGGTAGCAGTTGTAGTTGAGTTATAACCTCCCTTCTAGTCCTCAGCTATGTCATGTGACTGACATTCTGACCCAGCATCTTGCGTGTGGACAGGAAGTCAGTCTCTCTAGGAGCCTGACATTGAGGCTCCCATAGGAAAGAATAGAGAAGCTGACTTTGCAAGATGCCGGGTCAGTTGGAGAGTCAGAATGTCACATGACATAGCCGAGGACTAGAAGGGAGGTTATAACTCAACGACAACTGCTAGCAAGAAGATGACCTTCACTACAATTTACACAATGTACCAGCCTAATGGGCCAGCAAATAACTTCTTTTGTGGGAGTGCGTCTTTCAAGGGGATGTCCCACAGCAACAATTTATCCTCTAACCACCGGATAGGGAATAAGTGACTAATCGGCAGGGAGTCCAATCACTGGGGCCCCATTGGTCACGATCATGGAGGCCCATGATTCTGCATTTTAATGGTGCGTCCGACTTGCCACTCCTTTCAACTCTACGGGGCTGTCAGAGATATCCAAGAGCTTATACTCTGCTATCTCCGGCAGTGCCGTAGAGTTGAATGTCTGCAGCTCTATTCAAAAGGAGGAACCTGATCTCCTGACTATTGGGGCCCCCTGACAAATCAGACACTTATCCCCTATCCTGGAAAGTTGCTGTAGTGGGACAAACCCTTTTAAAGGGGTTTCAAGGAGTTTGATATAGTTGACCTACTGTATGCATCCTTTGTACTGCTCAGCCCCATTCATATGATGTCATGGTGCTGCAATACCAAGCCCAGACCCCCCCGCTATACATATGTGCACCCAGCTGAGACTCCAGAAAGTGTGGAGTAAGCTGCCCACTACCAAATGCCTCCGGCAAGAAGAAAAAAGGCCGAACCCATGTCTCCCTCGACATCTGCCACTGGGGTGGGGCGGACGGAGGAGAGTCAGGAGGGCCCCCATGCACATTAGATTCTTACATGGCCCCGTTGAAAGTGACAGTTTCAGCCTATGTACACCTAAAGGGGTTGAGGGTAAATGGCGAATCCGTAATATCTGAACACAGTGGGGGACATTTATCAGTATCTTTACGCCACAACAGCCGCAAATTGTGGAGCACGCCATGCTTGCGCTACAATTTACGACTTTAAGGGCATTTTACTCCACCTCAGAAGGATCAAGACTGGTGCATAGGAACACCAATCTTAATAAATCTCCCCACTAAGTCCATGAGATTTCCACACAGTAAGGACACATTCAGACGGCCGTATGAATGAGTCCGCATCCATTCTGCAATTTTGCGGAACGGGTGCAGACCCATTCATTTCAATGGGGCTGCAAAAGATGCGGACGGCACACTGTGTGCTGTTCGTATCCGTGGGAAAGATAGAGCATGTTCTAGTCTTGTCCGCAATCGATGACAAGAATAGGCATTTTCTATTATGGTTGGGCCCATGTGTGGTCCGCATATTGCAGAACGCACACGGCCAGTATCCATGTTTTGCGGATCCGCAATACTGGAGTGGTGCCTCATTTGTTTTTTGGATATTGTCTATGGATTTTTGCCTGATATATATATATATATATATATTTTTTTTATTTTATAAAAGGGGTCACCATGGGGTGACGGTCTTATAACTTATCTGTCTGTTAGAAGAACTCCCAACAAAAATTTTATTCCATGTCCTGCTAGAAATGTACATGATGTAATCTGTAGTGAATGTCATTTTCTTACCAGTGTCTGAATTTTAGACTTCTATCATCCTGAAGTTTCTTATCTGTGTCATGTGACCAGCAATTAGACCCACCAACTCACACATAGACTTGTGTGTGGACAGGAAGTCTAATTCTCTATGTATTCCTATGAGACTGAAAGTGAGGCTCCCATAGGAATGAATAGAGCAGTTACTGGCATTCTGTCCTGGGTCAGTTGAAGGTCAGGGAGTTGGTCACATGACCCAGCTACAATAAGAAGAGAGGTTATTACTCACAGAAACAGTCACCGATAAGAATATGACAATCACTACAGATTATATCATGCACCTTTCTAACAGGTCAGAGAATAAAAATGTTTGCGGGAGTTCTTCTTTAAAAATAGTAACTCCCACCTCACCGATCACCTGTCTTTTCGGTTCACTCGGTCAATCACTGGTCAGAGAGGGACCAGGAAGACAAGAAGCTGGAGCGGTGGGGGAATTGGTCACCTGATTATGACTTCTTCTGAAAAAAAAAAACAAAAAAACTAACTTGGACAACCCCTTTAACTGGGAAAGAACATGGGTGACAGCCAATATGTATGCAATCTCAGCTCCCAGAGAGGTGTCAGCCAGTTTTACCACATGGTTTACCACTCCTGAATGGCTGTATATGTGTTTTCCGTCCGGATGAGATGCGTGTAGTGAACACGTACCATCCGGACTGAACCCTGACCCATTCACTTCATTGGGTTTGTGAACATGAGCGGCGTTCATCACTTCTTCTATATTGCGGATTTTTCACGCAGCCCTGGCTCCGTAGAAGTGAATGGAGCTTGCGTGAAAAACCGGAGGTATCCGGATGTATTTTTCACTGACTGCTGCTGGGACATGTTAAATGTTATTATTCTTCAGTTTTTCTTTGCACGCGTGAAAAACGCATACAATGCGGGTACAATCCAGACGGAAAAAAAACGCTCACGCTGAATGCAAGTGCGGAAAAAAACACGCTGAACTGGTGTGCAAAACCATCAGTTCTTCTCTGACCCGATCCTGACACAATCCGTTTCGCTCGCGTGAAGTGTATAATTAGTGTTGCATAACAGGATTCTCTACGCACAGCACACGGATCTCTTGAATTCTATAGGCATGTCCGTTATCTTTCTGCGGACTGTTGGGGGGGGCTCTTGGGCTAAACTTGGTCATTTTGCAGACAGAACGTGCCCATTCCATCCCTAGGGTCACGGGCAGAATACGAATGGCATCTGGTTTTCACTGATCCATTGCATAGAAAACATATACAAATTTAGTAAAAAAACAAATCAGATCACCGACGGTGAAAAAGCACCGACATGTCCTGAATGCAAATGTATACCAGACGCTGACTATAGTATATAGCAGGAGTAGGCAATCTACGGCACTCCAGGTGTTGTGAAACTACAACTCCCAGCATGCACACTCGCTCTGCTCTTCTCATAACTCCCATAGAAATGAATGGAGCATGCTGGGAATTGCAGTTTCACAACAGCTGGAGTGCCGAAGGTTGCTGACCCCTGGTATATAGGAACACTGCTCCAGTTCATACTCAACACACTGCTGCCATATAGAATCAGACACTCCGGGGATGGCGGGAACATATCACCTACATACCTATTGCTTGGCGCTTTGATTTAACTCCTTCCCCAGCCGCCCAGCGCCGTATATTATCCGGATAGTGAACCCGCTGCATAGACCACATCTGAAGTACTGGGTCCAGTTCTGTCCCACCTCTGGGACCCGCAGCTATCTCTAGAAAGGGGCCTCCAAAACGAAAGGGGAGCGCATGGCGAATGTGCGGCATGTAGTCCATTCACTTCAATTGGAGTCCCGAAAAGAGCAGAGCGACTGCACTCTGGAACTACCATAGAAGGGAATGGAAAGCACACTGCGCAAGCGCGTCCACCTCTCCGTTATAGCTGAGCAGGCGCTCCCACAGAAATGAATGGAGGGTGGCCCGGATGGCACAGGCGGCCCTCGATCCAGAGATAGGTGCGGTTCCCACATTGGTGTTAGATCCTAGAGATACGCCACCAGTGTGCGAGATAAGAGGAAATAGAGCATAAAAGACGCAAAGGACGAGTGACAGGATGCAAAGAAGGAGAACTGCGGAAGCAGGATGCAGCCGACACAGGAGGGTAATGTCACCACCAGCGGTATTCAACATGCTCCTCTATGGGGAACTGCACGGCCTATATAGGCAGCGAGTGTGAACAGCAGGCAGCGAGTAAACATGATCCGAGGCCAAGAAGAGCGAGCACGCTGATCCAAAAAGCAGAATACAGGCTACTGTTCACAGGACCCGTTTACCCCCAGCAGTTGTGAAACTACAGCTCTCATCATGCTCCACTCACGTCTTGAGGAGCTGAGCAAGTGTGCATGCTGGGAGTTGTAGTTGGACAACCGCTGCAGGGCAGGAGGCCCATGTATCCCACCTAAGGCATAAATGAACTGTCTCACCATTAGGGCTCATTCACACGACCATATTTATGTGTCCGCATCCGTTCCGCAAAAGGCGGACCCATTCATTTCAATGGAGCATGCGCTACTTCCGTTCCGCGGCCCCACAAAATAGAGCATGTCCTAGTCTTGTCCACAATTGCGGACAGGAACAGGCATTTTTTTTCATAGGGCTGGCCATGTGCGCTCAGCAAAACGCGGAATGAATGCGGCTGGTATAAGTGTTTCGCAGATCCACAATCTGCGGACCGCAAAACACATATGGTCTTCTGAATGAGCCCTTGCATGCCGCTGCAATACTGCAATATATATATATATATTGTGATCCACTAAATTAAAGGGGTTTCGGAAGAGGGCACGCCCCATTTTAAAAAATTACTTTTTAATAATATTTTCAGATTTTTCACCCCCTGCCAGGTCCTGACACCGTAGTGTAGGGCAATGAAGTGATATCAGATGATTGTGTTGGGGACAATGGGCACGGGTGGATACTGCGCTATAATGGGTAAAGCGTCAAAATGACTATCATGATGTCATCAGAGATAGCATGACATCACAACATAAGCACTGGAGAAAGAAGCATCTGAATGGTTAAGCGCATTCTTCCTCATTGGTGAGGTTGACGGGAAAATATATCCCTTAAAGGGCCAGATCATACGAGTGTGTAGAGGTCCACGGTCTCCTGTTGGATCCCGGAGAAAGGAAAGGAAACAGAAAGTTCAAAGCCAGCAGCCTGTAAGGGGCCGGTCCACGGAGTCGTGCTGCCACATATGTGTACCACGCGCACTAGGTGATGTGACCAGTCAGACACTGTGGTCACCAGTCTGGTCAGAGACTGAAATGGTTGATAACAGAAAACAATAGAGTACATGCAACTGTCCAGGACCAGAGTTAGCGGTTACTGTCCCTTTAAGAGCCCCAGCACTGGCACTCATGGCCCAAACAGAGGCATAACACAGCGTCCACACACCACAGGGGCCCCTGCGCACCTCCAGCCCATGGGGCCACTCACCTGGGCGCACTCTGCTGCTTCTCTGCGCGCTTCCCGTCCTCTCGCTCCAGAACAAACACACTTTCTGGGCGTGGCTGCAGCGAGCCAGCTGGGTGGGCGTGGTTCTACGGCTATGGGCGTGGCCTAAAAGTGCGGAAGAAGGTTTACCGGGAGACACGTGGGTGGGGTAATGAGTCAGGACTTGAGAACCCGGGGAAAAAGGCGGTCACGTGAGAGAACGCTGACAGTTTGGCCGCGCTTTCGTTTGGTTTCTAACCGGCCGTGGATGGGGAGCGTGACCCGCAGGCTGCTCGCCTGTGCTTGACGGGACGTGTACAGTGAGGGGGAGGCTGGGAGTTCCTGGGACTTGTCTGGACTCGTAGCCTTGGAAGTTCATCGCTAGAAAGAGCTGCGGGCAGCTGTGGGATCAGGCAATGGCTGGTCGAGGGGGAGGACGTCACTAAACAGAGCAGGCGGATTTTCTTCAGTGTTCTTTTTTGTTGCTATAAATAAAGTTTGGCGAATCTGGAGAGAACAAGTAGTCCTGTTGCCCATAGCAACCGGAATTCACGTTGCGGTGTGGAAGGATAACGGAGTGGCCTTGTGACTAGTATCAACCGATCAGGATTCAGCTTTTCAGTTTCCTGGGAAGTTTTGAAAATGAAAGCTGAGCTGTGGTTGCTATGGGCAACAGGGACACTTTCTTTTCCTTGTGTCCCCAATATGCTCAGGCTTACTTCTCGCACTTTATTTTGTTTTAGGATGGGTATTTTTTTTTTTTTTTTTACGTTTTGCAGGCTTTTTGTTTTACTATAGAAATGTTCTTAAGCAAAATGTAACGATGACATAGGGGGAAAAAATGCACTTTGTAGTGTCTCATATTTCCCTGTAAATTCAGAGCAAACAAGTAGCCTAAGGCCTTATTCACACATGGGTGATTCACAGACCTGTGCTGTCATACTTTGAAAACCACACCCCTGGGAATGCCATGGGACCGCCCACTTATGGGTGGAGTTATTGTCAACCACATCCATATTTGTCCTCGGGAGAGCTCAAATTTGCTGGGACTGTCTCTGGAAATCAGGTACAGTCCTGGCAAATTTGGGACAGTTGGCAACTATGGTGCTGTCTGTGTTCTCCGCATGCTGTCCGCAAAAATGCAGATCTGTTTTCTTGTGGATTAGCTGTGGACCCATTCACTTCTATGGGGCACTTTTCTACAGCGCCACAAAACAAATAAAACATGTCCTATACTTGTCGGTGAAGATCAGCACGTGGCCCCGTTGAAGTCTATGGACAAAAATGCGGAATGCAATCGTTTTTTTTTTTTTGTTTTCAGACATGCAGCTGTCTGAATGAGCCCTTAATGTGTTTTAGCATGGATGCATGCTCTATTTTGTCTGTGTTTATGGATCCATCACTCCCATTATAGTCTATGGGTCCGTAAAAAAAACACGGATTCATGTTTCACAGACCATTAAGAGGAGATTCTATGAAAATTAAAGGGGTGTTAGATTAAAAGCTATATACAGCTTCAGAGGCAATTTTTTATTTTATGATTGCATGTTACTCATTTTTGGCTAAAAATCATTTTTTTTAATTGGCCTTTATTAAAAATTAAACACAGTGGGGCTGCAGGGGGTACAGGGCTCCTGTCCTTGTGATCAGTGGGGGTCCCAGCAAAAGGACCCCAACCAATCTAATTGTTATCCCCTATCCTGTCAATAGGGGACAACTTTAATCAACCAGAATACCCCATTAAGAGGTGATGTTCTGAAAATGAATTTTCCGCTGTACTGTGTCTAGGTAAGGCCCATTTTCACACGAGCAAGTTTTCCCGCGTGGGTGCAATCCGTGACGTGAACACATAGCACCCGCACTGAATCCTGACCCATTCATTTCAATGGGTCGGTGTACATGAGCTTTTTTTTTTCACGCATCAGTTCTGCGTTGCGTGAAAAGCGCAGCATGTTCTATATTCTGCGTTTTTCACGCAGCCCTGGCCCCATAGAAGTGAATGGGACTTCAGTAAAAAAACGCATTGCATCCTGAAGTAAATTTTTCACTGATGGTTGCTAAGAGATGTTTGTAAACCTTCAGTTTTTTATCATACTCGTGAAAAACGCGTCAAAATGCATTGCACCTGCGTGGAAAAAACAACGCAATCGCAGACAAAACTGACTGAACTTGCTTGCAAAATGGTGCGAGTTTCCCTGAACGCATCTGGATCTAATCCGTCATGGTCGTGTGAAAGGGGCCTAACACGGATGACACAGAGAGCAAAAAAGGGACGCACCGACCAAACACAGATCACTGACCATTGGAGATGAGCGAACGTGCTCGTAACGGAAGTGGCTGCCTGCGCCCATGCGAGCGCAGGGGAGCCGAGCGGTACAGTGCTCGTTACGAGCACGTTCGCTCATCTCTACTGACCATCTTATCGCGGATATTCCATCACGGACGTGTCAATAACTGATTCCTCCCCCCCAAATAAAAAAGGCAAAACAAAAACAGCGCATTGCCTAAAAATGTTGCCCTTATTTAGGCTAGTTTTACACCAGCATTCAGCAATCCGTCAGGGGATAGCCTGCCGGAGCTCTCTAGGTCTGAAATTGCCAGATGCTGCCTGAAGGCCCACCGGCCCGATAAACTATAATGTGGTGGAGATCCAGATGGAAAAATACCACCTTCTCTGAACGCTGATGTGAAAATAGCCTTATATTTTGGCATTCTCTCAATCAGTGTGCAGCTACAAGGCGTCAAGCAGGCAGCATGCCTGGTGTCTTAAGCCTCATTCACACGTCAGTGTTTCACGGACGTGTACTGTACGTGTTCTCCACGGACAGCACACGTCCCCATTCATTTCAATGTGTGTGTTCAGACATCAGTGTTTTAGCACGGTTCGTGGGTCCGTGTTTTTAGCACGGATGCATGTCCTATCTGGATCTGTGTTCCCGGATTCCTCACGCCCATTATAGTCAATGAGTCATGAAAACCATGGATCCCTCACGGATGTCATCCGTGTTGCATCCGTGTTTCATGGATCATTAAGAAGAGATGCTTTGAAAGTGATTTTTCAGCTGTTCAGTGTCAGTGAAACACGGATGGCAAAACACGGACTCAACACGGATCCTTCACGGACAGCTTCACGGATGCCTCACTGACCACCTGCTCACGGATTTGAGCACGGACACAGACGTGTGAATGAGGCTTTAGGGTTGATCATGGTGACAGACGCTTGTTAACCCCTTCCCAACCTCCATGCAACTATACACGTTGGCGGCTGGGACTTTAAAGATGGCGCCCACTCGTAAGTGTTTTAATCAGAAGGCACCGGGGCTAATGTGTGCAGTCAATGATAATGTCAATTCCGTACATTTAACCCCTCAGATGTCATGGTCACGGATGTCTGTGGGGATAAAAACCGTGAACGTGTGCTCCTGGCCGTGCACTGGCTCCCCCTAGTGAAGATGGAAGATGGGGCTCATGTACACAAACTTGTGCCGCCCGTGCTGTACATTGGGGACTTCAAATTGCGGTCCCCAATGCACAAGCACCATCTGTATGGCCTGCGCTGGCAGATGCAGACCCATTCAACTTGAATGAGTCCACGATCTGTCCCCACTGCAAAAATGCTCCATAATGCTTCCGTGACCTTCCGCTCCGTATCTTCCAGATTGTGGACCCATTCTCCAGCTCAATACGATTACAATGGTACCATATAAGTATAGTTTTTCTTGCGTTTTAATACTGAAAAAATAAACAAAAACCTTGAAAAAAATATTTTTTTCTCTTCATCACCATATTCTGACCCCTATAACTTTTTTACTTTTATGTGTTCGGAGCTGTGTGGTCATTTATCAAACTGGTGTAAAGTAGAACTGGCTTGGTTGCCCATAGCAACCAATCAGACTCCACCTTTCATTTTCCAAAAGTGAAAGGAGGAATCTGATTGGTTGCTATGGGCAACTAAGCCAGTTGTACTTTACACCAGTTTGATAAATGACCCCAAGTGTGTTTCTGTATCGGAGGACCGGGAAGTGGTGAATGCAGTGCTCCCCAGGATCTGTACTCACCGCTTTCTGGTCCTCTGCTGTGCTGTGGCCGCGCACCGCGTGAGAGCGCTCTGACCTCACTCTGTGCGCGTTGGGTCACAGCACAGCCAACAGCAGAAAGAAGAGAAGGAGCAGACAGGCGGCATCCGGATAACGAGAGGTAAATTGATTTTTTTATTTTGTGGGGGGATATGAGGTATGGCGGTCTCATCTGAGGTCTGAATGGGGGGGTCTTATTTATATTGGGGTTCTTATGTGAGGTCAGATTGGGGGTCATTCACATTGGGGTCTCAGCTGAGGTCTGATTGTGCGTCTGATCTGAGGTCTTATTAACTTTGGGGGTCTGATCAAGGGTCTTATTAACATTGGTTGTTTGGGGCTGTTAGCTGAGGTCTGATTAACATTAGGGGTCTGATTGGTTGTCTAAAATTTAGGTGCGTCTTATAGGGCGAAAAATAAGGTGTGTGTGTGTATATATATATATATATATATACACTCACCGGCCACTTTATTAGGTACACCTGTCCAACTGCTCGTTAACACTTAATTTCTAATCAGCCAATCACATGGCGGCAACTCAGTGCATTTAGGCATGTAGACATGGTCAAGACAATCTCTTGCAGTTCAAACCGAGCATCAGTATGGGGAAGAAAGGTGATTTGAGTGCCTTTGAACGTGGCATGGTTGTTGGTGCCAGAAGGGCTGGTCTGAGTATTTCAGAAACTGCTGATCTACTGGGATTTTCACGCACAACCATCTCTAGGGTTTACAGAGAATGGTCCGAAAAAGAAAAAACATCCAGTGAGCGGCAGTTCTGTGGGCGGAAATGCCTTGTTGATGCCAGAGGTCAGAGGAGAATGGGCAGACTGGTTCGAGCTGATAGAAAGGCAACAGTGACTCAAATTGCCACCCGTTACAACCAAGGTAGGCAGAAGAGCATCTCTGAACGCACAGTACGTCGAACTTTGAGGCAGATGGGCTACAGCAGCAGAAGACCACACCGGGTGCCACTCCTTTCAGCTAAGAACAGGAAACTGAGGCTACAATTTGCACAAGCTCATCGAAATTGGACAGTAGAAGATTGGAAAAACGTTGCCTGGTCTGATGAGTCTCGATTTCTGCTGCAACATTCGGATGGTAGGCGAATTTGGCGTCAACAACATGAAAACATGGATCCATCCTGCCTTGTATCAACGGTTCAAGCTGGTGGTGGTGGTGTCATGGTGTGGGGAATATTTTCTTGGCACTCTTTGGGCCCCTTGGTACCAATTGAGCATCGTTGCAACGTCACAGCCTACCTGAGTATTGTTGCTGACCATGTCCATCCCTTTATGACCACAATGTACCCAACATCTGATGGCTACTTTCAGCAGGATAATGCGCCATGTCATAAAGCTGGAATCATCTCAGACTGGTTTCTTGAACATGACAATGAGTTCACTGTACTCAAATGGCCTCCACAGTCACCAGATCTCAATCCAATAGAGCATCTTTGGGATGTGGTGGAACGGGAGATTCGCATCATGGATGTGCAGCCGACAAATCTGCGGCAACTGTGTGATGCCATCATGTCAATATGGACCAAAATCTCTGAGGAATGCTTCCAGCACCTTGTTGAATCTATGCCACGAAGAATTGAGGCAGTTCTGAAGGCAAAAGGGGGTCCAACCCGTTACTAGCATGGTGTACCTAATAAAGTGGCCGGTGAGTGTATATATGATTGTAGTTAATAAACTTATACCTCTTACAGTGTGGTTTAGAAGACATCATAGGGCACACTCAGGAAATGAGGCAAATAGTAATTTATAGAAAATAACAACCAAGCAGATATATAGGAAATGATTAGTCGGAGCCAGATTCCAAAAGGCCTGGTGATATTTGCTGTTTTCCCTTTGCCCCATAGTAAATAGCTACAGGCAGTTACTCCAGATGAATCATAAGAAGTGGTAGAGACGTTTTTATAGTATGTAAATCCACTGCCATCATCTGACCAATAGGCACATCCTAAATCTTCCCACTGCTACATGTCTTATCAGAGCGGCAGGCAGAGGCGCAGCTAAAGACTCATGGGTTCCTGGTGCAAAAGTTCAGCTTGGGCCCCGCCAAAACCAAAATCTCTTCCTGTATATGTAATGAGTAAGGTCTCATGCACATGGGTGTATTAGACATAAATAATGCATCCATATACTGTACATATAAATAATGTCACTGTATAATATACACAAATAGTCCCGCTGTATGTACTGTACACACGGATCGTGTCCCCATAAACTGGACAGCTGCAGCTTCTTCACAGTCCTTAAAAGATTAGTGACACAAGCCCCCAAGGAATATTACCCCCATAAAAAAATATATATATATTTAGTACCACCTTATTATCACCATGCTGGTAACATAGTAACATAGTTTATAAGGCCGAAAAAAGACATCTGTCCATCCAGTTCGGCCTGTTATCCTGCAAGTAGTGAACAAAACATACTTTAGAAAGTCCAGTTTTACCAATGAACTATACTTGTAGAAGCCTCAAATTATACCAACACACCATTAACACTACAGTCATGGCCAAAAGTTTTGAGAATGACACAAATATTATATTTTCACATGATCTGCTGCCCTCTGGTTTTATGTGTGTTTGTCAGATGTTTTTATCACATACAGAAATATAATTGCAATCATATTATGAGTAACAAAAGCTTATATTGACAGTTAGAATGAGTTAATGCAGCAAGTCAATATTTGCAGTGTTGACCCTTCTTCTTCAGGACCTCTGCAATTCTCCCTGGCATGCTCTCAATCAACTTCTGGACCAAATCCTGACTGATAGCAGTCCATTCTTGCACAATCAATGCTTGCATTTTGTCAGAATTTGTAGGTTTTTGTTTGTCCACCCGTCTCTTGATGACTGACCACAAGTTCTCAATGGGATTAAGATCTGGGGAGTTTCCAGGCCATGGACCCAAAATCTCTATGTTTTGTTCCCTGAGCCATTTAGTTATCACCTTTGCTTTATGGCAAGGTGCTCCATCATGCTGGAAAGGCATTGTTGATCGCCAAACTGCTCTTGGACGGTTGGGAGAAGTTGCTCTCGGTGGACATTCTGGTACCATTCTTTATTCATGGCTGTGTTTTTAGGCAAGACTGTGAGAGAGCCGATTCCCTTGGCTGAGAAGCAACCCCACACATGAATGGTTTCAGGATGCTTTACAGTTGGCATGAGACAAGACTGGTGGTAGCGCTCACCTCGTCTTCTCCGAATAAGCTGTTTTCCAGATGTCCCAAACAATCGAAAAGGGATTCATCAGAGAAAATGACTTTCCCCCAGTCCTCAGCAGTCCACTCCCTGTACCTTTTGCAGAATATCAGTCTGTCCCTGATGTTTTTTCTGGAGAGAAGTGGCTTCTTTGCTGCCCTCCTTGAGACCAGGCCTTGCTCCAAGAGTCTCCGCCTCACAGTGCGTGCAGATGCACTCACACCTGCCTGCTGCCATTCCTGAGCAAGCTCTGCACTGCTGGTAGCCCGATCCCGCAGCTGAAACACTTTTAAGAGACGGTCCTGGCGCTTGCTGGTCTTTCTTGGGTGCCCTGGAGCCTTTTTGGCAACAATGGAACCTCTCTCCTTGAAGTTCTTGATGATGCGATAGATTGTTGACTGAGGTGCAATCTTTCTAGCTGCGATACTCTTCCCTGTTAGGCCATTTTTGTGCAGTGCAATGATGACTGCACGTGTTTCTTTAGACATAACCATGGTTAACAGAAGAGAAACAATGATGCCAAGCACCAGCCTCCTTTTAAAGTGTCCAGTGGTGTCATTCTTACTTAATCATGACAGATTGATCTCCAGCCCTGTCCTCATCAACACCCACACCTGTGTTAATGGAGCAATCACTGAAACGATGTTAGCTGGTCCTTTTAAGGCAGGGCTGCAATGATGTTGAAATGTGTTTTGGGGGCTAAAGTTCATTTTCTAGGCAAATATTGACTTTGCAAGTAATTGCTGTTAAGCTGATCACTCTTTATAACATTCTGGAGTATATGCAAATTGCCATTATAAAAACTGAAGCAGTAGACTTTGTAAAAATTAATATTTGTATCATTCTCAAAACTTTTGGCCATGACTGTACATAGTGACTAATACCTTCATATTGTTACTGAATTAAAAAAGGCTCTACCAAGACCAACACTACCACCATACAGTGACAGTAGAAGTACATAGTTCTACACAAGTGCTCTGCAGAACGTATAAGTGATTACAGTACAGTTAAATCCAGTGACTCACTGTTGATGTCATCTCTGGCTGTAATTGTTCAATTTTCCCCTGTTTTTCATTCAGCCCAGACCGCCATGAAGGCTTCTTCCAGCAATGACTTGTGTCTGTAGAGTTTACTGCCCGAACCACTTTGTCACTAGGGCTGAAATAATTATGGACTACGAGGCAGACAATGGCCGGCAATTTGACCAATTTTCTTTTGAAACTCGAAGATGATTGGACTTCTCCAAGTTACTAATCTGTCTTTGATCTACTGTTGATGACATAGATTACGGCTTCTTCAGACAGCAGTGTACCTACCGGTACACCTTGGCTTTCCTACAGGCACCAACACCAACTGACGCATGCAAAGTATTTTGGCCAGGCTTGCAAATGCCATTCCCTGTCCTCATGGAGATCAGTGAAATCTGGCTGGGTGGGATTAGGGCATGGCCTACCAACATATTGGCAGCAACTCCTCCTACTTGACTCTTAATTCATTTTCTGCACAATTAGTCACCTTTTTGAAACACTAAGGATACCTTTGGGATATACTGAACAGTCAAGTACTGGTGGTGGTTTAGGTGCCCATACATAGTAGATAAAAGTGGACTGAACCCCCCCAATTGCAGGAGGCTAGGGAGGATGGTACACAGAGCATGTCATGATGCTTTCTGAACATGGGCAGGGCATTTTAGTCCCATCCCCTTTTATACATTGTCCGGCCCCTTTTCTATGGTGCACCACCCCTGCTTTGTGCCCTACCCCCCAATGCATTTTGTGCACCAGCACTGCATTTCATGACACAGAGTCCTGGTGCTACCTAAGGTTAACATGGAGGGCAGCTTTCCGGGAAGAAGTAACCCTCTATGAGATATTCTAGTTTATCCAAGAGTTCGATTTTTTGGGAGCCTCCAAATGTTTTGGGAAAGTATGTTAATGGGAGATATATAAGTATTGGAAAATCTTTAATGGCATGGGTTGCATTTTTCCTGTCTGTCCCTGCAGTGAGCCCAGGAGATGGGAGCTGAGGATGGGAGGAGTGATGGTCATTGTTCTCACAGTGGCAATCTCCACCTCCTCCCTGGGGGTGTGCAGTAGTAGGAGGGCGCACCTTTTCTTCCCTTGGGCCACACCATAGTATTGGGGCTCCTGCCTAGTGGTAGTTGGGGTGCCCTTCATGGTGAATGTTTGGCAGGGGTGCAAGGCCAGTGGTGGATCTTTCTTTACTGAGTTGATAATAGGAGCAGTAGTACATATAGCAGCAAAGACTCAGTTCCATAGTAGATCACAGTGCAATTCTATCTCAATAGCAGAATATAGCCAACAACAATGATGGTGGCTGTAGTACTCCCTATCTCTTTAAAAAAAACCTCTTTAGAGTCTCTCAGCAGAACCATAGGCATGCAATGATATTCTTATTATTTTCTTCTGCAGTTCTCAGACTAAGGGGTGCAGAACTTAGATCTGTGTTAGTATGGAGGATACTTTAGTAGTAATTCCTCTCCACAATAGCAAAGTCTTTCTGCCATAAATGTGCACAATACCTGGCTGTCCAATGCACGGCTTTGTGAGTTCTAGACCTTCTAAGATGTCTGGGGTAAGATGTCTTTCAGGGGTACAGTGCTGCTTCCCTGGCAGCTGTAGTTTGAGAAAAGACAGCGTTTCTCTGAGCTTGGGGCTAGACCATGCAGGACTACACACACGTTTCTCCTGTAACTTCTCCAAAGACTACACTCAACTTCTAGCCAGGGGGCAAACCAGTCCATCACCCTGGTAACCTAAACACATATTTTCCCAAATGTTAAGGGTTTGTGGTTGAAAATAGGGTGCAACTGAGCTCACATAAACACAATAAATTTCAACATTTAACTTAATAACATTGCATTAAAGGGGTTTTCCAAGACTTTTCAACTGATGATTTATCCTCTGGATAGGTCATCAGTATCTGATCGGTGGGGGTCCGACACCCGGGATCCCCACTGCTCAGCTGTTTTAAAAGTCACCGGCTATCACAGTAGTGCAGTGGCCTTGTCTCAGCTTTTTCTAGGCCAGTGGGGACACGTTCATCGGCCACATGGCCTAGGAGCAGCTCTGCCCCATAGAAGTGAAGGGGGCTGAACTGTAATACCAATCACAGCCGCTATATAGTGTACAGCGCTGTGCTTGGTGAGTCGGACCCCCACCGATCAGATACTGATGACCTATCCAGAGACAATATTGGAAAACCCCTTTAACTCTTTTTAGCATTGGTTTAACCTTTGCGGCAGTCCTCTGGGGTACTGCATCTCTATTGGTAATGACCTTCACACACAACCTTCTCTCAGTAAATGTGCCCCAGTAACTTTAGTGAACCAATGGCCCCTGATGTCTCCATGATTTGAGGACCTTGTTATCATCCGTTTGTGATAAATTGCTCATTTTCAGAACTGTTCTTACTTTTTAATACATTTGATTTCCTGAACAGGTTGTCTGCATGTTACTTCTGAGAACAAATGTCAGCAGAATTATCTGGCAGCCCTGAGACTGTACACCCAGCCAATTCTCCTGTCGTCTGACAAGAATGAGACGTGTTTAAGATGTGAGTGTCGATGGAATAATTCTTTTAAAGAAATACATAAAACCGAATGTTCATCACCAGTGTGAAACAAGGGCACCGAGGTAGGCCTGTGGTCTACGAGATAGGATGTGGCAGGGCAAGGAGCCTTTGGCTCTGCACTCTACCATAGGTTTCAACTGTATCCATATCCTGATGATGCAGATACAGTTGAAAGTGATGCCCACCTAGGAATTTTGGGCACTGACGGTCATGGTGCTAGTGATACCACTGCCTTTACGCTGGAGTTACAACGACTACTTATGTCACTTTGCAACATCACATCTAATGATTGCCGGTGTGGTCACAAAAAAACCCAAACTGTTTTTTGGGTTTTATTTGCACCCAACTTTGCCATCATAGACCACAATGCAAAACCCATGCGACTGTGGCTTGCCTCCGACCCTTTTGCGTTTAGTACCCTCTATACCCTCCTCATCTTCGGTCTCCTCGCCTGACCCAAACTCGTTAGGGATCATGCAAGCAAACGTATTTTGTTTCTGTGAACGTTCTGGGTTTTTTTGCGGACCGTATGTGGAACCATTCATTTCAATGGGTCCACAAAAAAACGGTGTGCATTCTGTTTCTGACTGTCCGTATTTCCTTTCCGCAAAAAAATCTAACATGTCCTATTATTGTCTGCATTTCGGTCAAGGATAGGACTGTTCTATTAGGGGCCAACTGTTCAGTTTCTGAAAATCATCTAGTCGGTGGCACTCTGGTGAGAGCTCCGGCCTCTTCCAAAGCCAGTAATGTTATGTTTATCAGGCACATGGCCTGTGTCCAGCTCCGTCCTGTTCAAGTGAATGAGCTGCAATACCAATCACAGCCACTAAGCAATGTGCGGCGCTGTGCTTGCAGAACTCACTGGAGCACGGTGACCTCTTCAAAGAGCTGATCTTTATTTTTTTTTTGCCAGGAAACTGCGATGGCGTAAGCTATTTAGACTTACCAACAACAGGAAATGCTTGAATTTGAGTTTGGAGTCTGAAGAGCTTCAGAGTTTTGAATGTTGGCCCTTTTACAGATTTTATAGGGGTTGCCCCATGAAAAATAGACCACATTTGATCTGAATACTTTTGTAATTGCATATAATTAAAATGTATTATAGTTACTGAGTTAGGCTCCATTCAGACGTCCGTAGAATGTGTCCGCAATTTTGCGGAACGGGTGTGGACCCATTCATTTATAATGGGGCCGCAAAAGATGCAACGGCACACAGTGTGCCGTCCGCATCCGCACTTCCTGTCTGCGGCCCCGCTAAAAAATAGAACATGTCCTACTCTTGTCCGAATACACGGACAAGAAAAAGCATTTCTATTATAGAGCCGGCCATGTGCGGTCCGCAAATTGCGTAACGCACATGGCTGGTGTCCGTGTTTTGCGGATCCGCTTGCGGAGCCTTATTCAATGAAATCTATCTGTATAGCGCCACTGTGTGCTCTTTTTCTAAATTCTCTGTCCTGCTCAGTGAGACGGAAGCACATGCTCAGTTCCATCCTTCAACTGCCTCCAGCTGCAGCAGACAGGACACACTTCTGAGAACGGAGACGCCCTCTGAGTTGCCAGCTTCAAATATTTTCTGTTAGATGTTGTGGCAGTTATAGGGAAAGAGCTGCAGCAGAAAGTACACACTCCGTTGAGAAAGGATGCACCACTTGAGCTGGCAGCCTGAAATAAATCTAGCAGAACAATTGGAGCAGTGAATGGGGAGATCTCTAGATCCATGTGAGGTACAGGGCTGGTTCTAGCTTTGTTGGAAAGAGGTTGTCATGCTGAGGTGGACTGGCCATATACACTACAGGGTAATTTCCTGGAGAACCAATTCACAGGGGGCTTCCCGAGCGCTCCACACGGCCACTGGCCAAGTATGTAACAATCTGATGCTCTCAGCATTAATTCATCATCTGGCCAGCAGGTGCCCCCTTAAATTCAACCGTATTAGTGATCACTGTTCTGCTGGGGTGGTATTTTGTGCTGCACTATAGTATTGCAGGCCTCGCCTACTTCTGCTGTCCATGCCTACTCGTGGCTTGTATTGGCCCTGCCTACTTGTGGTTCTCCGCTTTCTATCAATTTGGACTTGCCTACAACTTAGGGCCACAACTTTAATTATTTTTTTCCCATGGCCACTTTAAGTTCTCAGTCCACCCCTCCCTGTTTTTATGTACTAGATTATGTATAATTTTCATTTTTTACATCAATCATAGAGTAACCGTTTTAAGCGTAAAAGTTCTAGACTGCCTCCATTTAGGGGATGACAATAACGCATTTTTCTCAAGTCAAATACTAGAGATCTACTCGAGGGAAGCGATGGAAACATTGGGCGAGGTTTATCAAATGTCGTCTTGTTTCCAGTTCTGGACAGTGGGATGGCTGCTATAAGAAGACACAGAGACCTCTCCAGATCAGTGTCTCAGATCCAGAGTGATGTGTTTACAGCCCTGAAGATGTCACATAAGAAGACACAAGTATTACAGATGGAGCATGGTAGGTGGGGGACTTGTTACAGTTTTCATTCTGGAGTTCACTTGCGCCCTTATGCCAATAACATTGAATGATTAACATATAGAGAAATAGCAGAAGTATTCCAGCAGCTGACTGATCAATCTAGCGGAAACAGATGATGGAACCCAAGGTTCTCAGGTTCAAACCCAAAGATGAGCGTGACAGACAGGTACATAGATGTACAGTATATTAAAGGGGTTTTCTGAATGTTTAAAATCATCAGTATCAGATCGGGGGGGTCCGACACCTGGCACCCTCAGTGATCGACTGTTTGAAGAGGCCGCAGCACTCTGGTGAGCACTACAGCCTCCTCACAGCTTACCAAGCACAGCGCCTACCATTGGAAAGTGGCTGTGCTTGGTATTGAACGGGGATGAGCTGTGCCTAGGCCATGTGACAGATGGATGTGATGTCACTGGCCTAGGAAGGGGCTACAGCACTCACTGAGTACAGCAGCCTCTTCATCCATCTGATCGGCGAGCGTCCCAGGAGTCAGACCCCCACCAATCAGATACTGATGTCCTATCCTGAGGATAAAACATTAGTTTTAAACACTCAGACAACCCCTTTAAAGGGGATATGCGACCCCTGAAATGCCCCCCCATATGCCCACGCCCCTCACAAACAATTTACTTACCTTGCTCCCCAGCACCCTCTTTGCTTCTCATGCCGGCACGGCCAGCGCTGCTTCTCTCCGTGCGCGGATGAAAACATGCCGGGGTGGGAGGTAAGTACATTGTGTAAAGCTCCAGGGCCCTGATGCAAAACATGTAGAAGGGCCCCACTTACCATGTGCCATTGTAATATTGGTATCTTCTTAAACGGCGGTGGGACTTTTTGGATCCCCTTCTCCTCTAGGGCCCAGGTTCAGTTGCTACCTCTGCACCAGGGGCGTACACAGATCTCATAGGACCCCATAGCCAAACTTAGTAAACTTTAGGTTTGTGCGACTTTTGATAAATTTGGTGCACCTTTGACCAACTCAAAGTCATAGCAAAACTGACTTAAAAAAGTCTCATCCTGATACATTGCCCCCCATGTCTCCTGCTTCCCCTCACACCATGTATTATAAAACTATCTTCCTTCAGCCACCACTAGGGGGGCATAGGAATTTCTCCCTAATGGTGGCTACTGGGTCTATGTTGGAAACAGGAGGAGCAGTTTAGCAGGCCTCTCCTCCCCACGGGCTCCATAACAGTCGCGTGGTCTGCCGCCATGGTAGGTAAGACACTTATCTGTACCCCTTTAATTATTCCCCTGCATATTGGGGATTAGAAGTTTGAAAGATTTGCTCTTCTCTAATTTTTGCTATACTTAGGAGACATAGAGATATATGTACCATGCATGGAGGCAAATGACACCACTCAGCCTCAAAACCTACGTAACTAAATAAATAAAACACATCGACAACTTAATGGAATAGAAATGGCCGTGGTACTTTATTTAAATAATTCAAATAAATTAAAATAAATAAAAAAAATTAAATTAATTAAATAACTAAAAACCATGAAACCATATTAATATAGATCAATATTAAACCATCCATATAGACCAAGATCCAGTCAGCATCAGCTGAGCGATACAGCCCCTCTAATAAAGCAAAGCGACAAATAAACTTAAAATTGAAGGAGGGAGGACGGGCACCGATCAAATCTTCTTAAACTAGCCCGAAATAGCGCAGAACCTGGAAATATAAAGGGAAGAAACTTCCCGCGAGAACGAATCAGAGCACTGGAAATCTCCCCCAGCAACGGATAGCAACCAATCAGCAGCCCAGCTTTACTCATCGTACTTCTTCTAGAGGCAACAAGAACCAGCTCCAACCAGACCAAACTGAATCTCTACATTGACTGAGGTAATTTTCTGAAAAATAAAGGCGGGAAAAGCAGGACAGGGAGAAAAAAGTAAGGAGAGGGGGAGAGACAAGAACTATTCTAATATACAGTACAATAAATGGTGTCATTGTCCCCATGTGTCCCCCAAGGTAACCGCTCTGGGGGGCCTGTACATTTGTAATATGGATTAGTATATAAAATGTAGATTTTGGATTGGACAAGTTTTTGTATATTTCTAATTAGAACATGTACAAATATGAAATCTGTACCTATTGAAACCATTCTAAATTCAGGGCAGTTAGTTTGTTGCATTCTTCACAACCACCAGTAGAGGGTACACCTGGACCGTCACATTCTTTCACGAGCGATTCATACAACAGATAACTAAAACTCACCAAAACCACAGAATGAGCAGAAAACAGTACGACCAATGGGAAAGATCTGGTCAGCCACCGAACATGTGACGGTGGCAGAAATGTTCCACATTCCAACACAGACATGAGGTCAAATGAATGGAGAAAAGAAAGCACTTTGTAACTTTAACCCACTTTACATTCAGCTCCATAAAATAAGACGTCAGTGTGAAAAAACTGAAATGTGTCTATGTAAAGGGGTATTCCCATCTGGGACAGTGATGCCATAAATGTCGGATAGGTGCAGTACAGAACGGGGTCTCAAGGTGAATGAAGAGCGTTTCGTGCGTGTGCAGTGAATGGAGAGCACACCGCGGATGTGCAGTAAATGGAGAGCATACCGCGCATGTGCAGTGAATGGAGAGCATACCGTGCATGTGCAGTGAATGGAGAGCATACATGCAGTGTATGAATGAGAGCATACCATGCATGTAATAAACCACGCAATGTAGTGAATGGAGAGCATACCGTGTGTGCAGTGAATGGAGAGCATACCGTGTGCGTGCAGTGAATGGAGAGCATACTGTGCATGTGTAGTGAATGGAGAGCATACCACGCATGTGTAGTGAATGGAGAGCGTACCGTGTGTGTGCAGTGAATGGAGAGCATACCGTGTGCGTGCAGTGAATGGAGAGCATACTGTGCATGTGTAGTGAATGGAGAGCATACCACGCATGTGTAGTGAATGGAGAGCATACTGTGCATGTGTAGTGAATGGAGAGCATACCACGCATGTGTAGTGAATGGAGAGCATACCGTGCATGTGCAGTGAAATAGACAGCAGTACCGTGCATGTGCAGTGAATGAGAGCATACCGTGCATCAATGAATAAGAGAGTACCGTGCGTGTGCAGTGAATGGAGAGCATACCGTGCATGTGCAGTGAATGAGAGCATACCGCGCATGTGCAGTGAATAGAGAGCGTACCGCATGTGCAGTGAATGGAGTGTAACCGTGCATGTGCAGTGAATGGAAGAGCATACCGTGCATGTGCAGTGAATGGAGAGCATACCGCGCATGTGCAGTGAATGGAGAGCATACCGTGCATGTGCAGTGAATGGAGAGCATACCGTGCATGTGCAGTGATGAGATGTGCAGAGCCATACGTGCGCAGTGCAGTGAATGGAGAGCATACTGCATGTGCAGTGAATGTGAGCATACTGCGCATGTCAGTATGAGAGCATACCGTGCATGTGCATTGACTGGAGAGCACACCGCGCATGTGCAGTAAATGGACAGCGTACCGTGCATGTGCAGTCAATGGAGAGCATACCGGCATGTGGCAGTCAATGAGAGCACACCGTGCATGTGCAGTGAATGGAGAGCATACCGTGCATGTGCAGTGAATGGAGAGCATACCGTGTGCGTGCAGTGAATGGAGAGCATACTGGTGCATTGTAGTGAATGGAGAGCATACCGTGCATGTGCAGTGAATGGAGAGCATACCACGCATGTGTAGTGAATGGAGAGCATACCGTGCGTGTGCAGTGAATGGAGAGCATACCGCGCATGTGCAGTGAATGGAGAGCATACCGTGCATGTGCAGTGAATGGAGAGCATACCGCGCATGTGCAGTGAATAGAGAGCGTACCGTGCATGTGCAGTGAATAGAGAGCGTACCGTGCATGTGCAGTGAATGGAGAGCATACCGTGCATGTGCATTGACTGGAGAGCATACCGCGGATGTGCAGTAAATGGAGAGCATACCGTGCATGTGCAGTGAATCGACAGCAAGCGTGGCTACCCATTTATTCCCCTCTATGGGACTTATGAAAATAGCTGAGCCAGTGATGAATAGAGGGTGGTCGTGTATGCATTTCAGCGATAGAAGATGGTTCCAGAGGTGGGACCTATCTGACGTTTATGGCTTATCCTAGCGATATGTATAACACGTTCTTTGATATAGTACATACTTTATAGTACCCTCTTTGGACTTACTTTGTATTCCATCTATTACTTATTGCAATTTTGGCAAAAGACATAATGTGAGCGATGAGAAAACAGCTGCGTAAAACCAACAGAAAAAAAACAAAGGCCTCAAGTACTTCCTGTGACAAGCCAATAGTATATGGATATATGGCTGAGATATTCAACATTTGGTGAGAAAAGGAAAGTGTACAGGGACCTATACAGGAGCCCTCAAGAAGTGGACGACCCAACATAGCGGATTTAGGCTACATTCACATGACGAGAGAAACCACTATCCGTTACAAACCAAAAAATGGTCTGTTTTTCACGGATGCCTTTCTGAGAAATGGCCATTAAAAATGGTCCCCTTCAATTGTATGGGGGCTGTCGGTCCGTGAGAACAGACAAAATAGGATATGTCCTATTTTTTGACAGATCTTATTCACTGGCCGTCAAAAAAACAGCCTTGTGAATAACCCCATAGAATACAATCGTTCTTAAAACAGTCATGTGATGGTGGTTAATGAAGAACTCCTGACAAAAATTGTATTCCATGTCCTGCTAGAAATGTACATGATATAATCTGTAGTGAATGTCATTTTCTTAGGCTACTTTCACACTGGCGGCAGGCCTGATCCGGCAGGTGAAGGGTGCTGCGGATCAGGCCTGCCGCAGTGACATGTGTGGAGCCGGAACCGCGCTCCCGGCCCCACACATGTCACACAGTACATACATATACATACACATAAACATACACACACATATAGACATACAAACACACATACATACTTACATGCTCCCCGGCAGGTCTTCGGAGCGTCAGGACGGCTCACACAGGTCACGATTCCCCACAGCGCCCTCTGCTGGGCGCCTGGTGGAATCGTCATCTGACGATTCCACCAGGCGCCCAGCAGAGGGCGCTGTGGGGGAATCGTGACCTGTGTGAGCCGTCCTGACGCTCCGAAGACCTGCCGGGGAGCATGTAAGTATGTATGTGTGTTTGTATGTCTTTATGTGTGTGTATGTTTATGTCTGTATGTGTCTATGTGTACCCGGATCCGTAATGGACTCCATTGAAAGTCAATGGAGGGCGGATCCGGTTACCATTATGGTCACACCAGACGGATCCACCCCCATTGACTTGCATTGGGGGTCATTCCGGATCCGTCTTGGTGCGGATGCCTGGACCGGAGAGCAAACCGCAGCATGCTGCGGTTTGTTCTCCGGTCTGAAGACGGAACGGAATGCCTTTCAGGAGCATTCCGTTGTCTTCAGTTCAGTTTTTGTCCCCATTGACAATGAATGGGGACAAAACTGGAAGCGTTTATTCCGGTATTGAGCCCCTATGACGGAACTCAATACCGGAATTTTAAAACGCTAGTGTGAAAGTAGCCTTACCAGTGTCTGAATTTTTGACTTATATCATCCTGAAGTTTCTTATCTGTGTCATGTGACCAGCAATTAGACCCATCAACTCACACATAGACTTATGTGTGGACAGGAAGTCTAATTCTCTATGTATTCCTATGAGACTGAAAGTGAGGCTCCCATAGGAATGAATAGAGCAGTTACTGGCTTTCTGTCCTGGTCAGTTGGAGGTCAGGGAGTTGGTCACATGACCCAGCTACAATAAGAAGAGAGGTTATTACTCACAGAAACAGTCACTGATAAGAAGATGACATTCACTACAGATTATATCATGCCCCTTTCTAACAGGTCAAAGAATAAAAAATTTTGCGGGAGTTCTTTAAAGGGGTATTCCCATCTCACAAATGTAGTTTGTATAGTTAGATATAGCCATACCAATATTATTACTAATAGAATGTATTTATATAAAATGTACAGTTTAGAAGATTTTCCTATTTGTATATCCATTGTCCCACACACATTAGTCAGGCCGTTGCCCCTAGTTACGACCACCGCGGCCATGTAGTAGTGATGGCCGGCTTGCTCCTGTTTAAACCTGCTCTGAGGTAACTGCTGTATTGTGAACATTACATTACATGAACATGCGGAGACACATCTTAGGGTTGTAGCATTTTTGTCTGCGCTTCCAAAACGCAGAGAAACGGATCCTGTTCCAAGATCAATTCATCTCTATGGAACAGGATCCGTTTATAAAGTCTGCGTTTTGGACGGATCCTGACCATTGTGTATAGGACTGGTAGCGTCCAAAACACAGATGTGAAAGTACCCTAAGATGTGTCTCTGCATGTTCATGCAATGTACTTCACAATACAGCAGTTACCTCAGAGCGGGTTTAAAAAGGAGCAAGCCGGCCACCACTACTACATGGCCACGGTGGCCGTAACTAGGGGCAACGGCCTGACTGATGTGTGTGAGACAATGGATATAGAAATAGGAAAATCTTCTAAACGGTACATTTTATATAAATACATTCTATTAGTAATAATATTGGTATGGCTATATCTAACTATACAAACTACATTTGTCAGATGGGAATAGCCCTTTAAAAATGGAAAAAAAAATGGTCTTTGGCTGCAGCCTAAGGAGTCCATACTAGAGAGGGAGCAGCTAACCTCTCAATAAAGGGGTTGTCCAGGACATTTAAAAATGTGGCAGAAGGAACGGGCCAAAATGGGCGTCGTTCACATCAGTGTTTTGTTTTCCGTTCTTCTAATCCGTCAAGATTTTTCTCCTGTCAAAAATAACGGATCTAAGACGGAACTGACACAAACGGATGCAAAACGAGCACAAAATAAAGGATCTTTTTTTTCTGTTCTTCTGAAGTACGGAAAACAAAACGGTGATGCGAATGGAGCCTTACGTGCAAAATCTACCACCGCTCCAGCGCCACTGCCCCAGTGCTCCTACTGGTCTCTGTAGCTGTCCACATGTTTGTGGCCCCATTGTTTGTGAAAAAAATACAGGGGTAGTATGTTTACCTTTTGTCTGGTTTGATCACTTTTTGTTCACTTTTTCAGGCGCAATTTTTGAAGATAAAGCAGGTATATATTCACAATAGAGGAGAAGTAGAATCTGTCTGTAAAGGTGCGACCCCACAATGCCGTTGGCGCATGTGGCCAGGCCACACCCACCTGTGGGAAGTAATGAGTCAGGTGGCCATTGGTTGCACCATGGGGTGACACTCTTATAATTTATCTGTCTTAAAGGGGTTCTCCATGAGTTAAGAAAATGAAAATACATAAATGTTACTTTATTATAAATATGTTCCTAAATACCTTTCATTAGTTATAACGGCTCGTTATGTCTAAGGAGCAATCATTAGGAGAAATAAAATGACTGCCTTCCTATTACTACACACAAAACCTGTCCTAATTACACAGGAAGACAAGTTACTTTAGAACACTGAGGTAAAGAGCCGCCTCATCCTCCTCTGCTACTTGTCAGGGATTATGATCATGAATACAGTTTAATATGATATTTAGCTGAATCTTTGTAGGAATGGAGATCATGAGGAGACATGACGTACAGAGAGGACGGACAGGACAGACTGTGGTAATGGAGACTGCACATAAGTGCTGCTTCTCATTAGCCACATCTGCTCATGAACTCCATTCCTACAAAGCTAAAGATTGTTTTCGGGATCATAATCCCTGACAAGCAGAGAGGAGGATGAGGCGGCTCTTTACCTCAGTGTTGTGAAGTAACTTGTCCTCCTGTGTGATTAGGACAGGTTATGTGGTGTACTAATAGGACGGCGGCCATTTTGTTTCTCCTAATGATTGCTCCTGAGACAAAACGACCCATTATAACTAATGAAAGGTATTTGGGAATATATTTATAATAAAGTAATATTTATGTATTTTCATTTTCTTAATTCCTGGAGAACCCCTTTAATGATCCCTTTGGATCCACCTCTGGTTTTGCACATGTCCTTTCTTGGCGTGGTCGCGGAAGATATAACGCGTCAGCACTGACTCCCATTGAAAATGATCTGTCGCTTATCTGCTAATGTAAAGTTACTGCTGAGAATATACTGCCTAATGGTTGCAGTGTACACTGGAAAAGAGTCACACGCTGCCGGGGAAGAGTCCGGCTTATTCATGAGCTCTGTCTCACTCCACCCACCTGCAGTTTTCTCCTAGGGAGACATCTAATCATCATGAATAAGCCAGACTCTGGGAGCATATGACAGTGAGTTATTGACAGCCACTTTACAGAGCAGATAAGGAGAGACTGCCGATTTCGGCATGTCCGTCACTACTTTATGGTGGGCTCAGTGGGGGAAGCATAAAGTAGGTCACAGGTTCCCTTTGTTAAAAAAAAAATCTGGCTATTAACAGCCGCCACTAGTGGGAGAATGTGAGCTTATTACATGTATATCATTCCTATAACAGTGCGCAGTAAGCTCCCCCTAGTGGTGGCTGCAGGCAAGCAAAATTTTATCTTGGAATTTTTTGTCAATAGTATTTTTGGAGAAACGGCGTTTTGACCATTATAATGATATTTTAGGATATTAATCGGCACATCATTTTGGCCCTATTTAGATAACATAGGGTTGCTAGTTAGATATTCACTTTAAGTACAGTATGTACTGTATTACGCCGTATCATTTTCTTTGTTTCAGTGTAAGATTTGAGTACCAGAATGCTGTGTCTCGTCATGCCACAAGCATTCACCACACAAGCCTGGTAAACAGGAACGTACCTTTTACAAGGACCTGCATCAACTTGGAGTGGAGAAGCTAAGATTATGTAGCAGCCTGGTGGTAAAAAGGATCTCATTATCGGGCAGCCAGTGATTGTATGAGAAAGAGTAAGAAAATATTACGTAACCCGGGATCAGGAAAAGGTTTACTTGCTTATACTAAAGGTGCAGACATGAGCCAGTCTGTACAGGGCAGCTGAAAGTCAATGACGCCAACTGAGCAAGATATTGGGGGTCATTTATCAATGACCATTATTTTATGTTGATCTTTGATATCCCCTGTGCTGCAGGAGGGTGCACTTAAAGGGATTATCCAGGAAATAATATTGATGGCCTATCCACAGGATAGGTCATCAATATAACATAGGCGAGGGCTAGTCCATGCACCCCCGCCGATCAGCTGTTTCGGGAAGCTGCAACACTCAATGGAGCTTGTATAAAGGCTGTGCTTGATACTGCAGTTCAGCCCCATTGACTTGAATGGGGATGAGCTGCAACTAGATCATGTGACTGATGTACGGTGACGTCACATGGCCTAACAGCTGATCTGATAATGGTCACATATCCTGAGGATAGGCCATCACTATTAAAGGGGTGGCCTCACTTTAGCAAGTGGCATTTATTATGTAGAGGATGTTAACAAGACACTTACTAATGTATTGTGATTGTCCATATTGCCTCCTTTGCTGGCTGGGTTCACTCCTTGTCAGGGAGTGTTTGCTGGGAATTGCCTTGCCGGGGAGGTGTCCTGGCTATTTCTCAGCAATCTCTCCCCTTTCATACCAATGGATGGCTCAGTGTCCCTTTATAAAATCTTTCTTGCCACTGAAATCTCATGTCTAAGTGTCTGGATCTGGCGCATGCGCAGTGAGCATACCTTAATGCCTGTACAGTACGCTGCAGAGACTCTTGCAAACAGCAGGCAAAATTCCCTGTGCTTGCGCCATATCGGGATGTCTGCCACAAATCTCACATGGATCCAGAGATCTCCTGCATTCCTTACTACAGTTCCTCTCTTCCTGTTACCGTCACAGCTTCCAACAGCATTTGGCAGTTGAAGGATGGAACTGAGCATGTGCGACCAATTCAGTAGGTGGACTTGCATATTGCTATATAGATTTAACACAAGGGGGCACCATTATAATGAAGTAAAGAATTAAAGAATATCTCATAACTGGAACATTTTTGTAAGAGAAAATAAATTCACGCTGAATTGGTGGCACAACACCTCTTATTGAATAATGTGTGGTATATATCGATAGTCAAGAGGTCCATAGCCAGGTGCCAATGATTCTATAAAAGAAAGTGGCGGGCTAGAGAAGAGCACCTTGGGGTTAAATTAATGAGTGGTGGAAAGGTTACACTGGTGCGGCACGCCATTAGAAAGTTCATTTCACATCTAATTAGCTAAGTGCACTTTGTTCTCCAGAAGTGGAAAAGCACAATGACTTGTAGAATGGATCGGCAGGGAGCCATGAAGGAGCGAGGGGGCGGCAGGTCACCAGACAGTATGGAAGGGGTGCACTGCTGGAAATACAGAAGGAACCATGACAGGAGGAAGGATGGAGTTAAAGATTCCCAGCAAATGTGCAGCGGCACGCTGTGAAGTGTGCAAGTGCCGGGGGCGCACAGGCATCCTAGCTGGAGGAGCCAATTTATATGTTTCTGTTTATAGGAGTGGAAGGAAAAGGAGTAAACAATGAGGTCCTTCACAGGAGCTCGCTGATTGCCCGGTGCTATCTTGGCATCAGGGGATGTTGGCAGCGGAGACAGAGAAGTAAACACTGAGTAAATGAGTGTAAAACGGGAGTGTGAGCGGTGAGCGAGAGGACTACTGCTCCAGGAGAGAAAGTATTAAATTATTTATCTGTCTGTCTATCTATCCATATGTTCTTTCTTTTTCTTTCTTTCTTTCTTTCTTTCTTTCTTTCTTTCTTTCTTTCTTTCTTTCTTTCTTTCTTTCTTTCTTTCTTTCTTTCTTTCTTTCTTTCTTTCTTTCTTTCTTTCTTTCTTTCTCTCTTTCTTTCTCTCTTTCTCTCTCTTTTCTCTCTCTCTCTCTTTCTCTCATCTCTCTCACATCTACCTGAAGAAGATAGATTCATCACATATTCCTTCAGTGCCCCCCATCCCCATCATATCATCTCTGTACCTCTACCTATCGCTCTATCTGTCTATATCTATCTATCTATCTATCTATCTACATCTATCTATTATCTATCTATCTATCTATCTATCTATCTATCTATCTATCTATCATCTAATTATCTATCTCTCTATTTGTCTATTTATTATCTATCTATCTATCTCATATCTATCTATCTATCTATCTATTTATTTATCTATCTATCTATCTATCTATCTGTATTTTCTTTCTTTCTTTCTCTCTCTTTTTCTTTCTTTCTTTCTTTCTTTCTTTCTTTCTTTCTTTCTCTTTCTTTCTTTCTTCTCTCTTCTTTCTTTCTTTCTTTCTTTCTTTCTTTCTTTCTTTCTCTCTCTCTCTCTCTCTCTCTCTCTCTCTCTCTCTCTCTTTCTTTCCCTCTCTTTCTTTCTTTCTCTTTCTTTCTCTATCTCTTTCTCTCATCTCTCTCACATCTACCTGAAGGAGGTAGATTCATCTCATATTTCTTTACTGCCCCCTGTCCCCATCATATCATCTCTGTACCTCTAGCTATCGCTCTATCTGTCTATATCTATTTATCTATATCTATTATTCTTTCTCTCTCTCTCTCTTTCTTTCTCTCTCTCTTTCTTTCTCTCTCTTTCTCTCTTTCTTTCTCTCTCTCTCTTTCTCTCACATCTACCTGAAGGAGGTAGATTCATCACATATTCCTTCAGTGCCCCCATCATATCATCTCTGTCCAATAGGCCGTGTTATCCATCTTCGGAATAGAAATTGCTTTTGAGATGAGCAGCACTGTGATTCCACATGGGGTTGGGGGGGGGGGGGGGGGATTACAGGACTAATGGGATTCTGAGAAATGCAGCCGGCCCAGTTCTGTTAACCCTCGAATCCCCATCCACAGCTTGTGTGTTTAATTCTAAGCGTACTCTCTGAAAATCCTGGCACCTGACTCTCAAATTGAGGTGGGAGGGAGGTCTGATGGTTCCTTCTGTCTGCACCCACATCCCAGGAAGTCGCACATCCTCCTTCAGCTGCTATTCTGAGACGTGCAAGGATCTCCCCAAGTACAGACATATATATATAATATATACATCTATATATAACCACAGGCGCCCAGCCCCGCACACATAAGAAGGATTACATCCCGGCTTATTGTGTTCTCCTGCTTCGTATTCACACTGCTGGGGATGCAATATACGTGGCCCTTGGGCTCGGGGTCCACGGGGGGCACAGAGGCCTTGCAGCGCTATGGTCATGGTATTGGACTGTGATGATATTTTTTTTATCGTGGACGATTGCATGGATTTCTGCCTATGAGATCCATATTCCCTTTCATTTGTTTGTGGGGGGAAGGGAAGCACCTTTTTTTTCTCTCTTTTTCATAACCAATCCGGTGCAGATGGCGTGCGAATATAAAAATTCAGCATATACATAGATGACATGCGAGATCTACGTCCAATTTATAGCCTAGCATCAGTGACAACCCAGGCAGATCTTTTCTAATAATAATATATTTGCTGTATTCAGAGGATGACATTTCATTTTCTTCCTTCGCTGGCGGAAATAAAGATAAATGTACGAAGCTGCCCTAACAAATTCCCATTCGGCAGATCGCTGCCGCCAGAGAAAGGCCTGTACATCCTGAAAAACGGAGCTGGCACCGCAGCAGTAAGGCCCTTTTTGCACATCAGAAAATGTAGGCGTGTGAATGGGGCCTTAGTGGCTCCAGACTTCACCGGTCCTGACTACAGATTACACATTGGGATGGCTCAGGACTAGAATCATTTAGGGCTTTTGCGTTGTGGCTTTCCGTTTTGAGATCCGGCAGAGGATCTCAAAACCGGAATTAAACGTATCCGTGCCATTTAGTACATTCGGATGCATCCATTTCGGCCGGATACAGTTTTATTAAATCAAAACTGAACAAACCGGATCCAGTATAAAAATCATTGTAAGTCAATAGGCAGCTGATCCGTTCTTATTCTCTAAATGGAACAAACTGGATCTGGCATGAAAATCAATGGAAGTCAGTGGTGCCGGATCTGGTTTGTTCCGTTTCACAGACCGAACACAAAACCGCAGCTGCGGTCAAAAAACGCAACAAAACGAAACAGAATGCATCCTGATACGTTTTGTCCCCATTGACAATGAATGCGGATGAAACTGATCCGTTTTGGCTCAGTTTTGAGATCCTTTAACAGATCTCAAAACCGGAATGCCACCACGCAAGTGTGAAACAGTCGATTTGTTTCTCTTTAAAGCTTAAAGGGAATGTGTCATCAGAAAATGACCTATTGTTTAAATCACTTTTTTAGGTTTAACATCATTTTAAAGAATTTTTGGTGATGTTATGTTTAAATTTTCCATGTCAGTATCTATTTTGAAACAAAAACCTGCAGTTTTTGCACTGGCCACTAAGTCTAATAATGGGCGCCATCACTTTACTGCAGTTACCTGCTTATCTGTCAATCTAAGCTTGCCTGTAAGGATATCACCTCTGTGTATAGATAAGACAGGATCCATCATTCGCAATAGGTGACTGTCACAGCTTATCTATCATTTCCTTGTACAATGACCTCTACACTGGTCACACAGCATGCCTAGAAAATTCTGCCATAGAAGTCAATGAGGTCCTCTCCTGTCCATTGTGTCTATGGACCATGGGCCTGCCGTAAAGCAATTTTTTAATTGCTGTTAAGAACAGCTCAGGCAAGATGGCCACCCCCTTAATCATGTTCAGAAAACGGAATTAAAAAAATCTGAAATCAGAAAATAATAAAGATTTTTGGTGACACATTTCCTTTAAAGGGGCTCTCTAAGATTAGAAACCACCTTTCATAAGGTCAGGCAGGGTGCAAAGGTAAAAAAACAAAAAAAAAATAGACTGACCGACATTCTGGTTTCAGCGCCCAATTTCCTTCTCCTCTGCTCCTGCTTTCCACTGGACTGGAAGTGTGAGGCACATCTACAAAAACATCACTGCTGCTGGTGAGTGCTGCTGATCAGTGGCCTCAGAGGTGGCAGTGGTCACATGCCATGCCTGCACATGCCACCCCTGAGATCCTTCATTGGTCAGCAGCATACTGACACATCATACTGGTCCAGCGGGGACTGGAAACGGAGGTGAATGAGCTCCGTGATGAAGCTGGAGCGCTGGTGAGTATTAAACGCCCGCACTCTGCTTGGCCACATGACAGGGAGTGTCCAGGTCTCAGAGAACCCCTTTAAGTTTCAAATCGTTAGTTCATCTTAAAGAGGCACAAGTGGGGTCATTTATTAAACTGGTGTAAAGTAGAACTGGCTGTGTTGCCAATCAGATTTCTCCTTTCGTTTTCCAAAGAAGCAGTCAGAAATGAAAGGTGGAATCTGATTGGTTGCTATGGGCAACTAAGCCAGTTCTACTTTACACCAATTTGATAAATGACCCCAATTATCTTCTGACATCTTATGCTTTCTAAAGCAAGACCGTGGCATGAAGTCTCCCGTAGAGCAGATAGCACTAAGTGTGACCACTACATGTTCTTAAATGGTAGTCACTCTGGCAAGAAGGAAAGTGGTTGCTAGGCAACCTGACGTTCCCTAGCTTGTATCAGGCTTGGAAATAAAGTTGGAACCTACAGAATTATGTCACATGTATTAAACGCAGCTTCCATAGAGTTAACTATGCAATACCGACGTCTTGGCGCCATCATCATACCTAGAGTCTTTTGCTTCCAAGAGACGCGGTTCACAAAGCCTACCTCTGTGTTATAACTTCCTCCATCACTGAACCTTTCCTGTTTTTCTTCATGTATGGTGCTCATGAGAGGCTCATTTAGCTGTTATCTAACTCAGGAAACCTAGAGGAGCTGGCACTTCTGTTCACTTCTGGGTTAAGGAATGTGGTGTCTCCTTCCATGTGTGTTTCTTATAAATGCATGTACTAATTCTCAGACAATATTTTTGTAGCTACCAAGGCAGCCTTGGCACCAGGCAACTTCCATGTCATGCCTTCTGTCTGGTAGTAGGTTTAAAGGGGTTAGAACATGACAAAGCTAGAACCAGCCCTGTACCTCACATGGATCCAGAGATCTCCACATCCATCGCTCCAATTGTTCTGCTAGATTTATTTCAGCCTGAGAGTTCAGAGGGCACGTCCTTTCTGATGCAGCTCTTTCCCTTTATTTGTCACAGCTTCTAACAAGATATGGCTGGTGGCAGTTGAAGATTTAAACTGAGCATGTGCGACCACCTCAGCAAAGTGGACAAGATATAAAAAAAGGACGAAACAGCAGGTGGTGCTTTACAGATACATTTTACTGAATAATTCAGTGGCTATGCTAAATTTTTAATTACGTGCAATTACAAAAAGTGTTCAGACCCTGGTCTTGTTTTGAAAATGTAGAGTTTTATTTTTTTGTGGCACAACCTATTTAAAGGATACATCTCATTAGAGACAATCCTTTTCAAAATGCAGGCCCCAGGGTGATCATCTGTTTACTAAGGATCCTGCTCCCTACACCCCCAGCAAAAAAATCAAAAACATGAGTCTTTAGGCTCATGCACACAACTGTATGTATTTCGCGGTCTGCAAAACACGGATCCACAAAAAATATGGATGACATCCTTGTGCATTCCGTATTTTGCGGAATGGAACAGCCGGCCCCTAATAGAACAGTCCTATCCTTGTCCTTGGACAATAATAGGACATGTTCTATTTTTTTGCAGAACGGACATATGGTAATGGAATGCACATGGAGTAACTTCCGTTTTTTTTTGTGGATCCATTGATATGAATGGTTCCACATACGGTAAAAACGGAATGGACACGGAGCCTTTTAAAAGAAGTCAGGCCCAGGCCTGATCACGTTTTCACTGCCTGGTCCTGTCAGTCATAGTGCGGAGGGTGCGGCAGTTGCAGAGAGAGCAGAGCCTCTAGGTGTAATGTCAACGCCCCCGTTGCTCCTAGAGGCTCATTTGAATATATTAAAACATCATTTTTCTCAGCAATGCGGCACGTATGAACATGAGACCAACACAGATGTCTTCAGCTGCCAAGCGCACATGTAACAGGTCAGTGTCATAGGTACAAATCTGCTGACAGTTGCCCTTTAAGTCCCAGAGGCGGGACCCGCACCTATCGATATGTCGATACATGTCGATGGAAATACGCCTTTAACAGTGCCATATTCTTCATGATACAACTCCCCTTAAATAATTCGCAAAAGAATACCTATGCCAGAGGCCAATGCCGGAATATAAAAGGGGTCGTCCTCCATGGATATCGGCCCTTTAGGGAGTATTGACATCATAGAGGGTGCTACGCTCAGGCCCCCCATGTATAATCCAGTAAGTAGAGATACTAAGTACGAGCAGGGGGTGAAGCCAGTCCTAAAAGACTACCATGGGAGCCACAAGGGATCTCTTCTCCCATTGGCTCCTCTGCTCCATTGTCGGATCACTCCCACCCAGACCTTTCTGATAATGGAAGCGGGAGATGGGAATATAGATTGGGTGATTATAATTTTGCTGCAAATGTGAGACATTTTCCCTAATTGGGCTCACTTTGGGATTATTCTGCTCCACGCTCCTAAACACTATGGCGGTATTTCAGGGGAAAGCATCTCATGGAGGACCAGGCTATGCAATACTACATCTATCTCGCTCTACCTCTCGATATGACATCCTAGAAGAACGTCGTCTTAGATGTGGCGGTGCTATATTTTGCCCTTGAAGATATGTCCCTGTCGCTCCCTCCCTGCCTACCTCTCCCTGCCTCTAATCATGCTTTGAGAAGGGGACATGAAGGTGACACTGGCATGATGCGGCTCTGCCAGCAAGGGATTAATTACCGGCCTTGCTGTTGACACAGAGACACAATCTCAAGAGGGGGAGACGAGGCTCAGATCAGAGGGTGTACCTGCCTGGGAGGCAAGCGAGGGACGTGCGCAGCAGCTTATTACAGGCTCCTCTGTCCTAGATATACATACTGCATCGTAGTGAATGAAAATAGGATTATGGTATGATCCACACCATTACATGCAGGTTATGAACACACTACTGTGTGCACGGTCACTCCAGTCCAGTAGGCTAGGGCAAGCAGGTAAACTTGGATATAGCTCAAGGAACCTCAAGTAGACTAAGAAGCCCTCAAGTACTGCCAGTCTGTGTGACGGAAAACCATGCACCCCAAGGGCCCGTGTCTACCATGTGCTTTTTAGGGTACATGCACACAGAAGTGTCGTTTATGCTGATTTTTGTGCAGTTTTCGCTGCACTTCGGCACCAAATTTGCATGTGTTATTTGCAGATTTTGTTGCAAATTTGCTCCAGATCTGCCCACAAAAACGCATGTAATCTGCAAGGCGTGCAGGTAGCCTTTTAGGGTAAGTTCATAGGGCATATTTTTCCACTGAATTTTGGTGAGGATAGCTGTGCTGAAATTCTTTTATCCCTATTCTGTGACATCACTCTTCACATTATCCCTACTCTGTGACATCACTCTGCACATTATCCCTATTCTGTGACATCACTCTGCACGTTATCCCTATTCTGTGACATCACTCTGCACATTATCACTGTTCTATGACATCACTCTGCACATTATCCCTTATCTGTGACATCACTCTGCACATTACCCTATTCTGTGACATCACTCTGCACATTATCCCTATTACTTGCTACATCACTCTGCACGTTTATCCCTGTTCTGACATAACTCTGCACATCACCTGTACATCACTCTGCACATTATCCCTGCTCTGTGACATCACTCTGCACATTATTCCCTGTTTTGACATTCACTCTGGCACATTATCCCTGTTCTGTGACCTCACTCGCACATTATCCCTACTCTGGACATCACTCTGCACACATTATCCCTGCTCTGTGACATCACTCTGCACATTTCCCTGTTCTATGACATCACTCTGCACATTATCCCTGTTCTATGACATCACTCTGCACATTATCCCTGTTCTGTGACCTCACTCTGCACATTATCCCTACTCTGTGACATCACTCTGCACATTATCCCTGTTCAGTGACATCACTCTGCACATTATCCCTTTTCTACTTGACATCACTGCACATTATCCTGTTTGTGACATCACTCTCACATTATCCCTACCCACTCTGCACATTACCTACATCTGTGGCACATTATCCTGTTTCAGCGACATCACTCTTCACATTATCCTGCTCTGTGACATCACTCTGCACATTATTCCTGCTCTGTGACATCACTCTGCACATTATCCCTTCTGTGACATCACTCTCACATTATCCCTGCTCTTCATGTGACATCACTTTCTGCACATTATCATGACATCACTCTGCACATTTAATCCCTGTTCTATGACATCAACTCTGCACATTATTCCTGTCTGTGACATCACTGCACATTATCTGTATCCCTATTCTGTGTGACATCAACCCTACATTATCCCTTTCTGTGACATCACTCTGCACATTATCCTCCCTGTCCCATGACATCACTCTGCACATTATTCCTGTTCTGTGACATTCACTTGCACATTATCCCTTTCTGTGACATCACTTACATTATCCCTGTTTGGACATCACTCTGCACATTATTCCTGTTCTATGACATCACTCTGCACATTACCGTTCTTACCTCACTCTGCACATTATCCCTGTTCTGTGACCTCACTCTGCAACACATTACATCCCTGCTCTGTGACATCACTTGCTGCACATTACATCTGTTCTATTGACATCACTCAGCACATGCCCTGTCTATGACATCAACTCTGACATATCCTGCTTCTGTGACATCCACGTTATCCCTGTTCTGTGACATTATACCTCTACTCTGCACATTATCACTTCATCACTCTGCACATTATCCTGTTCTGATCACTTCACTTATCTGTTCATGACACACTTCCACATTATCCTGCTCTGTGACATCACTCTGCACATTATCCAGCTCTGTGACATCACTCTGCACGTTATCCCTATCTTGACATCTTTGATTATCCCTTTCTGTGACATCACTCACTGCACATTATCCCTGTTTTGTGACCATTCACTCTGCACATTATCCCTGTTTCAGGTGACATCACTCTATGCACATCACTCTGTACAGTTATCCCTGTTCAGTGACATCACTCTGCACATTATCCACTTTCAGTGACATCAACTTCTGCACAATTATCACTTCTTGTGACATCACTCTGCCAGTTATCGATCTCCTATTCTGTGACATCACTCTGTTCTGTGATATCTGCACTTGTTCTGCATCACTCTGCACATTCCCTGCGTGACATCACTCTGCACATTATCCTGTCTTGTGCACATCATTCTGTCACTGCACATTATCCCTGTTCTGTGAGATCACTCTGCATCATTATCCCTGTTCTCTGTGACATCACTAGCACTGCATCACTTATTATCCCTGTTCTTGACATCACTCTGTACATTATCCCTGCTCTGTGACATCAGCACATTATCCCTGTTCATGACATCACTCTGCACAATTATCCCTGCTCTGTGACATTGTTTACTGCACATTATCCCTGTCTGTGACATCACTCTGGCACATTATCCCACATCACTCTGCACATTACCCTGCTCTGTGACATATCTGCACATACCCTGTTCTATACATCACATCTGCACATTATCTGTGACATTGATCTGCACCTATCCCTGTTCACCCTCTCACACCCTGTTCTGTGACATCACTCTGCACATTATCCCTGCTCTTGACATCACTGGCACATTATCCTGTTCTATTGACATCACTCTGCACCTGTTCTATACATCACTCTGCACATTATCCCTGTTCTGTGCTGACATCACTCTGCACATTATACCTGTTCTGTGACATCACTCTGCATCATTATCCCTGCTCTGTGACATCACTCTGCACATTATCCCTGTTCTATGACATCACTCTGCACATTATCCCTGTTCTATGACATCACTGCACATTATCCCTGTTCTATGACATCACTCTGCACATTATCCCTGTTCTGTGACATCACTTCTGCACATTATCACTGTTCTATGACATCACTTTCTGCACATTATCCCTGCTCTGTGACATCACTCTACACATTATCCTGTTCTGACATCACTCTGCACATTATCCATATTCTGTGACATCACTCTGCACATTATCCCTGTTCTATGACATCACTCTGCACATTATCCCTGTCCTATGACATCACTCTGCACATTATTCATGTTCTGTGACATCACTCTGCACATTATCCCTGTTCTGTGACATCACTCTGCACATTATCCCTGCTCTGTGACATCACTCTGCACATTATTCCTGCTCTGTGACATCACTCTGCACATTATCCCTGCTCTGTGACATCACTCTGCACATTATCCCTGTTCTGTGACATCACTCTGCACATTATCCCTGTTCTGTGACATCACTCTGCACATTATCCCTGTTCTGTGACATCACTCTGCACATTATCCCTGTTCTGTGACATCACTGCACATTATCCCTGTTCTGTGACATGATCCCTCTGCAGGTGTAAATCTGGCATTATACTTCCCACTCCCACCCCACACATGCATGCTTGGCTCATTATTCTTCGGCATGTATTCTTAATAAAGAAAGGTGACTCAAACCATGTCAGACAACTTCTTTCCTGCGAGAGCAAAATAATAGGACATGTTGAAATTCATCATGTCCAACCCTTCTTTCTCCCAACATCTGCTATCGTGGGGGAAGGGGGGGGGAGTTGGGACACTATCATACCTATCAGATGGCCTGCTTGTCCTGCCAAAATTGTAGTTTAGACATTGATGGGATTACAATCATAACTGGTCCCTAGTCCTAGGAAGCCCACAAGCCCATATCAGGACAGTCTGTTAGAGGGCTGGTAATCAGCCTTGTACCTACAAAGAAGACTATGCAAGTCTATGCAGTAACTGTGTCTGTGGGTTAGTGTTTGACCCTGTTGCGGTGGTAATACCGCCTAGTTTAACAGTAATGTGACTGATGCTGGAACGTGCCAGCGCTGATATAATGTTATATAATTATGCATGCTATTATAATTCCCAGCACAGGTCGAGAATCGCTGAACTAGAAGGCCCTAGTTAAAGTCAATTATTTATTAAGTCAATTCAGCAAGCTCAGCCAACACAGTGCAAGTTCTTCAAGTACAAGGTACACTTTGTGTGACGAGCAAACATCTACAGGGTGTTTATAGGACAAAGTACATGTGGACAGCAGCATTGATATCAGTGTGCTTATTCCATAACTAGTGTACTCCTAGCAAGTTATTCTAATAGACTGCTGGGAGTTACCATGCAGCACTCTGGTAATAATAAAACTTAAAGAGAACCTTTCACTACTCCTGACATGTCTGTTTTAATATCTTCATGCATTCCCCATGTACTAACAATTCCGGAGCATCTATTCTTATGGCTCTATGTTGTGCCATTCCTTTATTATTTCTACTAGAAGTTATGAATGAATTGATATTAGCCTTCAGTAAGTGTACAGAGGGGTGGTAACAAGTCGGGGGTGTGCACCAACTTCAAATCTTGTGGAGCTGTAAAAACTGTTCATATAATGTTACCTTTACATGGTGCAAGTAACCCAGCTTTCCGAAGAACCATGAAAGGAAAATCTGCCTAGCTATGTCACTATTGAGGAATGAAGATTTATCTTGGTAGATTTAGTATTCTGCAGTTTCTTACACTTTCACATGGTGATACCACAACTTTCCCAGGGCCCTGAAATGAAAATCTGCCAAGCTGTGGAACTATTTAGAAGTGAGGAGGGGGATTTATCTTGGTAGATTTAGTATTCTGCATTCTCTATTACAGTTCTACATAGTGCTAACCCAGCTTTATGGAGGGCCATTATCTTGGTAGCATTAGTATTCTGCATTCTCTATTACAGTTCTACATAGTGCTAACCCAGCTTTATGGAGGGCCATTATCTTGGTAGCATTAGTATTCTGCAGTCTATTAAAGTTCCTCATGGTGTTTCCTAGGACCCTGACAGACAAATCTGCCTAGCCGTGGCACTATCAGTAGATTTAGTATTCTGCATTCTCTATTACAGTTCTACATAGTGCTAACTCAGCTTTCCTAGGACCCTTAAAAGCTCATCTGCCTAGCTATGGCACTGTTTAGAATTGAGGAGGAGGCACTATCTTGGTAGCTTTAGTATTCTGCAGTCTCTTACAGTTCCATACGGTGGTAAAACAATTTTTCCAGGACCCTGAAACACAAATCTGCCTAGCTATGGCACTATTTAGGAGTGAGGAGGTGGATTTATCTTGGTAGTCTCTGCAGTATATTACAGTTCTACTTGGTTTTAACTCAGCTTTCCTAGGACCCTGAAAGGCAAACTTGCCTAGCTATGGCACTGTTGGGAGTATGGAGAATGATTTATTTAGGCAGACATTTTAGTTAGCAGCCCCTATTACTGTTCCAATTAACTTATTTATTTTACTCATATGGCGCCAATGTATTATGGAGTATGGCTGCACAACTAGGCAGATTAGCTATTTACAGTATTTATCACCCCATAACACGCATCGGCCCGGAGAGCACTGCATTCACCACTTCCCGGTCCTACGGTACTAATGAGCGCTTTCATAATGGAAGCGCTCATTAGTATTCGCCCCATAAGATGCGACTTATGGGCGAAAAATACGGTAGATGTATGTATTATGGCTGGTGCTCATACCAAACCCCCTTTGTGTTATTAGTAACTAGGAGATTCCGTCTAACAAAACAGCCATGCTCACTGTGCAGAAAATAATTATCATGACTAAACCCATCCCCCTCCTTCTAAACTTCCTGGGTCACGTGCACTAGCATCAGGGGGGGGGGGAGTGGGAGACAATATGGTTGCAGCCTGAGAGAACAATGAACTGCCTTTCTTGTATGTTTCTCATTGTGATACCTGATGAAACAAGAACAAATAACAAAGACACCTAAGGACATAGTGTTATGTTTTATTGGTTGTTTTTGTGGCCCTTTTAAGGCCCCTTTACACAGACAGACTGTGCAGGAAATTATCAGGAACAAACCGTTCATTGCTGATAATTGCCTGCTTGTCAGAGGAGACGAGAGCAGCATTTACATGCAGCAATCATCTCCTCTTTATGTGCACGAGCGATCAGTACTCGTCCTCATAGAAAATCATTGTTTGTGGCTAGCATATCCCTGGTTACACAGAATGATCTCCTTCCTAGAAATGATGATTTTGGTGCCTGCATCAACAATGCTTTCAGCCGATGAATGAGTCTTTGCTTATTCATTGGATGATCGGCGGCACCTTTACATGGGCCAGTTAGCTGAAACTAGTTTTGGTCCTAATGTTCATTCCCGATCGGCTCTTCTAAAGGGGCTGTAAAAAAGTGTTTATGAACTATTAGGAAATTAAAAAGGAAGACTACAGACTGAGTCATCAGTTCAGCTCTTCGGGGGATTGACTGAACAGAAGAAGCAACAGTCTGCAGATGCTGTGACACTGAAGACTGTAGAGGGAAAACTATGAACTTTTTTAATAATGACCAATGGGAAAAAAAATATTTTTTAGCCCAAAATAGGTAAAATGTAATTATAAAAAAATGTCCCCAAGGTGTCCGTTAACCACGCAGATTGCGTTATAGAACGTTTGCCCACGATTAAAATAGTACCTCTCTTGTGTCCGTCCCACGTAGAGATCCTGAAAAAAAGTACTTTATAAAGTTATGCAAATTAGCAGTCACAAGTGCCCAGGGGTGGAGTTATGGCTGCAAGTTCCCTGGCCCCTCAGCAATGTGCCCAAATAACGGCTCTCCTTGCAGTCCTCTGGTCCACCCTCCTCTCCTTCTTCGTCCTCCTGCTCCTGGTCCCAGTACCGCTGCTGCTGCTTCTCTCAGATGAAAACATCCGTTGTTGGGGGAAAACAGCCAGTGGCAGACGGGGAAGAATCTCCCTAATTTCACCCGCGTTGCTAGGGAGGCTCGTCCCTGTCCCCGCCTGCCATTGGCTGACACCACCCCAACACCAGATGTTTTCATCTGCACATGGGGAGAAGCAGCAGTATATTCAGTGTGGGGGGCCCAGGCATATGGGGGGAATTTTATACTCTCGGATAACCCCTTTTAATGGGTGGCAAACGTTCTATAACGTAATCTGAGCAGTCTATAGCGCCCAGAGTAGGTGACAGACTCCCTTTAAGTATGAAAATGGCAGGACTGAAAGAAATGACTATTTTGCTGAAACATGATAGATACAGATACGCTGTAATCTCACCATTTAGTGATGATATTCATCATAAGACATGTATAAATTTAGCAAAAATTGTTTAAACAGCTGTAAGGCGTCTTGTGGGGCCTCATGATCATCTGCAGGAACACAATTTGTGTTATTTTCAAGGAGCTTAATGTACATTTCATTGTGGAGAAAATCCCTGGAATGTACACAGATAAATCACCACATTCTTTACTTAGGCGTGGCTTACAAATATTTCAACCATTGGTAAATATATACCAGTGTGATGAAGTGCCTTCCTTTTCTGAAAGAACATATTTATGTTTAAAGGATACTTCGCAGTTCCTTAAAGGGGTTTTCCAAGAATTATTACTTTTAATCCAATGCCCGCAGCCTGCCTCCTGAAACAGAAGATTCATACTTACCTGCTCCCTAGCGCTCCGATCCTCCTTGCTGCCTCCTCTGTGTCCATGTCCTGGTCTCTGCAGTGTTTACCGCCGATGCTCCTTGGGCATGGTCACATGCTCCGCTGCAGCCAATGACTGGCTTCAGTGGTGGTGTGCCACTTGTGGCCATGTTATTGGCTGCAGCACTGGATTTAAACACTGCAGGGGCTGGAGCATGGACGCAGAGGCAGCGCTGAGGGCCAGAGCAGCAGGTAAGTATAAATTTTCTGTTTACGAAGGCAGGCTGCAGGCATTAGATAAAAAGTAATTATTCCTGCAAAACCCCTTTAAAGGACATCTGTCAGCAGATTTGCACCTATGACACTGGCTGACTTGTTACATGTGCACTTGGCAGCTGAAGACATCTGTGTTGGTCCCTTGTTCATATGTGCCCGCATTGCTAAGAAAAATGTGGTTTTACTATATGCAAATGAACCTCTAGGAGCAACTGGGGCATTGCCGTTACACCTAGAGGCTCTGCTCTCTCTGCAGCGGCCTCACCTCCTCCAATTTGATAGACAGGGCCAGGCAGTGATAACATCATCCCATACCTCCCATCTTTGGAAATGGACAAAGAGGGACAAAGGGGGCAAAGCGCGCCGCTGCAAATTTTTTCGCCACTACGCCATGCCTCTAACTCCACCCAAAAGATAACTACACCTAATCCCACTTAGTCCCCTTACTGCCCCACATAGTAATTATTCCCCAGTTATGTGCCCACAGTAATATGCCCAGTTATGTGCCCCCAGTAATATGCAGTTATGTGCCCCCAGTAATATGACCAGCTGTGCCCCCAGTAATATGCCCAGTTATGTGCCCCCAGTAATATGCAGTTATGTGCCCCCAGTAATATGACCAGCTGTGCCCCCCCAGTAATATGCCCACATTGTGCCCCCCAGTAATATGCCCACATTGTGCCCCCTGTAATATGCCCACATTGTGCCCCCCTGTAATACGCCCACATTGTGCTCCCCAGTAATGTTGTGCTCCCACTAATGTGCCCACATTGTCCTCTGCAGTTTATGTTCTGCCCCCAGTAATATGCCCCACATTTGTGCTCCCCAGTAATGTTGTGCCCCCAGTAATATATTGTCCCCAGTAATATGCCCACCTTGTGCCATTCACAGAAAGTTGAAAAAAATAAACACCATAACACTTACCTTCTTCCTAGCAGCATCACCAGAAGGACATCTTCTTCTTTAGTCTGGAGGGGGCGGAACTAAGGCTGACTGACAGCCGGCCCCACCCCACGCTCAGACCAAAGGTGTGGAGAGTGCCTGGAGGTACGAGAGTCTGCAGGGAGGATGGGAGGGAGAATGGAGCCGGCTCTCTGCTTCATCACCATTCGGGCAACTGTCTCTGCGTCCTATGGACGCAGGGACAGCTGCCAGAAACCGGGACATACCTCCCCCATACCGGAACGGCGGGACAGCAACTGTAATCCGGAACAGTCCTGCTGGATCCGGGGCGGTTTGGAGGTATGTCATCCTGTCTGGCCCTGTCAATCAAAGTGCAGAGGGTGCGGCAGTTGCAGAGAAAGCAGAGCCTCTAGGTGTAATGGAAACGCCCCCATTGCTCCTAGAGGCTCATTTGCATATAATAAGGCATCATTTAGCTCAACAATGCAGCACATAGGAACTTGGGACCAACACAGATGTCTTCAGCTGCCAAGCGCACATGTAACAGGTCAGCCAGTTTCATAGCTTTAGCTTTAAAGGGAACCTGTCACTTGGGTGGGGGCCACTAAACTACCAGCTAGAGTTCTGGATCACAAACCTACCCACAGTAAATCCATGCAGCACCCCCAAAAAAGTAAACTAAATTCAAAGTCACTGAGAGAAGAGTCTGGGCCTCTTCTCCAGCATCTTCAGGCGCATGGACACTGCAGTGTAGAACCCAAGGATACTACACCTGGCTTCACTTCAATGTGCTCAATGTGCAGCAATATCTTCCTCAGCTTCATTGCTGCAGTACGTTAGTTTGCTATGGCCAAGTTTATGACCCCAAACTCTAGCTGCATAACAGCTTGAACTTAGTTTAGCAGCCCAAAACCAGGTGACAGGTTCACTTTTAAAGGGGTTGACCCTGCTAATTTCCAGGGGTTACGACCACTGTTGCAGCGCAGATACAAGGTGGACAGGACAGGAGCTGCTGCACATACGTGACTATGTGCACTCCTATGGTTTGGCCGCCAGAGTGGCTTTTTCTTAGAGAGCAAGCATGACCACTACTGCTGGATTGCGGGGTGGTCGATACGAGCAGTGTATAATGTGATGAAAAAATTAATCAAGCCAGCAAAGGAGGCAATATGGACAATCACAATACATTAAGTGTTTACCAGTGGGGGCTAGCTGCTTTTAGAAAAGGGGCAATGCCAGTAAACTACTCATAGACATCAGATAGTGATGGAAGTTCCTCTTGGAAATCCAAACTTCAATCGGGTCTTCCAGATGCTCTTCCGAGACCCCCTGTTGCTTGGAGTTTTGCTGTCCGATTCTATCCTTTCTACCCGGCCCCGTTGAATTAACCTGTGCGTTCAGCTAAGGCCAGATTTGCATTTTAATGAAAGCATCAGTCATGTTAATTGCTGAAGGACAGGCTTTTTTCACCTATTAATAATTTTGACATTTATTGCCTTCTCCAATATTTCACTGCCTAATAAAATGTGAAACACTTCATTTGCTGCCTCCAGCTGACCAGATGTGAAGTTCCTTCATGTATGTTATGTTCCTGTTCTCCTGCACATCCTTACAAAAGGCCGGCTGTTGCTTGTCCGCAAGCAAAATCAACAACGCTAAAAGAGAACAGTACCTAGAAAGCTACAGTGCCTCAAACATCTTGAGATGTTATTGATCCCCACCTTCCTTCTCGGAAAGGTCCTTTGACTTCGTTCACTATATAGAGGTGAAATCCATGGCAAATCCAAAGCACATCTGCTTGCCACACATATGCCACACATTCTGTGGAATTGTGGCGGATTTCGAACCAAGTTTCTTCAGAAATATTCTTGGATTTCTTCTACTACATCTGGACAAGGACATTTCTCATAGAATCCAAAACACATTTAAACAAAAGTTTCACCCTGAGTTGTGTTTTCTGTGTCATCATGCAATATTCTTAAGTAGTTCAGTTACATTTGCATCTGCGAGCATCCAATATGGCTGCCTTTACAGGTTGTCACTCACCCTTCCTAGGCTCGTAATGGTTGGTTTCCCTGGCTGTGCAGTCCCTGTGATAGTCATGTTGGGAATTCTTTGATCTTAGGGAGAATACTCTTTAAATGGTTTAATGAAAAGTATTTTACCTGGAGTAAAACACTCATGGCCTATCCTATCAGGAGGTACAACCCCTGGGCACCCACAATGAGCACCAGAATAGAAGAGCCATGGCCCACCAGCCATCAGACATTGATGGTCTATCAATTTAGGATCATTATTTTACTCCCATAAAACCTCACATTTTGTTTTTTTTTTAGAACCCCCTTCTCTGGCCAGACCTGCAAACTGAAGCATACTTACCTGCTCCCCGGGCACAGGGTCCTGGCTCCTTTGCTCCCCTGCCTCGGCTTCCCCGCTTGGGCGCCCAACTGTTAACATCCGTGACCAATTGACATGACGCAAGGAGAGCAGGTCACTGTTGCGGCCAGTCATTGACTGAAGCAGTGTCAACGTAGATGTTAAGATGTTAACAAAGGAGGACCCGAGAGAGGCAACCAAGGGTAAAGAACGTAAGATGCAGGAGGGAGCAGGTAAGTATGCTTCTCTTTGCAGGTCTGGTTAAGAGAATGAGCTTGGTAAAAAAAAAAAAAGCCTAAACGTTGGCCAACCTCATTAAACAGGGTTTGTTCCCTTTTATTTTTTTCTTGGACAACTTCACCACTCCCCTCCAGGTGCCCCTCAGTCCCATTCGCTTGGCACCCATTGATCCCACATTAATGGCATATTTTGGTGATAATCCACTTTCTGGAGAAACCCTTTAAAGGACATCTGTCAGCAGATTTGAACCAAAGAAGCCTCTAGGAGCAACGGGGGCGTTGCCGTTACACCTAGAGGCTCTGCTCTCTCTGCAACTGCTGCACCCTCTGCACTTCATTGACAGAGCCAGGCAGTGTAAACATCATCACACCTGCCTGGTCCTGTCATCAAAGTGGTGAGGGTTTGGCAATTGCAGAAAGAGCAGAGCCTCTAGGTGTAACGGCAACATTTTCCAGTAAGTAATAAAAAAAAACCAAAAACAGCTGGAGATGAGACCAGGGCACACAACTTTAATATACGGTAAGTCTATATTTCACTTGATCTGAAGGTAATCGTTCTGAATTGTAGATTGCCGTATAATCAGACGGATGATTTTTGTATGGATTTTCTATTTAAGAAGTATTTGCAGCAGCCAGCAATAAAAAAAAACCATAAATGACTTGTCGCGCGCAGAGACTCAGCGCAGATTGCTTTTTGGTATTAGATAATAATAATACTTAGGCAGCACTTTTCTCCCTCGGGATTCAAAGAGCTTTTCAAGCAAATCCACTGAATAAATTGTTGAGTTAAAGATTCAGTCAATACGATGAAATGAAATTAATTGCTGCCAAATGCCTGAGTGAACAGATGTGTTCTGAGTCGGCTTCTGAATACCTCCGTCGAGGGTTTTTCTTGGGTTGTGCGGGAGTAGAGGGTCCTACAGAACAGGTGCAGGAGGCGAAGGGTTTGAGCATCAATTTATATGTTAGATTTACTCATCCTTTTATCTACATAGTGGTTAGCTAACGTTCTCTTCCAGCTCCGGGGTCATAAATCCAACTAGGGCACCATCTCTAGAGAGTTTCTATGGTTTGGTTCCTCGCAGCCTCCAGGTTTTCTAAGAAATTCCTAACAAATTGTCCCTATTACGGCAAAAGGGGCAATTGGTATGAGGCTTCTACCACCTAGCAGGTCACCTCTATCAAGAAGAAATCAGAAGGTCAGGAGATACATCTAGTAATTTTTGGTTGATAAAGGATCAGGCCTATAACATTGAAATATGAGAATCTTTTCTACCCAACATCAGATGCTCCATACATATTATTGTCTGATCCTGTGTCCAGAAGGACTACAGAGGGTCCCCACCAGCCTTGATCTGGTTCTAGATATTAGGGTGTAAGCCCCCATGTTGGAATATATTAATAAGAGGATATAAAGAATGGAGACAACCTAAGACAGGCATTTTGGTAGTATTTTAGCCAAGGCCACTGATGGAGTAGCACGTGATTGGCGCTATTTATTATCGGCCCCGTGGTTAAAGGATTAACTTCTTTATATTCCAATGAAGTGTGCAGAAGAATATCTCTCCTCGTCACTAATGAAGAAATCCACACAAGTAAATGCCAAAGCCTTTAATCTTCCTGTACTAAGCCATCTGCTGCTTGTCACCTGGACCGAGGACCGATGTCCTTGTTGTTTCCCATGTGTCTGGAAACCAGGAGGGCAGGGCAGGTCTTGGCGAGGCCCTGACAACTGATCCTTTTAATACGAAGAGAGCTGCTGTTGGGTTGGAGGAGATCCAAGGCTGTCAGAGAAGGCCCCTGAGAAGGTGGAAAGGTGACAGGCCAGGTAATCGCACTGCAAGAAGGAACAGGATGTTACATATTATAGTAGATTTAATATGGACAGTATTTTGTAGGACAGTAGCATTGTTCTCCATCCATCTTGTGTGAATATTACATACAACCAAAACTGTGCAAATGTCACCAGGAACTATGGTAAGCCTTGTAATCATCACTAGATTAGATGAAGGGGGCCTGGTTTTCCTTATTTTTCCCTGTAAAACAACTGATATGGACAAAATGGCTGCAGAGCCTTAATTTTTCATATTTCCTTGTAGCAAGTGCTGCATATTAGAGGGCATCTGTCAGCAGATTTGTACCTATGACACTGGCTGACCTGTTACATGTGGGCTTGGCAGCTGAAGACATCTGTGTTGGTCCCATGTTCATATGTGCCCGCATTGCTGAGAAAAACAAGGTTTTAATATATGCAAATGAGCCTCTAGGAGCAATGGGGGCGTTACCATTACACCTAGAGGATCTGCCCTCTTGGCAACTATCGTGGTCTCTGCACTATGATTAACAGGGATAGGCAGTAAAACGACATCATATCTGGTTCTGTCGATGAAGGTGGAGAGGGACATCAGTTGCAGTTGCGTGAGAACAGCCTCTAGGTGTAAAGGTAACACCCCCATTGCTCCTAGAGGCTCATTTGCATATATAAAAACCATCATTTTTCTCAGCAATGCGGGCACATATGAACATGGGACCAACACAGATGCCTTCAGCTACCAAGTGCACATGTAACAGGTCAGCCAGTGTCATAGGTACAAATCTGCTGACAGATGTCCTTTAAAGGAACTTAGTATGGAATATCACCAGAAGAAAAGCCATGGTGAAGATGGGTTCTCTGTGATGAGCAGATACCAGGGTTACCATTTCCTTCAAACTATTTGTCTGGGAGACATCCACATTTGGGATCTAGAGGCATTGCCTCTGGTGCCATATAATCATCTATAGTTTGTTACATCTATAAGGCCAGAGCAGACTAGTACCTATGATAGATGGCATCATGTGACAGCCACAAACTTAGGGTTGCACAGGGCTGTACATGGTGTCAGGTAAAAAGTCTTAGTGGACCACCATTGGACAAGGTATTACCACAGTAACCATATCATATGAAAGTGATGGGACTATTGATACAACCACATTATGTCTGGCTTTGGATAGCAGAGATCTCCCTGAATTGTAGGCCTAAGTTTCCCAACGCAAGCTTTTTCTCCTGGTTCTTCTACAGTAAAGTCATTGTTCAAATAGAGTGTTCTGAGGAAGAATCACCTTCCAATAACCTGCAGGGGAGATCGTAACTTTACTTACCACCAGACCACTAAAGATACTGCACATGGTGCACAAATGCCCAAGTACCAGACCTGTAGGTAGAAACCAGAAAACGCTTAGCCTGGTATTAGCTATAATTCTATCTATCTATCTATCTATCTATCTATCTATCTATCTATCTATCTATCTATCTATCTATGTCTTCCTATCTCATAGTTGTCTATATGTCCATCTACTTCATATCTATCTATACTTCTGTCTGTCTTCAATCTATCTATCTATCTATTTAGAAAAGTATTGAGATACCTAGACCTTACAGCTACAGGAGATGTTATGACGTCCTGGTCTAAATTCATAGACATTAACATGGAGCTGGTACCTCTACCATACCTTTATGCATTTTGCCAATTGTAAAGTCTAGTGTAGGAGGGGTAATGCTTTGGGGCTGTTTTCAGGGGTCAGTCTAGGCCTCTTAGTTCCAGTGAAGGAAATCTTAATGTTTCAGTATACCGAGACATTTTGGACGGTTGGATGCTTCTAACTGTGTGGGAGCAGTTTGGGGAATGTCCTTTTCTGTTCCATCCTGACTGTGACCCAGTGCACAAAGCAAGGTCCATATGATGGTTGGAGTTTGGTGGAACAGAGCCTGGACCTCAACGCCACAGAACAGAGATTGTGAGCCAGACCCTCGCATTCACCATCAGTGGCTGACCTCACAAATGCTCTTCTGAATAAATGTGCAAAACTTCCCCCACACTGTAAAGTCTTGTGGAAAACCTTCCCAGAAGAGGGGAAGCTGTTTTTCCTGCAAAAGGGGGATTGGGGGAAGGGGATAACCAACTCCATATTAATATGTCATAAAAGCTTCTTTAGGCGTAATGTGTATGTTTGTTCATATAGAATATCTCCTATCTATCTATCTATCTATCTATCTATCTATCTATCTATCTATCTATCTATCTATCTCGTATCTATGTCATTGTTGTTTCCCATGTGTCTGGAAACCAGGAGGGCAGGGCAGGTCTTGGCGAGGCCCTGACAACTGATCCTTTTAATACGAAGAGAGCTGCTGTTGGGTTGGAGGAGATCCAAGGCTGTCAGAGAAGGCCCCTGAGAAGGTGGAAAGGTGACAGGCCAGGTAATCGCACTGCAAGAAGGAACAGGATGTTACATATTATAGTAGATTTAATATGGACAGTATTTTGTAGGACAGTAGCATTGTTCTCCATCCATCTTGTGTGAATATTACATACAACCAAAACTGTGCAAATGTCACCAGGAACTATGGTAAGCCTTGTAATCATCACTAGATTAGATGAAGGGGGCCTGGTTTTCCTTATTTTTCCCTTTTGCAGGAAAAACAGCTTCCCCTCTTCTGGGAAGGTTTTCCACAAGACTTTACAGTGTGGGGGAAGTTTTGCACATTTATTCAGAAGAGCATTTGTGAGGTCAGCCACTGATGGTGAATGCGAGGGTCTGGCTCACAATCTCTGTTCTGTGGCGTTGAGGTCCAGGCTCTGTTCCACCAAACTCCAACCATCATATGGACCTTGCTTTGTGCACTGGGTCACAGTCAGGATGGAACAGAAAAGGACATTCCCCAAACTGCTCCCACACAGTTAGAAGCATCCAACTTCTTTAGGCGTAATGTGTATGTTTGTTCATATAGAATATCTCCTATCTATCTATCTATCTATCTATCTATCTATCTATCTATCTATCTATCTGTCTCATATCTATCTATCTATCTATCTATCTATCTATCTATCTATCTATCTGTTTGTTCATATAGAATATCTCCTAATTATCTATCTTATCTATCTATTATACCTATCTATCTATCTATCTAAAAAATAATGAAAGCAGCACTGCGTAGTAATAAAGGTAATGGTGTGCCCGCGGCTAGAACTTGGTCCAGTTCAAGAATATAAAATAAATAATTCCACAGCACCACCATAAATTGTGCCAAAAAAAGGTGTGCTCTGGTGTAATAAACACCTTTTTTTGGCACAATTTATGGTGGTGCTGTGGAATTATTTATTTTATATCTATCTATCTATCTATCTATCTATCTATCTAATATCTATCTATCTATCTATCTATCTATCTATCTATCTCCTATCTATCTATCATCTCTTCATTCACCAATCCATCTCCTATTGCCTGTTTATCCACCTTTGATAACTTGTTCTACTCTTGAAGAAGCAGACACTGTCTATCTAATATCTATCTATCTATCTATCTATCTATCTCATATCTATATATTTATCTATCTATCTAATATCTATCTATCTATCTATCTATCTATCTATCTATCTAATATCTATCTCGTATCTATCCCATTTCTATGTAATATATCTATCTGTCTCATATATATCTATAAATCTATCTATCTATCTATCTATCTATCTATCTATCTATCTATCTATCTAATATCTATCTATCTATCTAATTATCTATCTATCTCATATCTATATATCTATCTAATATCTATCTATCATCTCTTCATTCACCAATCCATCTCCTATTGCCTGTTTATCCACCTTTGATAACTTGTTCTACTCTTGAAGAAGCAGACACTGTCTATCTAATATCTATCTATCTATCTATCTATCTCATATCTATATATTTATCTATCTATCTAATATCTATCTATCTATCTATCTATCTATCTAATATCTATCTCGTATCTATCCCATTTCTATGTAATATATCTATCTGTCTCATATATATCTATAAATCTATCTATCTATCTATCTATCTATCTATCTATCTAATATCTATCTATCTATCTATCTATCTATCTATCTAATTATCTATCTATCTATCTCATATCTATATATCTATCTAATATCTATCTATCATCTCTTCATTCACCAATCCATCTCCTATTGCCTGTTTATCCACCTTTGATAACTTGTTATACTCTTGAAGAAGCAGACACTGTCTATCTAATATCTGTCTTCTATCTATCTAATATCTATCTATCTATCTAATATCTATCTATCTATCTATCTATCTATCTATCTATCTATCTATCTATCTATCTATCTATATATATCTATCTCGTATCTATCCCATTTCTATGTAATATATCTATCTCATATCTATCTATCTATCTATCTATCTATCTATCTATCTATCTATCTATCTATCTATCTATCTATCTATCTATCTATCTATCATCTCTTCATTCACCAATCCATCTCCTATCACCTGTTTATCCACCTTTGATCACTTGTTCCACTCTTGAAGAAGCAGACACTGTTGAATGGAGATGATTTCAACATCTAATACCTACACGAGTAGATGTAGTAGAGCTGAACTGCATGCTTGAGTGTGAAAGAACATTTCATTGATAGTAAGCCGGGTTGGTGAAGCTTTCTATGTGTACATTTTATTTCGCCATGGTCTCGGGATGCAGTGAGATGAGCATAGGTTTCAGGATTGGAATGGTTGTTTAGATGAACAGTGTACGGCTGTATACATCTGTATACTGTATGTGATACAATGTTTCCAGTGCTGGTGCTGCATGTATACCTCATAGCATAAATATATACACGACACATAGGCGATTATAGATGTAAACATGGGGAGATTTGCAGTAAATGTATGTGAGAGGCCGGGGTGTGATGCGTATGTGCGGACCTCCAGCGTCCCCCCTCCTCTCTGCAGAGAAGATTGATGCTGTGTATTTGTAATCTGCTGTAGCACACAGCTCCCCGCTGCTCCCCATCTCCCAGCATGCTCTGCCTCCACAGGCAATGCGCTCTGGAGCTCAGCCTCAGCGTGACTGGACTGCAGAGTCTTCTTTCCCATCTCCACACCTCCCCCTACATGTCTCCTTTATTACAGGGGGGAGGCCTGGTCCCCTTTTATACTTTCTAATATACCTGATATTGGATCTTTAAATCTGTTTTGCAACAAAAAAAACCCCAGAAAACAACAACAATGTCTTTCTAATGTGGTGGAGTAAAATGAAATATTATCAGCACTCCAGAATCCGGGGCACGATATATAATCTCTGTAATCCCCTCGCCACCGCTCCTGTATATTTCCTGTGACACATGCAGTCTTTCCCTATCGTTGTGGCCAATCTAAGCTGCTCCTTCTCTGAATGAGGCTCTGCGTTCTCATTCAACTTTCCAAATAGGCTTTTTTTTTGTGAATGCACGCACAATGCAAAATGTAAAGCGTTCCTGCGCGATGGCACACAATATTAGAAAGCGGCATCAATGGTCGTGTGGTAATATTAGGTATTTAAAGGGCATCTGTCAGCAGATTTGTACCTATGCCGTGTTAAATGGTTGCTTGGCAGCTGAAGGCATCTGTGTTGGTCCCATGTTCATATTTGTCTGCATATCTGAGAAAAATTATGTTTTATTATATGCAAATGAGCCTCTAGGAGCAACGGGGGCATTACCATTACACCTAGAGGTTCTGCTCTCTCTGCAACTGCTGCGCCCTCTCCGCTTTGATTGACAGGGTCAGCTAGTGTAAAGGTGATCACACCTCGTCCTGTCAATCAAAGTGCAGAGGGAGTGGCAATTGCAGAGAGAGCAGAGCCTCTAGGTGTAATGGTAACGCCCCCTTTGCTCCTAGAGGCTCATTTGCATATATTAAAGCATCATTTTTCTCAGCCATGCAGGCACATATGAATATGGGACCAACACAGATGTCTTCAGCTGCTTAGTGCACATGTAACAGGTCAGCCAGTGTCATAGGTACAAATCTGCTGACATATGCCCTTTAATTGAATTGAAAAAGGAGATAAAAGATGTTCAACAGGTTACAGAATTATATTTGTAGAGTGGATTACATTCACCAACTGCAAACTCATGGGAGATAGGAAAAAAAACTACAAGGAGAGACCCCTGGATTTACATTATTTTGGCTTTTTAAAGGGGTACTCTAATGAAAAGCATTGAACAGGGATCTATCTTCTCAAATCCCTAACAAACAGCTGGTATTGTCAGTAATAGCTCGTGTTTGCCCCTGCATGGGAAGAGTGGTATACACATAGGCATATTTTACATCCTTGTAGGTCATCAGTATCTGATTAGTGAGGCTCAGCTGTTTGAGAAGGCACCAGCCGTCCTGTAAGCACCGCTGCCTTCTCACAGCTTTTCCTAGGCCATTTTGCATCACGTTCATTGGTGAATGTATGTGCTGTGCTTGGTAAGCCGAGAGAAGGCTGTGACGCTTACAGGAGCACCAGTCCCTTCTCAAACAGCTGATTGGCGGGGGTCCAGAGTGTTGGACCCCCACTGATCAGATACTGAAGACCGATCCAAAGCATAGGTCATCAGTTAAAAGGTATCAGAAGACCATGGTTCAAATCACAGATCTGTTTTTAGCACAGACCAACTGGGGATCCATGTTGAGAAACTCACAGCGTGTGCTATTCTCTTCCATGTTACGAAAACACGCACATGGACGCCATATGGCTCACCAAATGAAGTACATAAATGGGGACGACAGCAACCGTCCATTCTGGCTTATACATGGGGGACCTAAGGCAGGGAACACCCTTTATATGACATCCATGTGTAGTTTTAAATGATCACAGATCACAATGAAACATAATGATTTACATAGAAGATGATACTAAAAGAAATCCCCAATGTAGCGTAGTCCTAAACTCGCACTCTGCTCTATCAGGCTTAAATGTGAGCATATGAGTGGATGACAATTTGGCACAGACCAACCAGTGGTCCATTTTGAGAAACTCGCAGCGTGCACTGTTTTCTTCCATACTACAACGCAGACTCATTCATTCAAGTGCACAGGCAAAAATAAAACAGATGCACATGGATGGCATATGGCTCACAGAATGAAGTACATAAACTGGGACGGCCATGGGAATCGGGCCTAAATGTGACCAGATACACCCTGGTAAGAGGATAACAAAGTAATACATAAGCATCTGGGATCTTAGTTAGCAACCCTCCATTCTGGCTTACATATGGGGACTGCAAGGTGTGGTTCCCCCCCCACACACACACTCTATGACATGCATGCCTAATTTTATATGATAGCCTATTACAATGAAACCAGATTTACAGTATCACAAGTGATTTACATAGTACAGAAAGAGATCCCTCATGTAGTGTAGTCCTAAACTCAGGGGTGCACCACCAATGAGGCCAGGTGAGGCAATCGCTTCAGGCAGCACCAGGTAGGGGCAAGAGAGGGGCAGCCGAAGGGCCATGGGCTGAAGGAAAGGAGTTAGGTTAAGAAATCGGCATTGGGGGGGGGGCTTTCAGTTTTTGCCTTAGGCTGCAGAAAGTCTAGGTAAACACCTACCTAAACTCATACTCTGCTGTAGTGGCATATCAGTGATATGGGAACTGCACTAGAGACTTCGTAGTAGTTGGCACAGTGTAGTGCACAAGGGCCTGGCAGCTGAATGGGCCCTCCGACTTCCCCTTTTGCCCCTCAGCAGTGCAGCATCACTTGAAATTGTGAAGCCTCTCTTGAGTTTCACGTTAAGTGGCATCATTAGTGCCAGTCTCGTACACCACTGGAATGTGTGCCAGGGCAGTTCTTAGTTGCGTGCCGACGGTATTGTTAAGCTTTGGCATGGAGACATTTCAAAACGGTGGGGGCTTTGACCACTCGCTATGACAAAGGAGCCCTGGTATTGAGCACTGACACTGAATATATGAAGGTACCTACTGACCTACCTTCACAGGCTCCTCTAGAGTGGACATAGGCTTGTCTTCAGTTCAACGGCTTGCAGCCCTGGACAAAAAGAAGAGACTTGTTGGCAGATGTTTCTCACTAGAGGTTTGCCATTGTATTGCAGCTATGACCATTAACGTTACTACCAACTGGTATTCCCATGCATTTGGTAAGGTCAAGGTTTCATGGTCTACTTACACCTACAGTACTTAGTGGTTTAACTCCACTCACCTGCCTGGTGATGCTGATGCCACATGTAGCCCTCGAGGTGGGTTATCATCAGATCCTTCTGGAAGCCTGGAAGATACATTGAGATTCAATGAGGTAAATAGTCTTAAGTACCCCCGGGGCAGATTTTAGTTACTTAAGATCATGGAAACTTGAAAATCAGCTATAAGTATTCATATGCTGTGCTAGTTGGTTGAGATTATGAGTTCTGATGGAACAGGTGGTGTGTGGTTGTCAGGTTGATTTCAGAGGTTTGAGGGTAGCTTCCTGCCCATGTTAAAAGTTGGGTGGCAAACTCCTAGAATACCTACGGCTGCACCTTGTTGAAGAAGTGTCGTCTCAGCAGCACCGCGAGGGTACTGATCACCATCACCGTGGTACACATTCTGCCAGGAGCATCACCAGCATGACATAGCACAAATTACTGCATTGCAACCTGGAGATGAAGTGGCGAGCTTAGAAGAGAAGAACAGTCCCAATTGGTGGTACCCAAACGTTCTCCAGTCTCCCTCAGCCCCGTGGACAGTCCGTCTCCTGTTACTTTCTGTCCCTAAACTGCCTCTGTCATGGGTTTTTAGAGAGGATTATGGATCAAGTAGAGATTAGATGACTACAGGAGTTAAACTGACCTCCCTGGTGGTGTGAGCGAGGACAGCCATTTGGTCTCTGTTATAGAAACCCAGTCCATAGACACCATGTATCTGCTGTTTATCTGAATAAGCATCATGTCACATGCTTTTCATGTAAAAGTCATGTTATAGCGCCTCGTACCTGAAAGGTGCTCGGACACTTCGAAAGGGAGACTTATCAAAATGGTGAATTCAATCAGATTCCACTTTTCATTTTCCAAAGGAGCTCTGCAAAAATTAAAGTTGGGATCTGATTTCTTGCTATGGACAACTAAGCCAGTTCTACGTTACACAAGTTTTGATAAATTTCCTCCTTGGTGCTTATTTCCATAGTGTAGGGCAACAGATGCATTGAATTTGGGTGGCACAGCTCTGCAGTAGGGATCTCAACTAGATGAAAGAGTTTCCAAAAGTTCAGGTTGCACCAAAGTGACTGGAGACTACATAGCCTTCTCTAATGTGCTGTTGTGGGTCTCTGAGGGACTACTTCTGTCATACCCTGCCCTATTATGCCGCTGTGGGTCTCTGAGGGACTAATTCTGTCACATCCTGCCCTATTATGCCGCTGTGGGTCTCTGAGGGACTACTTCTGTCATACCCTGCCCTACTGTGTCTCGGTGGGTCTCTGAGGTGCTACCCTATGTCATAGTCTGCCTTGCCTAAACACAACTCTTGAAGGAAACCACTCTATTCCTCATGACTCTGCAGTGTCCCCACTGCCAGTGTGATTGTCACTGTGTTTCATGCTTTATATTCTGTGCACTTTGTCTCATAGGCTGTACATGGAGAGAACAGTGGGAGGTTCCTAATTACTGTTACTAGGCAGGGCTGACACCACCCTTTCCTCTCTAGTCTAGTCTGGTCATCACAAGCAGCCAAAGCTTTAGCACAGGGAGGCTCAACCTGCGGCCCTCTAGCTGTTGCAAAACTGCAACTCTCAGCATGCCCTAACAGCTGTAGGCTGTCCAGGCATACTGGGAGTTGTAGTTTTGCAACAGATGAGGGCCACAGGTGGGCATCCCTGCTTTAGCATATGTACCAGCTTTTGAGGTTGTGGTTGAGTTTACTGAATGCAGCAGAAAGTTCAGCGGCCATACAAGGAGGACTGCAGAGCATTTGTCAGAGAATGGTAACGCACCTATATTCAGGATCTAAACTTCTTTGTATACTGATGGGAGTGATAAGCTTCAGGTTTCCCATCATATCAAAAGAACAGAAAGGGCCTACTGAGGATACAACAGAGTGACAAAGATAAACTGCACTGCTTGGTCGAGTTGGGGCTATTGTGCATGCTATAAGAAAGAGACTCTGCCCTCCATCTCCCACATAGAGCCCTGGGAATTGCATTTGAAAATTGTAAAGACTGCCGTAATTGTGTACAGTTCTTGTGTGAACCATCTATTGAACAGGTTCAGTAACGTACAGTGGACTTTAAAACCATGCATAAAATTTGGCCTCATCATCAGCCACATCTCATTGCATCATTGCCCCAAGGGTCAGGGAACCCTGCCTTGCACCTTCAAATTTTCTACCATCAAGGGAACCCAAACCTCCAGTAGGCAGGAGAATTCCCAAGGCCAAGGAGTGCCCCAAAGGGAAGAAAGGTGCACGCTTATCACTGCGTGGCGCAGGGGGGTATCAGAGTTAGTAACTGTGACCTCCATTATTGCTGCTGCTACCCGTCTAAACCTGACTATAGATGCTCACACAGACGAGACAATGTGCCTGTGTATACAAGGAAGGAGAGGTCAAACTCTAACCCATCAAACATTAAGGGTCTATACTAAGGATAGGCCATCAATGCTATAGTCCCGGAGAACCCCCGACACAGGGGAGGATTGGCCATAGACCTTACAGGGAAATTTCCTGGTGGGCCGATGCCCAGGGGACTGGCCAATGGAAGTTTTTGGGGATTTATTTTGTGCTCCTGGCAGTATTTTGTGCTGGACTGTGGTATTTGGGTTTGTTGGGGTGGTATAATGTGCCCCAATATGGTATTGCTGGCCCTGACTTCTAATAACTTGGACCCAAATACAAAACAGGGCCACTTTTAGAATTTTTTCCAGGCCAGTTTAAGTTCCTAGTCCGCCCCTGTCTCTACATCTCCAATGTTGCCAATCTTCCATAGATAATGATGACTTGCTCCTTGGAGCATACAAACCAGAAAAAGGGGAAAAACATTATAAAGCTGTAGCCTGCTCTCCCTGCATTTATTGGAGACCGTTTGGCACCAGGAGACGTAAAATGCAGAGTGGGTTCAACATGCATGTGGAACATGTATTCCCTGAATTCAATGGAGGCCAGTATGGCACCAGTGGAGATAGTATTTAGTGTAGGTTCCTGTCCAAACGAGATCGCCTTGACACTGGTGGACAGGCACAAATAATTTGCCATTAATCTCACATTTATAACATAGCTTTAGTACATTTTCTGTTGAGTATGACACTGTTGTATTTACTTAATTATTTGTGTTTGCAGAGTTCTATTGCATTATGTTTGTCTTTGCAAGATATTTCCACATCCTAAATTAAAAGACAAGCCAGCATGAACATGACTTCTGAAGGGATGACTAACCTCAGTCTGTATCTTTAAAGGGAAGCTGCTACCAGTGACCTCCCTATCAAACTGTTTGCATAGACACATAGCTGTGGTTAACCTGGTTGACGTGTTGTTTTTCTTCTGTTGATCTGAGTCTCCATTCCTGAGTTATGATACCTTTTCTTAATATGCCAATTAGGCCCTTAGAGCAATGAAGGCGTCACTATTGCTCTTGTTGCACCCAAGCTATGCTCATTTCTGTGGCCAGCCCCCAGGGGCGTAGCTATAGCCTCATGGGCCCTGGTGCAAGAGTGCAGCTTGGGCCCCCCTTACCTCAGTGCTTTGTGTGTCTTCTTACGTGGCACAAGGGTCTTTGGGCCCCCTCAGGCTCCTGGGCCCGGTAGCGACTGCTACCTCTGCACCCCCTATAGCTACGCCCCTGCCAGCCCCTCCCTCACTGCTTTGATTGACAGGGCCAGGCATTGGGAAAGCAGCGAGGGAGGGGCTGGTCACAGAAAGGAGTGGAGCTTGTGTGCAGCAGACCCAGCAATCCAAATTCATTGCAGGAAAAGATCCATCACTCAAAGTGGTATTTCAATCTTCAGCATTTTATTTGCAGGACATCAGCATTAGAGATGAGCGAATCTATTCGTCAATTCGTTGATTCGTATCGAATCTTGGAAATTTCAGCTGCAAAGCGAATCCAAATATTAGGTGATTGGCTCCGTTAAGAGTCGAAAAGGTTTCTAAGGCTTTCTACGCATTCGCTACGTACTTGTCCGATAAATTGTACGCTAATGCTGCGTATAAGTTACTCTATACGCTGTTGCGTACGAATACAAGTAATTAGCGAACTTTTACTGTTAGTTCGTAATTCGTGCGCAAAAGCCCGGGAAGAAAGCGGTCACCTGACCTACTGGGCAGGGCTTGCTCTGATTGGCTCAGGCTCGGTAAGCCAGTGACGCATCACTTCTGCTGTGACTGCTGAGACGAGCAGAAGCACTGTGTGTGAAGTTCTGAGACACTGAGACCTGTTGTTGTTGAAATTGGGGTGTAATTGTTCAGGGAATCCATATTACACATCAGGGGTACTGCAGGGCAAGTGCAGGGCCAGTGCAGGGCTAGTAATTAATCAGGCAGGGAGAGAGAGACAGGGAGAGAGATAGGAAGATAGACAGGGAGAGAGACAAAGACCAGCTGCAGGGCCACAGAGTGAAGTGAAACATGTCTGGAATGGATAAGCAAAAGGGGTCCAGTTCCAGCCAGACCTCGAGCTCTAAAAAAAGGAGAAGGTGGCACAGGGCAGCAGTGCCAAAGGACCTGTAGCCGGAGCTTCTACTTCTGTAATTCGTAATACTTGGCCGGTGTTCCACCAGGCTAACCCACCAAGGCACAAAATTGTAGTGGAGGAGAAAGTGAATGAGGTAGTGGAGTGGATGACACGCTCATCTCAGTCTCAGCCGGATGATCTGTCATCTGCTGATACAGTATCCATATGTATCCAGGGGTCAGACTCGTCCTGCTCCACCATTCCGCTCCAGCAAAGCCCGTCATTTTCTGTCACCTCTCGGGCTTCAGTGTTCCCTCCTAGTGGTGTCCCTTCTGCAATTTATAAAATAAAAGGCCACCGAACCCCTCCGCGTAATCTGGTGGTTATAGAGGACAGCCTCCCTGAGGATTTCTTAGAGGGCAGTCAGAGTTTGGACTGCCCAGAATTGGAGGTTGGTGGGGAACAGCCTAATTTGCAGTCCGAAAAAACTGTTGTGGAGGAGTCTGATGATGAATCTGATGTGTTAGACCGGAGGACTTGGGAGGCGGATCAGGCTGGTGAGGAGGGTTTGATCTCCGAGGAGGAGGGCGGTAGTAGTAGTGGCAGCAACAGAGGGCAGAGGCAAGTTAGGCCCAGGGCCAGTCCTTCCTTGGGAACTAGCGAGACCCCAAGTATAGTGGGGCCGGCACCAGGGTGTAAGCGTGCAAGGGCTACAAGCTTGGCCAGCTGTGGAGAGCGCACGTCGGTTGTGTGGAAGTATTTTACCACTCTGCCGGGGGACAGCAGTATGGCCACGTGTAATTTGTGTAAACAGAAATTGAGTCGTGGGAAAGCCACAAATGTCGGGACCACTGCTCTGTGGAACCATCTGAAGCGGCGTCATGCTGGCAATTTAGAGCAGCCCATTAATACTGAAGAGCTGGTTACTTCTCTGGGGGTCCCATCTGTCAGGCAGGCCGCATCCAGGGCCATAGCTCAGCCCGCATCCCGGGGTGTAACTAGTACATCCACCTTATCGTCGCCCAGTGCGTGCATGTCTCCACTGCCTCTCATTCGACAGCCATCCATTGCCGAGTGCGTGGCCAGGAAGCATTTTTACGCCACAAGTAATCCGACGGTCACCTGACAAAGTTGCTGGCTGTGCAGTCTCTGCCGTACCAGCTGGTTGACTGCCCAGCTTTTAGGGAGCTAATGGCTTGCGCTCAGCCACGCTGGCAGGTCCCTAGCCGGCATTACTTCTCCAAAAAAGCTATCCCCGCCCTTTACTCCCACGTGGCTGACAATATTGGACACTCCCTGCAGCTGTCTCTCTGCAGCACCGTGCACGTCACGGTGGACACTTGGAGCAGTGCTTTAGGCCAGGGGCAATACATGTCCTTTACTGCCCACTGGCTGAATGTATTTAGTGGCAGTGAGGCAGGAACATCCCAGCAACAGGGCCAATTGCTGTTGGCACCTCCACGCGCTTTCCAGCCAGGATTGCAGCAGACCACCCAACAACTATCTGCTTCCACCTCCACGGGCAGTCCGCCTGCTGGAGCGTCAGGGCAGCAAGTTAACCCCCCTCCTTTATATCACATGTGCCAGGTGCAACGCTGCCATGCAGTGTTAGACTTAGTTTGTCTTGGCAGTAGCAGCCACACAGGCCAGCGCTTGCTGCATTACATGAAGCAGCAAATAGCGCACTGGCTGACTCCACGTCAGCTGGAAGTGGGCAAGGTAGTGAGTGACAATGGGACAAATATAGTGGCAGCGCTAAACCTGGGTCAATTCACTCATGCTCCCTGTATGGCACATGTCCTAAATCTAGTGGTGCAGAGATTTCTAAAAACATTCACTGGCCTGCGCAAAGTGCTGGCAAAGTCGCGGAAGCTTTGCACTCATTTGAGCCATTCATATGTATCTCGCCACACTCTGCTGGAACTGCAGCGTCAAAACGGTCTTCCGCCACATCGCTTAATAGGTGACGTGCCGACCCGGTGGAATTCCACTCTTCACATTTTGCAGCGGCTCCTTGAGCAGCGTAAAACAGATTTTGTCCAGCAGCAGCCAGAATCTTCCACCATAGGGAGCAGGTGCGGCTTTGATTTTCGGCAGTGGAGGCTGGTCCGAGATGCCTGCACTGTTCTAACGCCTTTTGAAGAAGCCACTAAACTGATCAGCCGGGACAGCTGCGGTGTGAACGACGTAATTTCACTAATATTTGTGCTGGAAAAGACACTCACGCTCATGCAGCAGGGGGCAATGGGGGAAGGAAATCCTGGCCATCTCTCTGTACGCCATGCTGTCACTGTAGGGGAGCCCCAATGCCAAAGTTCCCTTGCGGAGCAGGAGAAGGATGAGGATGAGGAGCTTCAGTTAGAGGAGGGGGGGAGGAGGAGGATTTTAATGAGGATGACGATGTTGACCAGCTGGAGGGTCTAGAGGCTGACGACGATGAGACTTTCAGGGACACTGAAGTGTCTCAGAGAGAGGCTGAGATGGAAAGAACTGGCTCCTCGGGCATGCTGGCCAGGATGGCGAGTTGTATGTTCACATGTTTACGGAGCGACAGGCGTATCCTAAAAATATGGCAGACAGACGAATACTGGCTGGCGATGCTTCTGGACCCGCGGTATCAATCCAACATGGGGGATTGTTTTCCTCCACCGGAAAGGGAGGAGAAATTAGTCTCATTGCGGGAGAAGCTATGTAGTAACCTGGTCACAGGTTTCAGCCAGCCCCAGCCTGCTGCCAGCGTGTCTGAGAAGGAGGTCTGGCCGAATCATCCACCTCCTGCCACAACCAGCAGCAGCCAGTTAAGCCTCATGAGTATGATGCAGCAATTTTTCTCTGCCTCCCAACAGCTGCAGCCAAGTGAGCAGGCCCAGATCACCCGCCTCAATGAGCAGGTTCAGGCATGCCTGCAGTCTGGCTCACAAAGCCTCTTCTCAGACCCCCTGGACTTCTGGGCAGGCGGATTACAACAGTGGCTGGAACTGTCCCACTATGCACTAGGGCTTCTTTCCTGCCCAGCCTCAAGTGTCATGTCAGAGAGGGTTTTTAGTGCCGCTGGGGGGGTGGTGACACCCAAAAGGACAAAACTGTGACCTTTATAAAAATGAATAAAGGCTGAATTACATCCGAATTTCATACTCCTCTTGCTGAGGCTGGTGATTAGATCAGGTCTTGCAGGGCAGAATTGTCTGAGTGTCTTCCCACTGTTGCTGTCAGCCGGCCCATAACATTACTGCCAAACGTCTTGTGTCATGTCATAGGCTGTGTGAACCCGAAGTCTCCAAACCAAAACCCTTTTAAAAACCAAACACTGTTGTCTACCTCCGCCTCCGTTTTCTACGCTTAGCAGGAGAGTAGCTGTTATCGTTACTAATAGTTCTATTTAGTATTCTTAAATTTGTCTTGGAGCCTCAGCCTTTACCCCCCCTCCAAAAAAAAATATATGTATATAAAAATATAAATATATATATATATATATATATATATATATATATATATAATAAAAAAATAAAATAAAAAAATAAAATTTTTACACTGTTGTTACCTCCGCCTCCCGTTACAAGTCACATTAGCGGAGATTATTATACTCCACCGCAGTTTGTTGTATTTACCAATCACTCTCTGCTAATATACCCCGTCCCCTACTACTACTGGCCTGGGCAGCCATGAAAAGCTCATATATAATTTTCACTGCCTATGTTACAAGGCAGAATGTACAGGCTTGTTGTCCAAACAAGCCAAGCCTTTTTTCTTTTACTGTAAATAGTAATCAGTGAACAGGAGTGTGCGTAATTTATTAATACTTTGGGCGGCAGACACCGCTGTGTTCATTAGTACGGGAAAATGGCCGTAGGACAATTTTTTCAGCCTTCAGCCTAAACTTACGTCCCCGTCTTCTTCACACTATGTCAGGAAGGTTTTAACAAAACACTCAAAACACAGGTTTTACAAGAATATTTTAGTTATAAATAATAACTTTTTACAAATAATAAATAATATAATAAACAAAAAAAAAAAAGGTTACGCCGGCCTTTGCTGACGTCTGGCCATCATCTCCTGCAACTCTTGGTGCTCCAGCTGCAGGCCGCGAATAAGTCGGGAGGCAGCGTGGAGCCTGGTCCCGAAGCGGCGTAAGGCTGCCTCCACTTCAAAGTCAGTGGAGATATCTGTAGGGGTGGAAACGGTAATATAAGAATAACTAGTATGAGCGAGTAAAAGTGGTTGTCTAAAATTTAAAACCAGAACCTGGATCAGAATACTTTAGCAATTGCATGTCATTATATATTTGGTATATCTACTGGAACAAGTTATTAAGTGACATGTATCTGTATTGAGCCTTTTTTTTCTTTGAACTGCTCACTGAGAAGGCCACACATGGACAGTTTGGGGTTTGTACTTACTGGACACCCATACTGCGTGCTCTTCCCATGGTCCAGGGGAAAACTCCTCCCTGACGGTTGGAGCTGCAAAAGATAAAACATAAATTTAGCTTATATTTTGAAGAGAGAAAGTCCACCCATTACACTTTTTATTTTACCTCTGGATGCTGGGCTGGTGGTGTTGGAGGGGCAGGTGGGGTCCTCTCTCGCTGGGGTGGAGGAGAGTGAGAGGCACTCCTCTGTGGTGCAGCAGCTGACAAAAATCATTATATAATGGCATCAGGGCCGCTTCTAGCTTTTCTGCTGCCTGGGCGAAAAATGAAATGGCGCCCTCTTCCCTTGTCCCCATCAGACCTCAGATCAGCGTCTTGTGCCCCCATCAGACCTCAGATCAGCACATTGTACCCCTATCAGACCTCAGATCAGCGTCTTGTGCCCCCATCAGACCTCAGATCAGCGTCTTGTGCCCCCATCAGACCTCAGATCAGCGTCTTGTGCCCCCATCAGACCTCAGATCAGCGTCTTGTGCCCCCATCAGACCTCAGATCAGCCTCTTGTGCCCCCATCAGACCTCAGATCACCGTCTTGTGCCCCCATCAGACCTCAAATCAACACATTGTGCCCCCCATCAGACCTCAGATCAGCGTCTTGTGCCCCCATCAGACCTCAGATCAGCGTCTTGTGCCCTCATCAAACCTCAGATCAGCATCTTGTGCCCCCATCAGACCTCAGATCAGCGTCTTGTGCCCCCATCAGACTTCAGATCAGCGTCTTGTGCCCCATCAGACCTCAGATCAACGTCTTGTGCCCCCATCAGACCTCAGATCAGCGTCTTGTGCCTTCCTTGTGCCCCCCTCAGACCTCAGATCAGCATCTTGTGCCCCCCTCAGACCTCAGATCAGCTCACCCAGCCACGCTGCGTCAGGTCATAGTGCGCGCCGGAAGGGAAGACAGTGGAGCGCGGAACCTGAGGGCAGCGGCAGCGCAGGACAGGTAAGTATGTTTTTTTTAAGTGGCTGGGTGGGCTGATCTGAGGTCTGAGGGGGGCATAAGAAGCTGATGGGGAGCGCAGCGCATCCACCAGCAGTGTTTAACTGCTGTGTGGATGCCGCCTATCAGAATTACATAAAACTGCCGCCGGAGGCGAGATCCTCATCTCGCCTCATGGCAGAAGCGGCCCTGAATGGCATTACATTCAACTCTAATGAACAGTCGTAACTTCTGATGTTCATACATGGGAATAGTTTGGGGCTGGATGATCCAATCCTAACCACTAGTGCTCTTATATCACTGCAGCTGAACTCTCACGTAGCTTAGATTTCAAATAAATTAAATATGTTTACACTTACTAGAAGCTGAAGGTACTGTAGGGGCCGTCCGGCCTAAACAGTGACAGTGACCGTGGTGACGCCATCGTTGACGGTGCTCTGCAACATAAATCTGTACACAATTGTTATATGATGACTCTTTTTAATACTAACACTATACTACTATAAAGATATTATGGGTGAGAGGGGGGCCATATCATATCCATTTTTTTCTTCTAAATAGGTATTTATCGCGATAGATATAGTTATCGTCGCAATAAATTTCTTAATATCGTTAACACGGTGCGGTGGGAATACTTTTGATATCGCCCACTGACATTAGCTGCAGCATGAGCACGTCTTTGAGTCTATGTGTAGAAGGAGGAAGCGCTAACTATGAAGGGGCATATATCTAAGGGTACTTTCTTTCACACTAGTGCATTTGCCTGACACAAACGGGAGAACGGCCAGCACCATTAACAATAATGGGAGACGGCACTGATCCGGCCGCTATTCGGCAAGAACACCTGAAATTGGCAGGACAAATACTGCAGAACAGCCTGCAGGATCACCACCACATATGTGAAAGTAGCCTAAGGCACTTTACTGTGAAGGGGCACATATCTGAGAATACCTTCACTTGTTTGGGTCGGGTTAGAGGCGTGGCCTAGCATGAAAGAAAATTACTGCAGCGCACTACGCACGCCCACGTTGTCCTTCTATACTTTTTTCATTATTGGCACTCACTGCTGGTATATATACAATACAGTACACAAATTTTTTAACACGTTTTTACTTTTCAAATATTTTGTTTCTCACCCTGCTGTATCTCTGCACGGATCTCATTAAGCCACTCTGGGCATTTAAACTTCAGATGGGACCATTTCCGCTGGATCTGGCCCAGGGTCCGCACAGTGTCGAAACGATGGCGCAAGCCTCGGATCACCTGCTGGATCACCTCCTTTTTATGCTGGTTCGGGTGGCGGTGTGTGCCATCGTAATCCTGCCGGTCCATCAGCCGGATCATGTATTTCAGCTCTGCAGAGCTAAATGATGAGGATCGCCATTTTCAAAAAATCGCTCTGCCTCTGAGGAGTGCACGCCGCGGCCTCTCGTCATGTGTGCCTGCGTATTACGTAATCGCTAGACAATAGTACGCTGAGGATTCGTACACAATTTGTACGCTCATGCGTAAGTGTTCAAAGAATTTGCGTACCTTTTAAAACTGAACGTTCGTTATTAGTGTGCGAATGTTCGCTAAACACCACATAATAACGTATATTTTGTATGCAAATTTAACAAATATATTAGTCGAAAATACGAATCTTATGAAAAGTTCGACGAATGTTCAGCGAATGAAATTTTGAATGATTCGCTCATCTCTAATCAGCATGGATGAAAAAAAACTCCAATAACTTTGCTTACACGTTTCGACTAAACATAGTCTTACTCGTAGCGTATTTTATTTTAATAATATGCTAAAGACAGACATATTTACCACTAAAACCAGACTGACCTTTTGAATGTCTGGTCTAGCTATGTTATTATGTCTAAAAACCTGTTTTTGTCTGGGAAACTACTGTGTCATTGCCATAGAGTATCACTGAAGCTCTAATGCAAGTCTATGAGAGACAGGAGTTGTAACATTGTATTTTTTGTGCTGAGTTTCTCCACTCCACCCCTCTCACTAGAAGGTTCTAGTTCAGCTAGAAACTGTATATAAGGAGAGCAGTCAGACCCGATGGTGTTCTGCAGTTAGGTAAGAGTGCTTAGAAGAGGAGAATCTGACAGACCACTTTAGTAACCAGAAGAAGACGCTGAGACGGGGATACTTTGCCACAGACCTTGGGTCACCAGCCTTTGGCCATAGAGAGACAGCTAGCTCAGGCCTTTCCTCAGCATCAAACCTTCTGCCAGGGAGGAGACTGAAGAAGCCACCCCTATGCCTCACCTGTACTGTTTTGCACCTGAATTCCTCCAGTAAAGAAGCATACTGGTTTACTGCAGACCCTGACTCTCTGGACTGATTTCCCATTGGGGTGCACCACGCCTTACCATCACTTCAGCAACACATAGTGACACCTTGATGTGTCCAGGAGACCCAGCGTATCATTGGGGCCACCCTCAAACCCGGCCACTGCAGAAGTCATTGAATTTTTTTTATCCATGCTGATATCTTGCAAATAAAGCATTTATGATTGAAATACCACCTGGAGTGCTGGTTCATTTCTTGCAACAAGAGCAATGGTGACACCCTCCTTGCACCAAATGCCTAATTTGCATATTAAGAAAAAGTGTCATCAGGAAAACCACAGATATGTATCTAGGATAGGGACAGATTGCCTTTAAAGCCCTGTGTACTTGCTGCAGCACTGAGCAGTTTTCTTGGTTCGCTGACTCCCTGGATTGTGCAGAGGAATTTCGTACCCACTTCAGCCGCAATTGATTTCTTCTCGTCTCGCTACACAATGCCCGAATATCAAATAACAGGACTGATACCTAAGTCCTGGCAGGAAGCAGAGGAAACCGGATCCATAAGAATGTGTGAAACACAACAAATTGGGATATAATTACCAGAAGGAACACATTATACTGTACGGGTCATTGTTATACGGAGGGAAAGCAAAATCGAAAACATTCTAACATCCAGACTGGAATGGAAACGGGTAAAGCCCCGCTTGTGAGCGGACGTAGTGACGGCGTGGTGGTTGCGGTGAGGAGGGGGGTGCGGGGTAGAGATGATTTTATTTGCTGTTGTCTTATAAGTTAATTCAAACCTTCCACATAGGAAATGCACACGCCATGGCCATGTATCATTCATAGAAGATTTTTTCACCTTTGGAATGTTTTTTATTGCATCCAAAATAAAAAAGAAACAACTTAGTAAATGGTCTTGATTACAGATATCCTAATGTCTGGTGTATCTACGTCTGCATTACAGCCTTCTGCCAGCCACTATTTCTATGTGTGTAGGTTAGGAAGTATCAGGGATTAAAGTGGCCCTGGACAAAAACAAAAAAAACTAAAACAAAAAAAAAAGAACTAAAGGTGGCCCCATGTTGTAAGAGGGTGCAAATTGACAGAAGACAGGGCCAACAATACTTTATTGCAACACAAATACCGCCCCAGCAGAACCAAATACCACAGTGCAGTACAATATACTGCCTCAGCAGAACCATATACCACAGTGCAGCACAATATACTGCCCCAGCAGAACCAGATACCACAGAACAGCACAATATACTGCCCCCGCAGAACCATATACCACAGTGCAGCACAATATACTGCCATCTGCTGAACCAAATACCACAGTGCAGAACTAAATACTGCCCCAGCAGAACCAAATACCACAGTGCCGCACAATATACTGCCCCAGCAGAGCCAAATACCACAGTGCAGCAGAAAATACTGCCCCAGCAGAACCAAATACCACAGTGCAGCACAATATACTGCCTCAGCAGAACCAAATACCACAGTGCAGCACAATATACTGCCTCAGCAGAACCATATACCACAGTACAGCACAATATACTGCCCCAGCAGAGCCAAATACCACAGTGCAGCACAAAATACTGCCCCAGCAGAACCAAATACCACAGCGCAGCACAATATACTGCCTCAGCAGAACCAAATACCACAGTGCAGCACAATATACTGCCCCAGCCGAACCATATACCACAGTGCAGCACAAAATACTGCCCCAGCAGAACCAAATACCACAGTGCAGCACAATATACTGCCCCAGCAGAACCAGATACCACAGTGCAGCACAAAATACTGCCCCAGAAGAACAAAATACCACAGTGAAGCACAATATACTGCCCCAGCAGAACCAGATACCCCAGTGCAGCACAAAATACTGCCCCAGCAGAACCAAATATCACAGTGCAGCACAAAATACTGCCCCAGCAGAACCAAATACCACAGTGCAATACAATATACTGCCCCAGCAGAACCAAATACCACAGTGCAGCACAAAATACTGCCCCAGCAGAACCAAATACCACAGTGCAATACAATATACTGCCCCAGCAGAACCAAATACCACAGTGCAGCACAAAATACTGCCCCAGCAGAACCATATACCACAGTGCAGCACAATATACTGCCCCAGCAGAACCAAATACCACAGTGCAGCACAAAATACTGCCCCAGCAGAACCAAATACCACAGTGTAGCACGATATACTGCTCCAGCAGAACCACATACCCACAGTGCAGAACTAAATACTGCCCCAGCAGAACCATATACCACAGTGCAGCACAACATACTGCCCCCAGCAGAAACAAATACCACAGTGCAGCACAATATACTGCCCCAGCAGAACCAAATACCACAGTGCAGCACAATATACTGCCATCTCCTGAACCAAATATCACAGTGCAGCACAATATACCATCTCAGAAGAACCAAATTCCACAGTGCAGAACAATATACCACCCCAGCAGAACCAAATACCACAGTGCAGTCCAATATACTGCCCCAGAAGAACCAAATACCACAGTGCAGCACAAAATACTACCCCAGCAGAACCAAATACCACAGTGCAGCACAAAATACTGCCCCAGCAGAACCAAATACCACAGTGCAGAACTAACTACTGCCCCAGCAGAACCAGATACTACAGTGCAGCACAATATATTGCCCCAGCAGAACCAAATATCAGAGCTCAGCACAAAATACTGCCCCAGCAGAACCAAATACCACAGTGCAGAACTAACTACTGCCCCAGCAGAACCAGATACTACAGTGCAGCACAATATATTGCCCCAGCAGAACCAAATATCAGAGCTCAGCACAAAATACTGCCCCAGCAGAACCCAATACCACAGTTCAGCACAAAATACTGCCCCAGCAGAACCAAAATACCACAGTGCAGAACTAACTACTGCCCCAGCAGAACCAGATACTACAGTGCAGCACAATATATTGCCCCAGCAGAACCAAATATCAGAGCTCAGCACAAAATACTGCCCCAGCAGAACCAAATACCACAGTGCAGAACTAAATACTGCCCCAGCAGAACCAGATACTACAGTGCAGCACAATATATTGCCCCAGCAGAACCAAATATCACAGTTCAGCACAAAATATTGCCCCAGCAGAACCAAATACCACAGTGCAGAACTAAATATTGCCCCAGCAGAACCAAATACCACAGTGCAGAACTAAATACTGCCCTAGCAGAACCAAATACCACAGTGCAGAAATACTGCCCCAGCAGACCACATACCACAGTGCAGCACAATATACTGCCCCAGCAGAACCAAATACCACAGTGCAGCACAATATACTGCCCCAACAGAACCAAATACCACAGTGCAGCACAATATACTGCCCCAGCAGAGCCAAATACCACAGTGCAGCACAATATACTGCCCCAGCAGAACCACATACCACAGTGCAGCACAATATACTGCCCCAGCAGAACCAAATACCACAGTGCAGCACAAAATACCACTGCCCCTGCTGCAATATTCAACTGTATCTCTATCCTGAGGATGGCAATACAGTTGAATTCAGGAGGGGGACCTGTGGCCGCCTGCCAGATGCATAAGTACCTGATGCTCCTGGCATTAATTAAGGCTGAGAGGCAGATCGTTATTTAACCAGCTGGCGGCCATGAGGAGGGCTCTGGCGGTCCCACAGCAAAATTTCCCCGTATGGTTTATGGTCAGTTCGCCCCTGGCAAAAATCAAAGAGCAGAAGGAGTTGTGTCATGTGACCATAAGATCACACTACATACATGTACATTTGTTTGAAGCGTGTAACCAGGAAGACACCTGGGTCTGCACAGGAGCTGAATACACAAGACGGTATTATAGAGGCAGAGCCACTGATTCCTCTGAGCTGGTATACACATTTACACAATCCGTAATCCCTGTCTAAACCAGTTACCGAACATACCCTGGAGCAGATCTAACCTGTGTACAGCCCGGGCACTGCTATCTATACATCCGGCCAGTCAGTATTAAAGGGGAGGTGGCAAGTTTTTAAGTTATGCCCTATCCACAAGAGAGGGGATAACTAGCTGATTACTGGGGGGTCTCCACTATATATTACAATGTTTTGTTAAAAGGGGGTGTCCCAAGAAAAATATGCAGCATTTTTCAAAAAAGCACCTAGATCTGAATACTTTTGTAACTGCATGTGACTAAAAATTTAGTATAGCTATTATATTATTTATTTCAATAAAACATATCTGTATAGCGTCACCTGTTGTTTGTTTGTTTTTTCCTTATTTCTCTGTCCACCTCACTGAGGTGGATGCATATGCTCAGTGCCTTCAACTTCCTCCTGAGCTGTGATAGGGAGAGAGCTGCAGCAGAAAACTACATTCCCCTGAGCTGAAGTAAAAAAGAGCACACCCCTAGGCTTAGGCTGCCATCTTGTTATAAATCTGGCAAAGCAATTGAAGCAACGAATGGGGAGATCTCTAAATCCATGTGAGGTACAGGGCTGGTTCTAGCTTTGTTAGAAAGAGGTTGTCATGTATTATATAACATCTGATTTTCATTTTTTACATTAATCATGGGATAACCCCTCTAAAGCGTATCTAAATTTTTAGATGGCCTTTCAGAATAAGCTGTTCTGAGGGTATACATAAAGAGAAGCACTATATCTGGCCATATATAGACTTGTAGATTGCATTTTTAGCAGTTTCCCCACTGTAGGCTCCATCTTTAATTCTCAGTTCTCCTTTAGTTGGTGGGGGAACACTAGGTGCTATGATGTCTACCCATAGACTACACATGGAGACAGGAGATTCTGCTCCCTTACTCCTAATCACTCAGAGTTAGACTGGCGCTGGATATGCCAAAGTTATGTAGAGGCTGGCATCTCTACATATCTTCGGCAGATCCAGCGCAGGGGCTTATTAGGACCGGCGTCTAAAACACCAGTCTTAATAAATGACCCCCATAGTTTGCTGTGCCTGTTTCTATGCATAGGGAGAAAGGTGTCAGTCATCAGCAAGGAGGACGGGGGTAGGCAGAATTATCCCTGAAGCTCTTAATTATGATGACACATCATAACTTGCTTGATTGACACGGCCAGGCTTTATGACATTAAACTGCCTGGCTCTGTCAATCAAAATGTAGGGGGCGCGACAGTTCCAGAGAGAGCAGGTGTAACGACAACGCTCCCATTGATCCTAAAGGTGTGTAGCCTATCAGAGTCTGGCAAAGGTAGCGCAATTACATAATCATCATCACATCGCCTGAGCCAGGCAACGTACAGCTTAGGAAACAGGCCAGAAGAGGTAAGTATTTGACTTTATTGATTTTTTATTTGGCACTGTGCAGTTGGGCCACCATGATGGGGGGAAGGAGCACAAAATTGGGGCATTTTGTACTGGCACACATATGGGGGCATCTTCTTGTACTGGCACGCATTATGGTAGGTGCTATGGGTATATTGGCTTTACTGGGGGCTCTAAGATGCAGCATTTTTTGTACTGGCACACATTTTAAGGGTATTTTTTGCACTAGCATTATTTTTAAGGGGGTATTTTTGCACTGGTATGCATTATAACTGGGTAGTTTTTATACTACAGCACACTATACAGGGATTTTTTTAATACTATTGCACTATTGCAGTGTCAGGCTGAACTAGATTGACAGGTGTCTTTTTTCAACCTAAACTAAAGTATGTATTATAAGGGGGTATTTTTTTTGTATTGGCACGCATTATAAGGGGGTAATTTTGTACTGACACATACTAGGGGCCATTTTCATACTGGCACACATTATAAGGAGAATTATTACTACTGGGGGACTATGGGGAACATGATTACTAGTATGGGCACTATGGGGGCATTATTACTTCTGGGGCACAATCGCAGACATTATTACTAATGGGGGCATGGTTAACACTAAGTGTGCTCCGGAAGATAATCACTTCTAATGGTGGGATTATTGGGACTACTATTACTGTGGAAGCAGTGGCGTAGCTACCGGGGGGGCAGGGGGGGCGACGGCTCCGGGCCCAGTGACTCAAGGGGGCCCATAAAAATAAAAAATCTTACTTACCTGTTCTGCGCTGCGGCTGCCCTCCGGTCCGCACTCTGCTCTCTTCCCTGATGGCGCGCACTATGACCTGACGCTGCACGCAGCGTCAGGTCATAGTGTGCGCGGGCCAGGGAAGAGAGCGGAGCGCGGACCGGAGGGCAGCCTCAGCGCAGAACAGGTAAGAAAGGTTTTTTATTTTTATCTTATGTGGCTGGGTGGGCTGATCTGAGGTCTGATGGGGGCACAATACGCTGATCTGAGGTCTGATGGGGGCACAATATGCAGATCTGAGGTTTGATGGGGCACAATACGCTGATCTGAGGTCTGATGGGGGCACATTAAGCTAATCTGAGGTCTGATGGGGGCACAATACGATGATCTGAGGTCTGATGGGGGCACAATACGCTGATCTGAGGTCTGATGGGGGCACAATACGCTGATCTGAGGTCTGATGGGGGCACAATACGCTGATCTGAGGTCTGATGGGGGCACAATAGGCTGATCTGAGGTTTGATGGGGCACAATAGGCTGATCTGAGGTCTGATGGGGGCACAATACGCTGATCTGAGGTCTGATGGGGGCACTATATGCAGATCTGAGGTTTGATGGGGCACAATACGCTGATCTGAGGTCTGATGGGGGCACATTAAGCTGATCTGAGGTCTGATGGGGGCACAATACCCTGATCTGAGGTCTGATGGGGGCACAATAGGCTGATCTGAGGTTTGATGGGGCACAATAGGCTGATCTGAGGTCTGATGGGGGCACAATACGCTGATCTGAGGTCTGATGAGGGCACAATATGCAGATCTGAGGTTTGATGGGGCACAATATGCTGATGTGAGATCTGATGGGGGCACAATACGCTGATCTGAGGTCTGATGGGGGCACAATACGCTGATCTGAGGTCTGATGAGGGCACAATATGCAGATCTGAGGTTTGATGGGGCACAATATGCTGATGTGAGGTCTGATGGGGGCACAATACGCTGATCTGAGGTCTGATGGGGGCACAGTACGCTGATCTGAGGTCTGATGGGGGCACAGTACGCTGATCTGAGGTCTGATGGGGGCACATTAAGCTGATCTGAGGTCTGATGGGGGCACAATACGCTGATCTGAGGTCTGATGGGGGCACAGTAGGCTGATGTGAGGTCTGATGGGGGCACAGTAGGCTGATCTGAGGTCTGATGGGGCACAATACGCTAATCTGAGGTCTGATGGGGGCGCAGTAGGCTGATGTGAGGTCTGATGGGGCACAATACGCTAATCTGAGGTCTGATGGGGGCACAATACGCTGATCTGAGGTCTGATGGGGGCACAATACGCTGATCTGAGGTCTGATGGGGGCAGGGGAGTGATGTAAAAACTGGGGACACGTTTCCTTTAACATAGGAGTCCCCTTGTTTTTTACTCCTATTAATCCTATATTTTACTGCATTATATGGTAGAGTATTTAGACTAGGGTATGTAGAAAGTCTATTGTACTGTACTTAGCAGCATAGACGATCTTGCAGTTTATACAGTCATCTTTCTAATACAGTATTATAACCACAACTAGTAGTATGTGCCTGTGAAGTTGGAAACGTGCGTTTGGGAAGCCAATAAGTGGGGTGCCCACTCAAGTATGTTTCGCCCCCCCGTGCTGAACCTCTAGCTACGCCTCTGTGTGGAAGGCTTAGCTTAAGAATTTGGCATGGGTGGTGCCGTGTCAATTTTTAAATTTTGCCTCAGGCAGCAGAAACTCTAGGTTCACCCCTCTCTCATGCCACAAAGCACTAAGAGAAGAGGGGCCTGAGCTGAATTCTTACACCAGAGCCCATGGACATCGTTATACATTTTTCAACTGTATGGTTATACAGTTATGTATTTGGTACATTATGTTCCTATAGACATACACTTCAATATAAAGATATTCACGGTCATCTGCTGACAACAGGCATCCTGTGATTTTGGCCAAAGCACCAGAACTGGTCTCAGTGGAGCCATCATTAAAGCTAATAACCTAAATGCGAAAAGAACAAAATGTTTATGTTTCCAGCTGATTAAACAGGAATTATCCAAACGGTCTTAAAATGAAAAGACATAAATTACATTTGGAATGGTAAGAAGCATCACAGGGGTCCTCTCATCAAGACGGCGAAATTCCTTAGTAGAGCGTGTGGACGTCATAGAGAGGGGTCCCAAGAAGGGGAGCCTCTCTATTAGAAAATGCTGAGAGATTTTAACAAAAAGCGTCTCACTCTGCCGGACCTGGACCCTCCAGGTACATTGCAGAAATAGTGAAACCTCTCCTAAAGAATACTTCTTTGTAAAGACCGACCCATTTTCCTGTGACTCAGTCAGCCTATCATATATTATGCATCTTGTTTGAGCAGAAGGACACCACTAGAAGATCAGAACTAGAAGACACCACCACTAGAAGACACCACCACTAGAAGATCAGCCACTAGAAGACACCACTAGGAGACACCACTAGAAGATCACTACTAGAATACACCACTAGAAGATCACCACTAGAAGACACCACTTGAAGATCAGCACTAGAAGATCACCACTAGAGGACACCACTAGAAGACCAGCTGTAACTGTTTAGCAGTGGTAAGAACATATTCTGGCTGTGGAAACCTCCAAGTCTTTCTTAATAAGAGGCGAATGGATGTCATTTCTAAAAAACGAGTTCAGTACATCCAGAATAATCAGCATTGTTGTGGCTTCAACGCAGAGATTAAAATAGAAAATAATAGTGACGAGCTCCAGCACATGTGGTGTCCGGATGTATTCTCCATTAGAAGCATTGCTATTATGAGGAGTGTTGGCGGCTATACGGACATCTCAAAATTAGTATCCTAGAGTCTTTTAGATTTCATGTAAAGGCATGAGCTAATCAGTTGCACAGCTTGATAGTTGGGATAGTTGTGCAGTCAAAGATATTGAAGACTTATCCTCGGGATAGGTCATCATTATCAGATTGCCGTCTGTCAGACTCTCTGCACCCCCACCAATCAGCTGTTTGAACAGGTAGCAGCACTTGTGTAATCGCTGCTTCTGCTTTAACATTATCTGAGCACCATCTCTTTTACAGTGACGGTGCAGTGTAATTACACCTGCGTTCTATTCACTTGAATGGCACGGAGAAGTTATAATGACACGGTGTCATCTCTGCACACGAGACGATGTGCATCTAATTGTGAAGCGCAAGACAGATTAAGGCCCCATTCTCACGACCATGGGACCGCTGTGCCCATGTTGCTGGTCTGCCAAAAACTGGCACCAGCCGTGTGCACTCCACATCATGGTGCCGACCCATTGACCTCAATGGGTCCTCGATTCGCGAGATGCAGCAAACGACAGGACAAGTCAATGGGTTCGCACAGTGATGCAGATTGCACACGGCTTGTGCATGTGTTTTGTGGGATCGTGGTTTGCGGTTCACAACGCTGGCACAGCAGCACCATGGTAGTGTGAATGGGGCCTTAATCTGTCTTATTCAGTTGGGTATAAGGACGTAAGTGAGTGACAATGTGAAGTTAAATGGGTATCATCACGTCAGTACAGCATGGTGAGACGTGTAGTCACGTAGCCTCACCCCTGCTCTGTAGTAACATTACGGCTGGAGGAACATGTGTATTCACTCATACAGAGCATTTACCCATCTGAAGCCAATTCATACAAACTGCTGTTTCTTACACAGTTCACACCCACTGTTCATAATCTGCACTGATTTTGTTTGTTTCTACTACTGAGTAACAGTCTCAGCCATCCATATTATTTCAGGAAAGTCGGTAGGATTGCCATCCTTTTCATGATTTAATCAAGATGCAAACCTAATGAGGAATCTTGACCCATTGACTTGTTCTGCAACACATACCTCTTAGCATTTCATAGACATGGTTCACATATTTCACATGGTACGGCTGTGGGTTACGCAACACTTAATACACAACATAAGAGTCCGTACTGCAAGGCAAAATGCCAGTGATCTGTATATGTATTTGCAATGCGCCGCCTCCCAGGGCCGATCATGTCCCAGGTTTTAGGAATACCAAGTGGTGAGGCGGCTTCGACAGTTTTATGTGTCATGGTGCTCCTACCTGGATACCATCGCTCCCCAGCTTTACATGAATAAACTTTCATCCTGACAATAAGTGTTTTTTCTCTTGGCTCCAGCAGGTTTTAGTGTAATCTGGCAGGTAAACTTGGATACCTTGCTTTTTCTTTCTCTGCTGTGCTAGACACTGGCTTCAGTCTGGTAACTGGACTTTATAGCAGCTCTGGTACCTTTGAGTGGGATGTCTTTGGCTGTTGACCCCCTCGTAATACTCTGTATACTGTAAGGAGTCATGGTGCTCTATGAGCTGCTTCCCTTTGGCGACTCCTGCTGCAGGAGGGGGGGTGGAGGGGGCATTCCCCTCTCTGTGCCATATCTTTGGTCTTTTCAACTCCACTATCAACACTATCAACTAGGTTCTATACTCTAGACTAGGGGTAGGCAACCTCTGACACTCCAGCTGTTGTAAAACTACAACTCCCAGCATGCATACTTGCTCTGCTCTTCTAGGAACTCTCATAGAAATGAATGGAACTTGCTGAGAACTGGAGTGTTAAAGATTGCTGATCCCTGCTGTAGACTGACTGTAGCTTCATGCAACCCCTCCCTTGGTAGTAAGCAGGACTACTCAACTTCTGCCCAAAAGGTGGAGAATGGAATGATAAGTCTCATTCTACCTAAAGATACTCTGCCAGATACACTGCCACCTGCTGGACAACCAGACACAGTGCATGACATACAATTGCATTACAATATTAATTAAGGCACAATATCAAAGGACCTGGAATGAAATACACAAATTACATTATTTGTCAGCCTATTAAAGACAGTAGCAGGGTGTAGGAATGATAGTGCCCCCTCTGGGGTACTACATATTCCATATTTCCTGTGGTATGACCCTGTTATTCATATAGTGTGATGTCTCCCAAGTGGTCCATGGGTGGATTATTATGGAGTCCACCAGTTTAGAATGGCAAAACTCTGCAGAATTGTTTCAATGGTCAACTTTTTGAGACCTTGCATCTTCCTAACCCTGCCACCACTTTATTCTAGCGAATACCACAGTGTGGTGGCTATCCCTGGTTATTGCGGTCAGATGCCTGCTGCTGCCATTCCTGAGCAAGCTCTGCACTGCTGGTAGCCCGATCCCGCAGCTGAAACACTTTTAAGAGATGGTCCTGGCGATTGCTGGTCTTTCTTGGGCGCCCTGGAGCCTTTTTGGCAACAATGGAACCTCTCTCCTTGAAGTTCTTGATGATGCGATAGATTGTTGACTGAGGTGCAATCTTTCTAGCTGCGATACTCTTCCCTGTTAGGCCATTTTTGTGCAGTGCAATGATGACTGCACATGTTTCTTTAGAGATAACCATGGTTAACAGAAGAGAAACAATGATGCCAAGCACCAGCCTCCTTTTAAAGTGTCCAGTGGTGTCATTCTTACTTAATCATGACAGATTGATCTCCAGCCCTGTCCTCATCAACACCCACACCTGTGTTAATGGAGCAATCACTGAAACGATGTTAGCTGATCCTTTTAAGGCAGGGCTGCAATGATGTTGAAATGTGTTTTGGGGGATAAAGTTCATTTTCTAGGCAAATATTGACTTTGCAAGTAATTGCTGTTAAGCTGATCACTCTTTATAACATTCTGGAGTATATGCAAATTGCCATTATAAAAACTGAAGCAGTAGACTTTGTAAAAATTAATATTTGTATCATTCTCAAAACTTTTGGCCATGACTGTACTTATAGTAATTATACGAGTGTACATATACCTTTCCTCATGTCCATAGTGTGGACTAAATCTACCTACCTTCAACTGAATCAATCTGAATCTATCATTGTTTTCCCATAGCAGGGACAATTTCTCAAGTCACCACACTAATTAATGAACTTCTTGTCCTCCTGTCACCGATCCATTTAAAGGGGTTGTCCCACAAAAAATATTCTACATTGCATGTAATTAGGAATTTTGTATAGTCAGCAAGTTTTTCACTAAAATGTAACAGTATAGTGCCACCTGCTGTTTGTTCTTTTCCTTATTTCTCTGTCCACCTCCCTGAGGTGGGTGCACATGCTCCGTTTCATCCTTTAACTGCAACTAGATATATCTACTGTTAGAAGCTGTGACAGTTAGGCCTCATACATACGATGCATACAACCATATGTATTTTGCCCGGAAAAAAATACGGATGACGTCCATGTGCATTCCGTATTTTGCGGAACAGAACACTGGCCCTAATAGAACAGTCATATCCTTATCTGTAATGTGGACATTAATAAGACACGTTCTATTTTTTGCGGAATGGACATATGGAAACGGAATGCACATGGAGTAGCTTCCGTTTTTTTTTTTGCAGACCCATTGAAATGAATGGTTCCGCCCACGGTCCACAAACCCCCCCCCCCAAAAAAAAAACGGAAAGGACATGGACATGTGCATGAGGTCTTATAGGGAGAGATCTGCTGCAGAACAAACACTCCCATTGATCGGTGATAGAGAGAGAGCTGCAGCAAAAAGTACACACCCCCTGAGCTGCCAGCCTGAAGAGAATCTAGCAGAACAATAAGAGCAATGAAGGGGGAGATCTCTGGATCCATGTGAGGTACAGGACTGGTTCTAGCTTTGTTAAAGAGGTTTGAGAAAGAGATTGTCATGTACTATATGATGTCTGATTTTTATATTAATCCATTAACCCTTTAAAAGCCCATTTGATGGGTCACAGATCCATATCATTTACCTTAAAAAAAAAATTCTTCTGGAGATGCTTACCTTCCTGTTTTTCATTAGGCCGAAGTGCCTGAAAGTCTCCCTGTCTGTTCTCAACTAATTTTAGCTTGTGGAGGAGATAACTCTTTGCCCTCTAAATGATTACGGCGGCACCCTATTTATATTCATTAGAGGAGGCAGCATGTTAAAATAATAATTTCACATTTATTCTCGATATTCTGCTGCTGCAAAACTTCACAAAAACATATAAATCTCGTTGTAAAAATATCGCAGTCATTATCACTGATTGTGTTTTTGTAACAGGAACCTTCATTACAAAGACCTGCTGGCATTTCCTTGCTGAGAACATGTTCCTTCTTTTTTTTTTTTCTTCTATGTCTAAGGAGACTCCTAGCATGTTACGGTATAAGTGAGATGAGATGACTCACGAAAACTAAGCGGTATTAGATTTCATTATTTTGCATCAAACTCACCCAAACAATAACAGAATTATACATTCATTAGTCTGGAATATCTACTCGATACTAACCTGCTAGGACAGTAGGAGGTGTGCTTGTGTACTGTATATAGCAGTATTGTGTTAGCAATATAGGGCAGTATTATATGGACTATATGTGCAATATTATATGCACACTGTGAGGGTCATTTATTAATCTAAAATACGCCTAAATTAGGCTACTTTAACACCAGGTGGATCCGACATGGATCAGCAAAAACGCTTCCGTTACTGATAATACAACCATCTACATCCATTTTGAACGGATCCAGTTGTATTATCTTTAAAGAGGACCTTTCACCACTCCTGACATGCCTGTTTTAATAGCTCCATGCATTCCCCATGTAATAACAATTCTGGAGCATCTATTCTTATGTCTCTATGTTGTGCCATTCCTTTATTATTTGCACTAGAAGTTATGAATGAATTGCTATTTGTCTTCAGTAAAGGAACAGAGGGGAGGTAGCAAGTTGGGGGTGTGTACCTGCACAGACTGAACATGACAGCACTGATTGGCTAGACTGAGTCTGTGCAGATACACGCCCCCAACTGGTCACCTCCCCTCTGTTCCTTTACTGAAGACAAATAGTAATTCATTCATAACTTCTAGTGCAAATAATAAAGGAATGGCACAACATAGAGACATAAGAATAGATGTTCCAGACTTGTTATTACATGGGGAATGCATGAAGCGATTACAACAGGCATGTCAGGAGTGGTGAAAGGTCTTTTTTAACATAGCCAAGACGGATCTGTCATGAACTTCATTTAAAGTCAATGGGGGACGGATCCTTTTTCTATTGTGTCTGAGAAAACGGATCCGTTCCCTTTGACTTACATTGTGAGTCAGAACGGATCTGTGTTGCTCTGTACTACATCGCGGACAGAAAACAGCGTTATTCTGTCTGCGATGGGGACGCAGCCAAATGGAACGGATTGCATTCTGGTGACTCCGTTTCGTTCAGTTTTGTCCCCATTGACAATAAATGGGGACAAAACGGAAGCATTTTCATCCGCTATTGAGATCGTATGTCGGATCGCTATGTCTAAATTTGTGGGCGGCGAAGGGGACGAACAGGAAGGCCCATCTCATTCATCATTCTCTATGACTGTTTTAGGTGTAGAAAATGGTCTAAAAATAAGACAGCTTGGAAACTGGCTTACATTCAGAATGGCGCTGGATGCGCCAAAGTTATATGGAGGCCGGTGTCTCTTCATAACTTTGGCTGATCCTCCACCAGTGATGCTGCTTTTTTAAGACTGGCGTCTAAAACGACAGCCATAATAAAAGTGCCCCTGTATATTTGACATTTATTAAGACTGACATTTTCTACGCCTAAAACAGGCATAGAAAATCGTAAATGGACAGCCGTCCCCTTTCCCGCCCATACCACTGCCACAATTTTAGACCTGGCGTGAACGGGGAGAAGTCGCAATCTGCGGCTAACTTAAGTGTATTTCAGAATGAGAAATGACCCCCATTGTGTTTGGGCATCGATTGGCTATATTGTTTGGTTATTATATGGAAGAATTATTTGACTTTTTATGATTGTGAGTATTGGGTAAGAACGACATGTATTTGTTTTTTAGGTTTATAGTAAAAATTTCTATAAAACCTGCCCAGTCATATCTACGTATTCTGTTGCAAACATACATTACTGACGGCTCAGAATTATCATGAGTCATCATGAGCAAGCATTTTTCCATATGGAAAATGTTTTTCTAGCGAGTTAATTAGTGACCGACCTGTTTAGGGCTTTAGTGACCAAGCAATTTTCATCGTAGCATTCCAAGAGCTTTACACTTTTTATTTTTCAGATGTATCACCAGTTTGATAAATGACCCCATTAGTTTAAAAAAAAGAAAAGGTTTCTGCATTGCTACATCTCTAGACCAAAAACTTTTGTATTTTTCTTTCTGCATTGCTGTGTGAGGGCTTTATTTATGAATCAGACTTGTAGTTGTCATTGTTACCATGTTGGGGTACATAATACATTTTGATTTTATTACACTTTTTCAGTGGCAGCAATTCACAAAAACAGCAAGTCTGGCGTCTTTTTCTATGGCATTCACCATGTGGAATAGATTACATGAAAATTGTATACTGTGCGACGATACCAAATATGTGGAGGGGGTTTTATTTTTTCAATTTTTTTTCATTTAAAAACATTTTTTTCAAAGGAAAATAGTTAATCTTTTTACTAATTTCATATTTCATTTATCATTTTACTACTGGTCCCACAAGGGGACTTTGACATGCATCCCCTTGATCGCTTCTATAATAAACTGCACTACTTATGTAGTGCAATGTATTATGCTGTCAGAAGATACTGACAGGCGTGTGGCTCCCATGTTGTATAAGTGTGGGAGCCATTGACTGAAGTGCATAAGGGGGCAGGGAAGGGTTAATAGTGCAAGGGAGCGCTCTCTGGTCCGAACGTGCCGCTGGTTTAAGGGGAGTATATAAGGAATTAACTCCTCCCCCACTTCTCCTTGGTGTGCGCTCGGCCAGAGAAGAGTTGGCCACCCTCCCTCCCGTGTTTATTCTCTCTTTGTGCGGTTGTTATGTTATATATACTTTAGTACTGTTTTTGTTTGCTCATTGTATATGTACTTTCAGATGTCACAGCTGGCGGTGGGAGGACCTTGTCTAAGAAGAAGATGGAGAAGTGACAGTCACCTTACGTTTCTACAAAGACATGCTCACTGCACCCACAGTGACCAGGCGTGCGAGGTGATGAAGAAAGTACAGTGTTTTTCGAGTTAAGGGTAGACAAGGTCCTCCTATCTTTGTAACAAAGCTGTGGCCACCCACTTTTACCACAAAGAAAGAATCCATGTATTTATTTGATAGATAGAGAGCCCCAGAGTGTGTTAGATGTTGAATGTTGCTTCAGTCAATCTCTTAGGTTGTGCCTCTGTGCTCCATTCATTAGGGGAACGGGGGTAGGTTAGTGTTACACTAAGGGGAAGCATTATTATGTGGGGGCACCTGGGGGGGGATAAAACTACTGTCTGGGGTCACTAAGGGGGCATAACTTCTTAGTGGGTGGGGGGCTATATCGTGAGTGTGGGTAGCCTTGACTAGCTGTGGGGGGCAGAGAAATTGCTTGAGGGGTAAGACCCGTTCAAAAATGTGCCTTTTCTAGTTACACCCCTGCCCCTAATATTACGCCAATTCTAAGGATGAAGGTTTGTAAGGCTATCCTAGTGATTGTACATCCCTAAACTAATATCTATGGAGACATTGACTGAAAATCTGCTCCATACCTGTACAACATGAATGTGGAAAATTACTATATTATATTTTACTATACGCTACTATTAAACTACAAATAAGCTACATATATTTTCGTAGATAATGAGAATATGTATTTCTTGATTCCTTCTTTCTTCCTGTCACTGCATCATTATGGCCTGGGGGTGTGTTTGTGTAGGTAGATATATATATATATATATATATATATATATATATCTACCTACACAAACACACCCCCAGGCCGTAATGATGCAGTGACAGGAAGAAAGAAGGAATCAAGAAACGCAAAGGTCACTGAAATACCACCAATAATTGAGATATAACTTTCCCGACAGACTACATTACAATCAAGTCATGGTGTATATTACTCTGAAATTGGATGTTATGTTGATTGAGCCTCATGTTCACGAAGGGTCAGGGATTTTTTTTTTTTTTTTGAGCCAATTGGCTCGTGGACATGTAGGAATTTCTTTTGCTTTTCCGGAAAGAATAATGGTAAACCAAGATGCCTTTGAATTATTTTCATCCCCTCCATTTTTTCATATTTAATTTTTCCATCATAAGGGTAGACTGCAGAGAACTAACAGCTAACCACCCATCCACATGTCTTCCCCACTCAACCAAATAAAGAGACAAGGCACTAGTTTTGTTAGAGTGAGGGTCGGTCACAGCTTTATTTTCTGTTAATTGCTCTCACAAAAACCACCAACTTTATCAAAATGCCAAGAAACCACTTCCAGGAGTGTGAGACACGATATGCCAACCACTGAACCACAGTAGGCAAGTCCGCCTTCTCCTCCGGTCCTAGTATTTATTTTCAACCGACCTCCAAACTACGACAACTGTGAAAAGAAAGATATGTGAACCAAAACAGTCTCAGAAAACAACAAAGGGGCGAGAGGTTGGGAAAATGGCTGGAGAAGGTGCCGGTGAAAAAAGACCGAAATAGGGTAAGCCTTCCTATTTATTAACTCTAGGGGTGGGCAGGCGCAACCATCTTTACTGACTACCAGAGGGGGGGAAGGGGGAGTGACCAGCAAACCCATATAGGGCAGCAGCCATGCTGTGGACAACAAACACCCCTGCGGGCCAAACTACCATGCCTCCCAGGAGGAAGACGTGAGCACTTAACCCCTGGGCTCCCACACACTCTCTTCAGTCAAAAACGCCTTCGCTATGTCCATCTTTCCACCCAATATTTATTTCCATTCCAATAGAATATCTAATTTCACCATAAATACAAACTAAGGCTCCATTCACACGTCTCAGAATGTGTCCGCTTACGTTTCGCAAAATTGAGGGATGGGTGCGGACCCATTCATTTTCAATGGGGCTGCAAAAGATGTGGACGGCACGTGCCGTCAGCATCCGCACTTCCGTTCTGCAGCCCTGCAAAAAAATAGAACATGTCCTACTCTTGTCCGATTCCACGGACAAGAAAAGGCATTTCTACTATAGAGCCGGCCATGTGCGGTTCGCAAAATGCGGAACGCACATGGCCGGTGTCCGTGTTTTTCGGATCCGCATCCGAAATGGACCCTTAAATGCAGTCATGTACTCCTTCTAAGTTTTTTTCTTTTTCCATCATCCCTCCCTCCCCCAAAAGTCCCTAGTAGTATTCCCAATTCTCTGTTACTGTTCAAATAATTGGTACTGTTCTGCTTACATCATCTAAACCCTTGTAATTTAGCCATGGTTTCTAAATTTTGATAACTATAGTTTTAATTAAAAAGCTATTGTTTATGCTTACAGCTCCTATTTACTCTAACCTATTTGTCTCCATGACAACAGACCACAAACAATCCTTGTGTAGTCTGATCCTGTAATCACACTCCCTTCCGTCTGCCTCAGACTGGTAATTAACTTACATTGGGTAGCTCAACCAGAAGAAGGAGTAATATGATTATCAGGTTTTAATTGTGCCGATTGGTTCAAAAACGGATTGTATAATCATTAGAGATGAGCGAATTTAAAAAAATACTTTTTGGATCCGATTTGGTTGGATCAATGTCAGATTCAGTTTGGTCCCAATAAATGTAACCCAAATTAAAAGTACCGTAAATTGTGTCATGTACGGCACTCTGAAGTCCCTTAGAACTGTATCCAACATCTTTCAAGTTCTTTGACGCCAAGAGATCATTAGTAATGTCAAAGTGACAGTGATATATAAGCATATGGGCAAATGAATGGTAGGCAATGGTACCACAGTGGGCAGTCAGATGTTTTTATTTTATTAGTCTTCTTTTCTGTCTTCCGATCTGTAAAATGGTGATCACCATTTTGAGCTATTCATACAGGACGAATCACAAAAATGTCGGATTCACAGAAGTTAGAATTTTTGGGGAAATTCATTAAAAAACTCAATTTGTTAATGATACCATCCACATTCAGAATATTGCAGATATATTGTACCCCTAGAGCAGGGGTGCGCCTAGCCTTTCTGCTGCCTGAGGCAAAAACTGAAACAACACTTCCCATGCCAATTTCTTAACCTAACCCCTTTGCCACAATGAGAGCGCTCATTGCCCATGGCCCTTTGGCTGCCCCCTCTTGCCCCTACCTGCAGCTGCCTGAGGCGATCGCCTCATCTGGTCTCACTGGTGGTGCACCCCTACCCTAGAGATAATGGCAATATGGCAAATATCTATTTTTCAATTAAACATTTTATGTGCATGCGTTCAATTTTGTGTTGTTTTTTCTTCTTTTTGTGTTTGCTAATTCAATGAGGATCATGATTGGTTAAGGACCACTGCCATAGAAGGCCCTACCCCTCCTATGGAGACCAAGTTAAAGGGGTTGTGCCACCATTGCAGTTATATTTAATCAAGCTGGAAGAATCCCTTTAACGTTGTGTGCACCCCCTGCCAACTGTAATATTAAAAGGGTTGTCAGCATTAATATAATATCCATTGTATAGATCACAAAAAATGTTACAATGAAGTTATTACATTTACTTACATAGAATGGTGCCATCTGGTGTTCAGTCTATCGTAATGTGCACATCAACCTTATGAGCTGATTGCTGGTGGACTCACATGCTCAATCATTCTCCTCAAAGCCAGGTCTCTCCATAGTGATCCCATGTTGACTGCAGGACAGCCAACAGATATGGCTTTCCATCCTGTGTTAGGACATTGGGTATAGAACCACTGTGCCAATCAATGAAATTGACTTAGGGCTAAACCTAAGGGCATCATCCTGGTGGTTCCCTGGTTTTCACCCTTTAACCCTTATATAGGGATCTGGACTTTGCTGCAGGGAACGCACCATGCCTTTACCCCTTGAAGTAGTCACGGTATGTTGGCTGCTGACCTATGGGGGTCAGACACACCGATGCAGAGCACCGAGGGGTCAGGCAAAATCATAGTCAGTGACAGGCCAAGGTCAGGGCAGGCGGAATTCATGTAATACGGTAAACAGTCCGAGGTCAGGCCAGGCAGTAAAAGACGAATACAATAACCAGCTATGTGTCCACATACCACACTGAACTTAATACTTTACTAGCATATTATTTTATCAATCAGTTGCCTGTAAACTATTACACGTGACATATCTAGGGGCCATCATTCTGCAGTTGACCAGAGTCATAAAAGACGTAACTATTCTAAGAATTCTTTATTGGTGCTATTTAACTCTCTAGCCTACACCTTCTACTGTACTCACAACTCCTGTCATCTCTATTTATTGGGTCATCTATTGTAGAGACCTCAGTATTCATTGAAAATTATGAATGCTCACAGATACACATACATGTACAGATTGCCATTGAAGCTCTTGCACAAGAGTGTAACTTGAGACTGCATGTGCCCACGAGTGTAACTACCATAACGGCGGACCATGCTACTGCTATGGGGAAGGCAAGAGGGAGCCCAGTCTTAATTGGGATTATCTTCTCTTCCACTGGAGGTAAAAACTTGGCCAGGACTGTACCCTCTAAAAGATCAACGTTTAGCAAATGAAGCAGTGGAAAAATGCCCCAACGGTCATTGAAGAGGGTTTAGGCAGAAACCCTTCTGTCCTTTGGGGGAAAGGAGTGGGGGAGCTGGTTTGATCCTTGCTTCTCTATGTACGCCACTGCTTTTGACCCAGCTCATGGGAGCCCAGGTGGTCCAGTGCATTTACAGTAGTTCTAGGACATCAAACTGAATCTTTGCCCCAGTGAAGCCGGGGCGGATTGGCCATAGACCTTACAGGGAAATTTCCTGGTGGGCCGATGCCTGGGGGCCGCCTGGGACTTCCTCATGGCCGACCAGTGGAAGTTTTTGGGGATGTATTTTGTGCTGCTGGCAGTATTTTGTGATGGACTGTGGTATTTGGCTCTGTTGGGGTGGTATAATGTGCCACAATATGGTATTGCTGACTCTTCGTTCCATCAATTTGGACTCAACTACAAAACGGGTCCACTTTTAGTATTTTTTCCAGGGCCATTTTAAGTTCCAAGTTGATATTTATTGTCACACCAGACAAAGTGCCTTGTAGGACTAGCTCAGCTGAATGTAATGATACCTTACACTTTGTGATCGGTCACTTTATTCTGGAGAGAACGTTCTTTTAATCCATATGCAACTCAGCAGTTAAGTGCACCGTAGGCAAGCCCAAGCCACTCTGTGTACCCTTGCTCCTCCTGCTTATTTTGCCTGCTCCACCTTCTCCTTCTCGATTGACAGGGCCAGGTGAGATGAACATACAGGAACTGTCAATCAAGAAGGAGATGGAGGGGCTGACAGAGGAAGCAGGAGGAGCAAGGGTGCACAGAGTGGCTTGGGCCCTCGGTGCACTTAGCTGCTCATTTGCATATGGATTAAATTTTTTTTCCAGAATAAAGCAACAAATCACTAAGTGTAAGGTATCATTACATTCAGCTGAGCTAGCCCTACAAGGCACTGGGACTGGTTTATCACTGGTGACAGACTCCCTCTAAGAACAATGAACCTTCAACACACATTCATTTGTAGTTGTCCTGCTGTGCATACACCCAGAAACTTTGTACCTATATATGTACAAGTGAAAAATGGGTAAAGGGTGAAATTTGTATAAGGGGGAGGGGGTGGTCAAAAGGGGGAGTGAGGAGCTAGCATCATACTATGTCTCCTACTTGTCATATGGAGAACAGATCAGGCTTCAGGATCTAAAGTTGGAGGGTTACGTTCTGTTCTCACTTGTAAAATGTATAGTTAGAAATAGTTGTGTGCTGCTCTATAATGCAAAGTACAAAGGTCACTTATCGTATATTCCAGCCGGAATTGCCAGTAAGAACATCAGATTCTCTCCGGTGTGCAGTTCGTCTATCTATAAAAATTAACATCAAGCATATAACATGTGCCAATACTACACGCCCAGGGGCGTAACTAAAGGCTCATGGGCCCTGGTGCAAGAGCTCAGCTTGGGCCCCCCTTCCCTCAGTGCTTTGTGGCAAGGGGCAGGGGAGCACATTGCCTTCGTGCTGCCTGGGGCAAAAATTGAAACAGCAACCCTCCCATGCCAAATTCTTGACCGAACCCCTTCCCTCCAGCAAGAGGTGTAACTTGGAGATTCTGGGCCCCAGTGCAAAATCTATAACAGAGCCCTCCCAGCATGCACTTTCTATAATACCAGTTTCATCTTTTGAGGCCCAATGGTCTTTGGGCCTCCTCAGGCTCCTGGGCCCGGTAGAGACTGCTACCTCTGCACCCCCTATAGCTACGCCCATGTACACGCCCGACTTGAGTTTCACATTAGCATCTTCTTGGGCATGATGCCCCAGAAGAAGCTAATGTAAAACTCGAGTCGGGAGTGTGGTATATTCCAGGGGCATAGCTAAAGGCTCATGGGCCTTGACGTACAAGTTCAGCTTGGGCCCCCTTCCCTCGGTGCTTTGTGGCCAGGGTCAGGGGTGCACATTGCCTTTGTGCTGCCTGAGGCAAAAATTGAAACTCCCCCCCCACCACGTGCCATATTCTTGACCTAACCCCTTCCCTACAGCCAGAGGTGTAACTTGACCAGCATGGACTTTCTATAATACTGGTGTCTTCTTATGCGGCACAAGGATAATTGGGCTCTCTCAGGCTCCTGGGCCCGTTAACGACTGCTACCTCTGCAACCCTATAGCTACACCCCTGGTATTAGCACATTATATGCTTGTTGTTAATTTTTTATCTTGTAAGTATAGGGCTAGGGCTATATGGTGACACACTGCGGTACAACTACATTGTGTCATGTCATGCAACATTTTTTCATAATGATCAGTCAAAGTCACTGCAACATACGAAATGTTGTGATTGCGACAGTCGCACAGAAATCCAACTGTGGAGTCGTAGTATTTCACATGTCACAGTGTGACACCATTGACTATCATTATAAAAAATGTTGCACGACTTACCTGCGACAAGGAAGTTGCGCGACACATGTCGCCGTGTAGCCCTAGCCTAATAAATAACTTGCACGGAGTGCATGTCCTGGTGTTATTTCACTATGTCCGCGGCCTGTATTCTCCTGGATAGAGTAGGTTATGCTTTGGCCGCTTGCTGATTGCGGTGAAATTCCGGGGACTTTGCTGTGCAAATAGAACGGCACACTGGAGAGAATCTGACATTCTTAGTGACGATTCTGGCTGGAATATACGATAAGTGACCTTTGTACTCTGCATTATAGGGCAGTGCACACCTATTATTAATTATATATTCATCTTTGGGACTTGATCTATCTCTTTTGGTGTTGTCGTGCTCAATCAAGTTCTTCTAATAGGAAAAATGTATATCGGTTCAGATAGCAAAGAGGGGAACAAAATGGTGTTACTTTTCTTAGTTGTACCCCATTGGCAAATAACAGTATATGCAGGACAGAAGGGTTTCTGCCTAAACCCTTTTCAGTGATCCTTGGGCCATTTTTCCACTGCCTCATTTGCTAAAAGTTGTTCCTAGAGGGTAGAGTCCTGACCAAGTTTTCACCTCTAGTAGAAGAGGGGATGATCCCAAGTAAGACTGGGCCCCCCCTTTCCCCTGGCCACATAGCAGTCGCATGGTAGTTACTGCTATGGTAGCTACGTTCCTGATTGTATTATAACAGATGCGTTTTGCTGTGGTTTTGAGATCCCGTTTCGGATTTCTAAAACGGACAGCAAAAGCGTAGATGTTAAAGTAGCCAATGTTGGTGTAACCTGACAAGTATATTTTTGGAAAAATATCCCACTGACTATTTGAAATATGCAACTAATTGACCAGTTAGTCTCAATAGTCCTATTTGCTTTAAAGGAGTTGGACGAGAATTTTTTGGAACTGTTTGTTCTCCCTTCTCCCCGGTCAGTACACATACATGTTCGAACAAACATCTATGTATAATGGGGCAGTTGGGAGGGAGTCAGAATAAATAGCTATCAGCCAAAAAATTATTCATCGTACAGCTGTTGAATGTGTATGGACGCCTTAAAGGGGTTGTCCGGGAATACATGATTTCTATCAGTTGCTGGCAGCCTGCCTCCTGTACTGAAAAGATCATACATGCTCCCCATCGCCTCCGATCCTTCTCACTGGTTCCAGCATCTCCAACTTCTGGTCCGGGATTTGTTTTCTTGTTCCCTAGATTGCGCATGGCCTTGTGGACACATCCCTGCTAAAGCCAGTGGTTGGCAGAAGAGGATCAGAAGACCATGCCCGTGCTGGGGAGGAAGAAACAAACCCTGGACTGCAAAGTAGAGACATGGGAGCCAGTGCGGAAGACTGGAGTGGCAGGGAGCAGGCAAGTTTGATCCTTTCAGTATGGCAGGCTGCCAGCAACTAATAGGAATCATGTATTCCCAGACAAACCCTTTAAGACGTCCATACAGATTCAATAGCTGTCAGACTAACGATTGTTTGGCGAAATGGGGTATTGAATGTAGAGAAGGGAGAACAAAAGGATCGGGCGAAAATATTCACTTCACATCATCCATTGGGGGAGAATCGGGGGCTAGCCACACACATTAGACTATTGGCTGAACCCACTGTTCTTGGAGGGTTTGTCCAACAATAATAATGTGTATGAGTCTTTAGTGTTTAATCATTTTAATTTAGATTCTTTAGAAAAAAAAAGATATCATTTTCAAATTAGATCATATTTACTATATTTAGAAACTTTCCATTCAAAGTCATTGAAATATGGGAAGTTCTTTGGTAAGCAGAAATACACTTATAATATCTGGCTTGTGGTATCTTTCATTGTGAAGGCCTAGCAAGGAGGGGTGCAGAAGTGGTAGTCACCCAAGGGCTCTGGTGCCCAAAGCGGTACAAAATATAGTTAATCAGATATGTAGGTAAAATGCCCTGTGTATAGCTTAATTTTCGTGGAGATGTCAAAGGCAGCCTGCAGAGGTGGCTGGACCCTCTGGGGTGTCATACTGCCTTGTGATGGACATTTCAGATGAGCTTCAACGGTGAGAGTCACAAACACAATTGATATTGTACTACACTGTGATATAAATGTATGTATGGGTGTAAGTGTGAAGATACTGCACTGTATATGTGTACTTCTGACACATGCAATCAAAAATGCTTTGATGGCACAAAAAATCCCACTAGGGACCCTCTATTTTATTATGTAATTTAAGACATAATTTTTATTTAAATAAATAATTTATTTTAATAATCATAAATAAAAGTTATGTCTTAAATTCCATAATAAAACAGAGGGTCCCTAGTGGGATTTTTTGTGCCATCAAAACATTTTTGATTGCATGTGTCAGAAGTATTATCCCTAGGTTCTCTCTTTGGGGGATATATGTTAATTGAACTGTATATGTGTGCATTAACAATAGTACTGTGGTCATAATGCCACCTAAGGACAAATTGTAGTATTGGCGTTGGATAATATGCTGTTAAGTGCACAAGGACCTTTTGATCACATGATCTTATTATGCAGGTCCTACAGCTATAGTGAGCACATGTCTGTGAGATGATGAATAGCACTGACCTGGAGGCCTAGAGTTATTAGCATGTAGCAGGTAGAGCAAAAAGACTGGAAGACTACTGAGCTGGAAAGAGAGAAAACCAGATTAACCCTGCATGGTAGTTAGCTAGCAAGTAGAGGTGAGTGTTGCTTGTTAATTGGAATGCCACCAAAGGTCATTGATAGAGGTACAGGCCCCATTGACTATAATGAAACCCTTCCTGCGTGCGGCATTAGTGTTGATATTCAGCCAGACAAGTGTTTTTGTCTGTCCGAATCTCAACACTAATGCTGGAAACAGGCCGGATCTCCTCCAGGTCCAGTTATAGTCAATGGGACCTGGCGGGGAAAGGTAGTATCTGGCTATGCCGGATACAATGAACTCCAGCAGGCTGTTTCTCTACTGGAACAGCCTGATGGAATAGTTTAGCACTAGTGTGAAATTAGCCTTAAAGGGAACCTGTCAGCTCTGAAGCCCCCTCCAAACTACAGTAAGTGGTGTATAGTGTAAGTGACGTCGAGTCTGGTTATGTAAGTTTTATCCTCATACTCACTTGCATTCTGACTCTGTGCGCTGACAAACCAGCAGTAAAATGCACTTAGTGGACTCCATTGCTCACTCACATAATGGAGAGGACTCAAAGAAGAGTCCTCTCAATGTATTTTACTGCCGGTTTGTGGGAGCACAGCATCAGAATGGAAGTGAGTTTGAAGATAAAACTTACATAATCAGATTCAGCACCACTTACACTATACATCTCTTACTCTAGTTCAGGGGGTGTTTAGGAGCTGACAGGTTCCCTTTAACCATCCTTGAGAGGGGAGCCATACATACCACTCAAGGCCTCTAAACCTACCTATGATGTTGGGCATCTATAATCAGCAGAGCAGACCCTGCACATATAGTGTGTTGCTCTTTGTAACCTCTGAGCGCATAGGTAGGTTTAGAGTAGGACCTGCCTGACTGAGACCACCTTGGCGCGGGTAGGCGGGCACAGATGTGTTTTGATCAATAGGGGATGTCTGGGCCTGTGTAGAAATGGTACTTCAGCCACTAAATAGTTATGGGGTGTCCTAGCCTACCAAATGCAATGATACCTGCCATTGTATGCAACGCTAACCATGTCTCCTAAAGCCATGAGGTCCACCACTGGACATATTGTAGATGAGACTTCTTGTCCATGATTTCAGTGGATTCTGCTATCCCTGCGGTTGAACTCTCATGGATGATAATGGTGTCTACTATAACAACCAGTTCATGGTGTACAATATTAGGAAGAACAAAGATGTTCTTGTATTTTCAGAGCAATTACTTGGTGCATGATGCTTACTGTGTATAGTAATGAGTGACTCAATGACTCTCAGTGGGAGGTAAAGCATGATAAACTTTAGGAAGTGGGGGGCCTGCGCTTGATCACCGCCCTGGGCTTTTAATTTACCACTGCTGGGACTCTCCTGATCTCCTTAAACCACCTCATGTAAAAACCCAAGCAGGCGGTCTGATCCAAGGAACTGTGTTGCTGCCAATTCACGTAATGCTACAATTAGCGAGCAGGGCACAAAAATAATCTACGGCTCTTATTTACTACATTCATATGGAGCATTCAGTAAAAAAAAATCAAAAGGAATATTAATAATCAAATAAAAAACATATGAATGATCTTTCCTTGGTCTAGTGTAGCGCAGAATAACATGACAGACCAAGTCTAAATTCATAGCTTATAGCCAAATGTTCAATCTTTCTAACCACGCTACCTTCAGAGGAAAGTGAGGAACAAGGTATCTGAATCTGATTGTGTCTCTGCTGCTGGTAACAGGCAGCAAGATTAATTCTGGAGAATATCCCCCGAGGCCAGTGGAAGCATTGACTTTGTACATTATTGCCTTGCCTCGCACTACCCACAAGGATTCTGTTCAATTATAAGTAATCGGTACAGGTCAGGGATGGTGGCGTCCTTTGTGCAAAAAAAATATTGCCATCCCCCCAGCAACACTGCACTGATCAGCCATAACATTACATCCACTGACAGGTGAAGAGAATAGCATTGACTATTTCGTGACTGGAACCTGACAATGGATGGGATGTATAAGGGCTCTTTCACTCAAGCGAGTCCATTGCGGGAATCACACTCCATGTATGAGCTTGATCCTCCATTTTGGACTTGCAGGAGTGCAGGGCATTATACTGATTTATAATTCTGTGTGCCTCTGCATGACCTGTATCTACAGAATCATGGTGACATAAAGCTGTCACTATGTCCCTGTAGAAGTAAGGTCAAGCTAGGGGCATAACTACCATAGCGGAAGACCATGCAACTGCTATGGGGCCAAGGCAAGAGGGTGCCCAGTTGGGATCATCCCCTATTCTAATGGAGGTGAAAACTTGGTCAGGACTCTACCCTCAAAAGGAACAATGAAGCAGTGGAAAAAATGGCCCTAGGGTCATTGAAAAGAGTTTAGGCAGAAACCCTTCTGTCCTGTGTGGGGGCCTGGTTTGATCCTTGCTATGGGGCCCTTACTTCTCTATGTACACCACTGGGTCAAGCAGAGACACACAGCATTATAAACCAGTATAATGCCCTGCACTCCTGCAAGTCCCAAACGGAAGATCATGCTGAAATATGGAGCGTGATTCATGCAATGGACTTGCTCGTGTGAAACAGCCCTAAGGCCTCATGCACACCACTGTAAGTTTTTTGTGGTACGAAAATTGCAGATCCACAAAATACGGATGCCGTTCGTGTTGCATCTGCATTGACCTGAATGGGTCGGTGGTTTGCAGCCAAGTATAGGACATGTTCTATCTGTTTGAGAAACGGATGCAGAAGGCACAAGGACCATCCATGTGCTCTGCGTATTTGTATGTCCATTTAACAAAAAGATGCAAAAGGCAGACCACTGACCCATTGAAGTCAATGGGGCACATTAAATATAGTGTCCGCTCCTGTTTTTAGGCGTTTAAAAGCTGTTTTACACAGTCTTATGTTTTTTAGTCACATTTGCTGCAAAAAATGCACCTGTTTTGGAGGCATTTGCGCCTTGTTTGCCTTTTTTTTTTTTTTTTTTTTAGACTATTGTGCTTTTTCCCAACCTATTTATGTAGGTACACATTTTTTGCACCTGATTTAGTTGCAAAAACAGTCTAATTTCTGTTCCACTCCACTGTTTTGAGTGGTGAGTCACGCAAAAGTTTGCCTTAAAAGTTGCCCTTTCATGGAGATGTGCTCTTAATTTCAGCTCACTGGTGCCACATTTTCATGTGCATACTAATTAGACCAGTCTTAGTGAATATGAACCTGTCGTACTGAAAAGAACCACCAGAGGTCAGACTAATGCCAATACACCTAATCTAATTCATGAAGTGCTGTGGGACTTTTTATAAATAGCAGGCAAAGGACTGACAGACAAAGTGAATACACCCATCTAATTTTACGCCTAAAAACAGGCGAGCTTCATAAATGTGCCCCAGTGGGACCTCGGAAAAAATCCCAGCGGCACATGAACTGTATCCATATTTTGCGGATGCGGTTTGCGGACGGCAAAATGGATATTGTCATGTGTATGAGCCTAAGGCTGGATGTTCATGTTGCGGTGGTGTGTCCCGTGGCCAGGCTTGTGTCCGGGAGCCCTAATCAAAGACCTTTTTTGCATAGAAAAATGCAATATTTACCCACCTTGTACAGAGACCATGTAATGTCAATAAGCTTAGCTAGCCTAGAGGATGATGGACAGTCCTCACATGGAGTGGTATTGCATCATTTGGCTGGGCTTCTCTTCTGCATTGTGCTTCTGGTCTGGTCTAGGACTGCAGGTAACATCTACCGCATTACCTGTGTTATCTGTGGTGTTACATAGGACTGCAGGTACCATCTCCTACATTATCTGTACTTACAGAGTTATCACTGTGTTATATGTGGTGTGACATAGGACTGCAGGTACCATCTCCTACATTACCTGTACTAGGAAAACTATCACTGTGTTATCTCTAGTGTTACATAGGACTGCAGGTGACATCTACTACATTATCTGGACTCATAGTGTTATCACTGTGTTATCTGTGGCGTTACATAGGATTGCAAATGACATCTACTACATTATCTGTACTCAGAGTTATCACTGTGTTATCGGTCGTGTTACATAGGACTGCAGATAACATCTACTACATTATCTGTACTCAGAAAGTCATCACTGTTTTGTCTGTGGTGTTACATAGGGCTGAAAATAATATATGCTGCATTACTTGTACTCAGAGAGTTATCACCGTGTTACGTGTGGTGTTACATAGGACTGCAGGTGACATCTACTAAATTTTCTGTATTCAGAACGGTTTATGCTCCTCTTAGTGGCCCCCAGTATATATAATGCCTCTCTTAGTGGCCCCCAGTATAGTTTATGCTCCCCTTAGTGGCCCCTAGTATATATACTGCTTCTCTTAGTGTTCTCTCCAGTATATATAATGCCCCTCTTAGTGGCCCCCAGTATAGTGCTGAACAAAAAAAAAAACTCACCTCAACCAGTTGCACGTGCTTAAACACTCGCTTCTTACTAGAGGCAGCAGGACCTGCGTTCCCAGCATGATCATGTGGCGTCACTACCGTGTGATTGTCAGGTCCTGATGCTTGCAATGAGGAGCGAATGTTCTCACGTGTTCATGGGGATGAGGTGATTATTTTTTTTATTTTATCCCCTGTGTTAAAGAAATTTAGTTAGTTGGTGAACACAATTGTGCTAGGGTTGTATATTTCATTATCAGGTGGTCTCCATCTCCTTATATCCATATCTCTTATATCTTATAATCTTGCTATAAACTTAGCAGAAGTTAATATATGCATATGGAATTTCCCAGATAGATGAAGTAATGTGTATCCCATTGGCTGCCATTATGATTGTTTTGATTTGTTGTTTAATGTATACTTGTATGATTGTGATTGGACATATTAAAATTGATGACAAAGGGGTGTGTGATTACACCAACATGTATTTCTAATAAAATTAGCTCCCTGGGTGTAACCAGAGGAGATCTGCATGATCAGCAATGAGACTGGACTTGCATTTTCTTGTGCTGCGGCCGCACCCTCTTACCATGAAGGGGGAAATTTAACATAATTTGAACACCACAGACAACTGAGTATTAAGTCTAATTTGGGACTTATCCTAAATTGTATTGACACCCTGAAAGGCCTTTTTTTGTAGAGTACTCTTTTAACAGCCACAAAATGGATGCACTCTTGTATTTAAAAACAGTTCCACTGATTTTAGTGGGGTCCGTCTGGCTATGAAAATGGCTGCAAATAGGATGTCCTATTTTTTGACAGCCGCTATTCACTGGCTATTAACATAATTGGGACGTGAATGGCTCCATTAACTTCAACTCGTTCTAAAAATGGCCATGTGACAGCCGTTACTTAAATAGCCGTTACAGGGTCATTTTTCATGTTCATGTGAATGAGGGCAACTGCGGCATTCCGCTCCCACTTCCTATCCCCCTGCCCCAGACCTTTGCGCTGTGCAAACAATCTGACACAGCCTCTCTCCTGACATTGTGACGTCATGCCAGATGCCCAGCCCTAATGGTTAAAGGGATATTCTCAGCGGCGGTTTCCTATAACTCTACATCTATATCTGCATCCTTAGGACACGGCCTCATTTGTAAATTGTGGAGCTGTCCGTCACGACGGTCAGGTGCCCCACGCAATTTGCGTGGTGGTAAAGACCGCCACTGCCTGTGGCCAATTTCTGAGCCATGTGTTTGTTATGGATTTCCAATGCGGTTTTTCGTCGCACGTTTTTTACATGTGAAACACATGTTTTTAAAATATATTTCACCAATACAAATCACAAGCCTAAAAAACGTAAATTGTGAATCTGCAGCAAAAGCATGCAGTTTTGCCGTATGGTGGTTGGCCGCATAGCCTTGAAGTTCTTAAAGTTGAGGTGTACAGATTTAGGAATTGTTGACTTGACACTTACAGTAATTGATTACCGTCAGGGGTACTCACCGATGCCGAGTTTGCAAACGGGAGTGAACCAACCGGAGCGCTCTGATGCTGTCCCGGCAACCCCCCTCTTGATAGTACATGGCCAGGGGCATAGCTAAAGGCTCTTGGGTCCTAGTGCAAGAATTCAGCTTGGTCCCCTTCCCTCAGTGCTTTGTGGCCAGGGGCAGGGAAGCACATAGCCTTCGTGCTGTCTGAACCAAAAATTGAAACGGCAATTCTTGATCTAACCCTTTCCCTCCAGCCAGAGGTGTAACTTGACCTGCATGTACTTTCTATAATACTGGTGTCTTCTTATGTGGCACTAGTGTCTTTGGGCCCCTTCAGGCTCCTGGGCCTGGTAGCGACTGCTACCTCTGCGCCCCCTATAACTACGCCCTCTGTACATGGCCTCAATAGGATATCGGGAGCCAAACCTAACTGATGGTTGGAGGACATGACATGTCTTTAAATCTGTCAAATTTGCACGTATTAATACCGTACAAAAACTGTGTGAGTGGATACATAGGGTTTGAGTGTTCCTTCATTCCTTGCGTATTTCTATCGTATTGTATTATTTAGTTGCAGCATTTGTATTAGATGACACTATAAATAAAACCAGACCGTAAAGTAGGGCAAAGGTAGGGAAACCGAGTAGAAGGATGATTAATAAAAGTGAAGACCATAAAAGCTACAAGGGAAGCAAACAGATGATAAACATGTGGTGGAGGCCAGAGGGAGGGTAGTAAAGGATATGTAGAGTATAAAAGGGAGGACTAGAATAAGAGTCAACATGAACCCGTCAGGGAGAGAAAGAAATTGAACGGAAATTGGAGGGGTAAGTGGGGGGTGGAGGATAAGTATTGTTTTCTTAGAAAAAAAAATGCAAGAAGTAAAAAGTCAGTTTTACCCCAGAGAGCAGAAGAAGGATGGAAATGTCAGATATAAGAGCATCAGGATTTGAGAGATAATTGTTGAAGGTTTTGTTGTGGTCTCTTAGCAATAGGAGAAAGGAGAAGACATTAATCATCCAGTCAAGTCAAGTGTGGCTGTAGACATTCGTAACTTTATGTTCCTTTGGACCGACATGCTAGTGTTACTAGATACTCCCATGGATCTACAAGATAGATGTGACTGAATGAAAGAGAAGAGTTGTGTGTGGCCTGGGAACATAGAGCAAGGTCATGTCTGAAGGAGAATGAGAAAGAAGCCAAGGAGGAAGGGGGAGGCAAAGGGAAAAATAGGAAACAAGAGGGGGACACAAGATGGGAAGGGGATAAGAAACTAATGGCTGAGGAATGCAGTGCAAGATGATAAATGCATGAAGAACTGTGGACGACGCTGATGCATGGGTTAAGGAGAATTAACTGAGAGAACTTGGCTTCTAGGTAAGACATAAATGAGCAATGGTAGGAAGGAGAAAGTGGATGGAGATGCTGATAAGATGCAAGAGAGTAAAGAACCTGACCACCTGATTTAATTAGGTGGGTAATGAATGGAAGAAAGTTAGCAGGTATTCATTCTTATTTATGTGCTGGTGGAGGTCACAGTCTTATCTCCTGAACTCAAGCACACACCTTTACGATGATCAAAGACAGACAAAATCAATGAATCCAAGGTTGTTTTGGCAGCGCGATGAAGCTAGAGTACCCACCTAAGAAGATAGGTGGGCAGTAGATGAAGGTGAATCATGTGGCTGAAGTGACAGGAAAAATAGAGACTAGAGCAAGGAATAGGACAAGGCACGAAGAATAAGAAAACAAGAGGGTGGCAAAGAAACAGGCACATAGGATAAAGCAAAAAAAGGGCAGGAAGAAAGAGTTAAGAAACAGAAGAAGGTGGAAAGGGGAGGGAAGAAGGCTGGGATTGAAAGCGAGAGAAGGAGCGAAGAGGAGGGGGAAGAGGAGGGACAGGAGATTTGCTCCCTGCCTCACATTCTGACAATGCCTTGAAATATCTTACTTTTGATCAGTTTATTTCTGGGCTGAGATTCTCTCACACACATACACACGGCAGCAATGGACAGAGCTCAGAGATCTGACAATTAGACAGCTCTCTGAACAGACAACCCTCATCATCCCCTCCCTCTCATACATCCTGATCTCTGCAGGGGGCTCTGATTCCTGCCTGGGGCTGTGTGTGATTTCATCCTGACGGGTCCATGGAGAAAGTCCAAGAGGAGAATGAGACGGAGCGATGGGAGAGACCGGAGGAGATAACGGAGAGCGAGAGGGACATCATCAAGGAGACCTGGGCACGCTTGTATACCAACTCTGAGGACGTTGGAGTCTCTATATTGATAAGGTAATGTCCGAATGCGTGACTGTATTATGTACACAAGGACATGGGATCTCTCAGTGTGGTATGATCTCATACAAACACAGGACCTGGAAATCAGTCAGTGTCACCAGAATTCACGTAGGAGAGGGAGATCCCTCCATGTGTCACCAGGACCTTCTGCCAGGGAAGAGGATCTGTGCACAGTCTGTCGGTAGCACATGCACTGAGCAAGGGGCATGCTCTACCTGCTAGTGTCACACGCACCGCTAGGGCTTCCCCACTACATCCTTACAATTCTTTAAAAGAGCATGAAACCTATAGTGGGCAGCTTATAAAAGTGCAGCTTACCACAATAAGAAAGACAGCATGCAGATCATAATTAATGTGCTCCTGCCACCATACCTTGAGTCTTGGAGACATCTCCATAATGGAGCATGAAACTATTTTTCCTCAAGGCTTTTGCATAAATCTTTAAGAAAAAAAATTCTCCACTGGTCTCCATATATAACCAGTAAAGGATGGACCCATAGCAGTCTATTGGTTCCATATTACGGATCATACAACACGTTATGGAATACCACCATGGCCATAAATGGTTCTGAAAATTCTCAGAACTGGATATATGCGAGCTAAAGTATTGATTATGGGGGCAGACATTTTTCTGGAGTCAGTCAGCCTAAAATGGCTGCTTACAGAAAACGGTAGATTGAAGTTAGCTACATGGCAAATCCAGGCAACAGAGACATTTTCACAAGAGTACTGTCCATGAATATTCCAAATTTTATACCTAATTTCATACTTTTTAGTGCCACCTACAGAATAGGGTCTCACCCCGTCAGTCATACTTCTAGCTTCTTCCTTGAGGAAAGTAGTCAGGGTTAAATAGAAGGGTAAAGTAGGTGAATGATTTAGGATCTGACATTCTGATGTCATGGTATCCTGAGGGATCTAACCCTCTGACTTGTGTTTATGTTAAATTTTCTATTTTTTACTATTCCCTGTGCTAAGCTTGGCATCGTCCAGCGCCGAGAGGAGGATTCTGGGAATGCTACTTTTGCTTACAGTCATAGGGGCGCCAAGGATGACATATTCTCTGCAAGCACATGTCTCTAAAAGAGAGAGAGGATGCTTGTATCCCAGATCTATCAAAGACAGAACCTACCTTAGAAGGAAGGTTCATCCAGGTTTCATCAAAAATCTCGTAGCCAGGTTTAAGAGGTCATTATGATGTAAGGTCTTCCATTTTCAGAATCTAGGTATGGGCTCGTAGTAGATTTAATATAACAGTGATTAAAGAGGAATCTCAGACAGGTAGAAGGAGAAGCAAGGGGAAGAAATATGAAACCGACCAAGAAAAGAAGGCCTTCATTTCACATATTTGAGGGGCCACAGTCTAAGTTGGAGTTCTGTCAGTCCCCCAAAAGATAATCGCATAGATGAACATATCTGCCAGTGGTCCATACAGGTCCATAGTCCTTATAGATAGATCAAAATAGTGATAGTGTTCATATGTGCCCTTGTCTTGCACATATTGGTGTTCACCACAGGAGGTTATAGTAATTAAAGAAAAAATATATTTACATAATTGAGTAAATTACAAGGAGTTCCTCCAATACAATATTTTTCAGTATCGCACGTTGATGTAACACACTATCAAAAATACATGACTAGCCCCCCACATTTCCTGTTTCTGTAAGAGCTTTGCCTAATCTGAAAACTCATTTAACAGGAAGCTGTCATTAAGTCCAGTCTACCGGTGTCATGTTATAGAGCAGGAGGAACTAAGAAGATTGATATATAATTTTGTGGGAAAAGATTTAGTATAACTTGTAAGGTAGTGATTGAAATCTCTGCTCATTCTAGGCTTAGGAGTCCAGTGGGATAGTCATCTGTGCATGCACTGATTAGGACCGCCTACTGAATCCTAAGCACAGATAGGGCAGGAATTTGAACTTAGAAGTTACAGGTTACACTAAATCCTTTCCTTCAATACAATGTATATCAATCTGCTCAGCTCCTTTTGCTCTGTACCACAATACCAGTCGATTGGATATCATTTTCATAGTGACAGGTCCCCTTTAAGCTCACTATCCAACTTCCATATCTTGATTTCCTACGTGAAGACTTTTAGGAAGCTATTAAGCTGTTTAGTAGGCTGCAATGCTTGCCTATAACATGGATTCTAGAAATTGAAGAACCAATCTTCTAACGTGCCTACCATCAGTTGGTCCAAGAAATACTTACAGCACTGGATATCTGGATATCATATACATATCATGTCTTGATTGTAATAGGTTAAGATAAGGTCCAAGGTGAGTTCATCTTGTGCTAAGCTTGGGTATCATAGTGACTTAGTGGTTGGCACCATTGCTTTGCAGGACTGTAGTCCTTGGTAGGAATCCAACTAAGGACAACATTTGCATGAAGCTTTTTTCTACCCATGGTTTCATGGACTTCTAGGTTCTCCAGTTTTCTCCTACACTCCAAACCATAGTATTAGGTTTGTTGGCTATCTTTCAAATTGACTTTAGTGTGCACGTCGTATATAAGAGAACTAGATAGTGAACCCCGTTGGGGACAGGAACTGATGTTAATGGTCAAAATCTCTGTGGAATGAACAGCAAATAAATAAATGGAGGTGGGAGACCTATTTATTTGTTAGGTAGTATGACTATTCCTGGGAGAGCAGGAATGCCAACTATGAGGACATTCTGGCATCTAATATTCCTCCAAAAGAGATTGTAAAATTTCTCCTGACCTCCCTGGTGTGACATTGTAAAATAAACACAGTTAAGGAGTTGAATCCTGTCTGTGAGGGCTCTACGCTATCTCTAAGGGCTTCTCTTAAAGGGGTTTTCCTTAGATGCTAAACATAACATCAAAGAATAAGCTCAAGGCACCTCTTCTCCATTAGATACTAGAGAACCTCATTATGATAGGAATGGATTACTAGCGGACGTGTTATCTAAGTGTAAAGTACATCCAAAAATAGAGTTCTATCATAGACCACCCACTATTCTATAAATATCATTGAAAATGATTGGGTTTAGTATCATTTATAGATGGACATCCCTCTGATAAGATGGCTGTCTTATAGTGCAGTACATGACTGAAACTGGTACCGTCTTGTGTTGTATACACAGGAGAATTCTCTCAGGTATTCTGCAGGTCCTTCATTCTCACCGTTAGATTCATCCAGATTTTTATTCTATATTTATTACCCGGTATATGTCTTTTTTAGCTGGTAACGCTCCAATTTACTTTGAAATTAAGTGAGGAAAAAACGAGGAGAGGAAGAACATTATAGGAAATAGGTCATGTTGTCAGTTCTGATTCCATTACAACCTCACGTAAAGCTCTAATCTTCCTCTGCTGGCTTCACACTGATTCCATCCTTGGTCACACAACACGTACAGGGGATATCGGTACTATACCTACACCCAGGGGACGATGGTAATCAGCTAGCTTACTGCAGAGAAGAGATGCTGTCCTCCATGATTGGCTTCACCTGCATCTTGACTGTTATGGGTGCCTACTCTATATACAGTGGTAGGAAGGAGTAGGTGAGCAAAGCATTTTAGGGAAGCCCCTGTAGAACGGAGAACGGTCATCCCTTCTCCTCCTGTCACCTGTGTCGTCCCCCGCATTCTCTCTACCTGTTACCTCCTCCTACTCTGTTTTCTGTGAGACCCTTCTCTTCTCCTCCTCTTCTCTATCTGTCTCCTGCTGCTTCCCTGGCATCTCCTGGACCATTTGTGAATTAGCCGAGGGCGGCTGTTATAATTACATAGTTAATTAGCATCTGCTCATTAAATTGGAATTACATGCTAGCTGTGAGGGGCCAGGCCCTGCCACTGTGCACACATATTAATATATAATGTGTTTATATAACGTATATACTTCTGGGTATTCATGCAATTAATGAATTTCAGACCCCCCTCGGCCTTGCAAATTGTTAACCCTTTCTTTGAAAAAAAACAAAAAAAGAAACAGAACATTTTTTGTCACCCACAGAGCCAGAGGGTGGTTGTGAGATACCAACAGTGGTGTGCGGGGATGTTCAGAGACTGTGATACTTTAAAATAGGCACACAGTACCGCCCAAGAATATAGTGATAAGAAAGTTAGCGCACAATAGTACAGGTCGTGCACACCTGCTAATGCAGTATTAATGCATGTGCATTCATCAGATTGCGTGAATGCATGTCAGGGTCACAATGAAGACTGCTTACATGGGTAATTAGACGTGAATGGAGTAGGTGGGTAAAGCTGGTGACATCACGCACCATGAGCTGCCCACCAACTCCATTCTGCTGCCCACCAACTCCATTCTGAAGCAGTTGGCATGAAGAAGAGCTACAGGAATGTTATTTTTAATGCTCCTTGATGTTTCTTTTATATTATTGGGGATTCGGTGACTTTAAGGTAACCAGAACCCCTAAGGCTGCAATGGGGAAAGTGATAGCTCAAGCTTGACATATTCTTCTACATGGGTAGTGTGAGCATGGGTAGGTCTCTTCTACTTACAGGCACCACAACATAAACAAGATGAGAGCGGGTGAACATGTGGACTATCTTTCATGGGAACATCTTTCCCATGAAAGATAGTCTACATGTTTACAAACCAGCTCCTGGATCTGAATACTTTTGTAATTGCATGTAATTAAAAATTTAGCATAGCCACTGAGCTGTTCAATAAAATGTATCTGTATAGCGCCACCTGCTGTTTGTTCTTTTCCTCATTTCTCTGTCCACCTCGCTGAGGTGTACGCACATGCTCAGTTCCATCCTTCACTTGCTATCGGCCGTACCTACTATTAGAAGCTGTGACAGTTACAAGAAGAGAGCTGCAGTAGAAAGGACATGCACCCTTGAGCTGTAATAGGGAGAGAGCTGCAGCAGAAAAGAACCCCCCCAAGTTGTTATAGGGAAACAGCTGCAGCTGAAAGGAAATAAATCTAGCAGAGCAGTTGGAGGAAAGTATGGGGAGATCTCTGGATCCATGTGATCGGTGATCTAGCCATTGGTATCCTTTTTTATCTTGAATAAGAAAAAATGGCTGCTGAGAATGAGGAAGCAGAAAACCGGGCAAACATAAAGCAAAACTAATGTTAAAGGGGTAGTCTAAGTTATGTAACAATGTGGCCAAAGGCTACCAAAACAAAAAAATGAATGTTTACCTGTTTGATCCCCCGCCACTTTGAGCACTGCAGCTTCTATGCCTTCCTCAGGTCTCTGTTTACTTGGCAGAAGCAATGATGAATACACAGGTGACGGCTGCAGCCAATCACTGGCTTCAGAGGTCTGATGCCATACAGTGCTAACTCCAGTGTTTTGCTACAGCAGTCTCATGTGTATATGGGCATGTAACCTCTGTAGTCAAGTCAGGCCTCGTTCACCCTTTCGTGATTTGGTCAGTGATTTCTGTCAGTGATTGTAAGCCAAAACCAATGTGGGGGCGAAAAAGGCAGAGCAAGTGCAGATCTTTCCATTACACATTGTGTAGGCTCTACTGCTGATTTTGTCTCACAATCACGGATGGAATCCTCTGACCAAATCACTGAAGAGTGAACTAAGGCTAGAGTAAGACATAGGAGCAGTGGCGCTGGAAACGTCTGGGGAACAAATGGATTTTCATTGTCATCACAGTCCTTGCCTTTAGCCACATTTTTGGGTAACTTGGGACAATCCTGTAAACAAATCACGAAGGGTTCTCCTTTAAACGGGCCTTAGGCCTTAGATGTTTGTTGTCCAATTCTAAACAACTCAGATCCAACAGATTGTATTTTTTTACAACCAATTTTTTTGGGTTAACCTTGAGATAAATGGAGGCAGAAATATTTAGATGCCCCTGCTCCACGGTTGGTGGGGATTTTAAGCCACATCCAATTCCTCTAAACCATGCCCACTTTCCCATAAGCAAAACCTCTTTGGCACAGAACATAATAAATCTGGCACAAGGCATGGAGCCCAGTTTTTGGGTGCAATTTGAGCCAGAATTCTAGCGTATTTTTTAGTAAATATGCTCCACTGTGTTATGCCTACTGCCGGGCCCAAGAAGACACAGAGATTTACTGAATCAATAATCATTTGTCATGCACCTCCCCCTCAGGTCCTATTAAATCTGTTCATTATCCTGCTAAAGCCCTGCTTCACATGGTTTGTACAGGTTGAATTCATTTTTTTAGAATTTTATTAGGTTCCTCTAGGAAGTGGCTACCATTTTGCCAGTCTAGTGCAGAACAGAACTAATAAAGTTTAATGGATTTTGAATCAAAGAAATAGACCCTAGTGGCAAGTGATCAGTTTCAAAGGCAACTGCATTTTTTTTTCTGGATATTTGGGGCCCACTATAGTATTAGAGCCTGGGCCCACCAGAAGATCCTCTGGTACTTTTCTCAAATAAAGGGACTGACATTTTAAGAGTCTATCACATCACAAATTAGTTTCAAAGTAACCTTGTTACCATGTAGGGTAGATGCCCTGAAACAAAACCCTACCTTTCTTGTGAAAATCTAGTCCACTAATCCTGAGAAATACTACTTTTTTTTGGAGCAACATGGGTGGTTCGTTCAGTATTGTGTAACATTGCTTCACCAGTAAGGGCTGTATTACACCAACAGATTTTCTGACAGATTTTCTGACCAATCATTGGTCAGATGGCCTGTTACACACACAGATCTTTTGTTATACACACCAAATATTGGTCTGATTGCACAGATATTGGTCATATAATCTGTTAGTGTAATCAGTGTAGGACTGTGATGCCTAGGGCCCACCAGTAAAATTCACTCTCGGGGCCCACTGTACAGCGACATGTACATACTACCTGCTCAAACAAAGACAGACAGTAACAAGATGTTACAAGATGATTGATTATGGTGGTCTCTGCAACAACTTCAAAAGGTGGGTCCCAGTGAAGACAGGATACTGACTGGCCTGCCACTATTCCTAGAGGTCATCTTAACCTTCTGATGCATCTATAATAATAAACTGGATAGTCTACCCAATTTTTGTATTGATATAGGTTATTTGAGATGCTGTGCTGGTGGACAGGGGGCCCACCTTTCTCATTGGCCCACCGAGGGATTCCCCTGTTCCCTGTGGGCCAGTCCAAGCCTGAGTGTAATACACCCCTAAGTCCACCCAGAGCCTACCTCAAGATTGCAGAGCTAGTAAAGATAACTCAGGGGACACCAGGTGCACCAACGGAATGGCCCAGCCCATGTGGCACTCTGAATCTTATTTACATAAAAATAAAAAGAAAAAATTCTCAGGATTAGAGGACCAGATTTAAAAAAAAACAAAACGTGTGGTTATGCTTAGGGGTACCTAACCTACACGGTGTATGCTTACTTTGAAACTGATTTTGGACGTGATCAGTTTTGGAGGGGCTTCCTGTTCTTCTCAAATCTTGTGGTGCCATACTTTGTGCACTTACTGATAAAAGGCTTCACATTTCACCATGATAAATCACTTCTTAAAAAAAAAAAAAAAAAACGAGATTTTTACAAGCCTCACCTGCTAATCATTTTTGTGTATGTCAAACTTTTTCTAGTGGAACATATTCCCATTTTTAGGAGGATACAACCAAAATAATTTCAAGGTGATCTTTCAAGTTCACCACAGATGACTATAGGTAACAATCTAAATGATTATACGATCAATCACAATCCTTTTGTCTACCAACAATCACCCACTGGTGGACAACCGCTCAACCAATGTGCAGCCCATTATGATGATAGAGAACAAATAGGCGTGGTGCTTTTTCACCCTAACACCCATTTAATGACCCTTAGGCCAGTTCCTCACTCCCTTGCTTGCAAACAATATAGTTGGAGATAGAAGTCCTAATCAAGTTCTCACCACCCAAGAGCAAAGGGCATGGGGCCAGCCAGGGCTAAAGGTCCTTTTACACGGGCCGATTATCGGCCGAAAAATCGTTCCTAGGAACGCTAGTGCCGATAATCGGCCCATGTAAAAGTGGCCCTAATCAGCCGGCGAACGAGCAAAACGCTCGTTCGTCGGCTGATTGGATCTTTTGGTTTCTACAAAAGATCCAATCTGTCGGGCGCACATCGGCCTGTGTAAACAGGCGATGTGCGCCTGACAGTATGGAGCTTCCCGGCCGCACGAGTGATACAGCGATCACTCGTGCGGCCCGGCGCTCGATTCATCGGGCCGTGTAAAGGCTCCCTGCCCGAGCGCCGATATCGCTGATCGGCGCTCGGGCAGGGAGACACATCGGCCCGTCTAAAAGGGCCTTAAGTCCACTCTCTCTGCCCTACGGCCTTGCATGTGGTCTAGCGCATAGGTATATGTCCCAAGATATCAAAACATTTCCATGGAAAAAATTGTTCTCACCATTGGAAATAATAATTTGTATATCCCGGCAAAAATTCCACCCTCACAATAATCTGAGTAGGGCAAATAAGTTAGTACACAGCCCAGCCTAACTATGGCGATAATTAAAATACTATTAATTGATTGCGCATTTATTGTAACTACTGTTGGGCATGACTTCCGAGATGATGAATGGACTTTTATGTTTACACTGGTCCATTATATATGGGAAATGGTCTGAAATGTTATACCTTGTCCTACAAACTAAAAACCTAAAATTTCCGTAAGGATTTGGATATTTTTTTTATACCTACTGAACATATTCCTTTTTAGTTTTACTATGTTTAAGGATGTCTATAAAAGATGAATATATTATTATGTTGGAATGTAGTCCAGTCCGAGGGCACCCTTATAGAGCAGAAGGATCTGAGCAGATTGAGTTGGAAAATACTCAATAAAAATTTTGTTCATTTTAATGTCTGTCCAGTGGGTGACCCTATTCAGAGGTTGAATGTACCCTCATACAGGGAAGACTGTCAATCACTGAGTAGACTAGAATAAGCAGAGGTTTAAATGACTAAAATACAAGTTATACTGAATATTTGCCCATAAAACTATATACCCATCTGTTCAGTTTCTCCTGCTCTGTAATGTTCGTCTCACAGATTGGACTGCATTTTCAACGTGATGGGTCCCCTTTAAGACTATGTTGACCCAGGTGGATTCTCCAGTCTGGAGTAGTCACATAAGAAATCTTCCCACCCTAAGGCCATTTGGAAACAGCTTTAATGTTGCTTTGTCTTCTGGCTCGGTGACAATAGGCATTGCGATCTTGAAAGGTTGAACTTTATGGACTCTCCCCAGACTTGGTTTGCTGGAAGATGTTCTGTTTGGATAGCAAACTGATTCCATGTGTCCTCCAACCCTTACAAAAACAGACAGCAAATTCTATTTTTAACTAAGACATATATACATGGACTTTCAATTAGGTTAGTAAAGCAGTTGACTCTATGACATCCATAGGCCAGCAGGAGGTTCCCTCATGAGACAAACCCTTTAAAGACAGTCTGTCACCAGAAAATTCACTCATGAACCAGGCACAATGCTTTGTAGGGTTAGCTCAGCTGAATGTAATGATACTTTTCACTAACCAATCCAAAAAAGTACTTTTAATCCATATGCAAATTAGCAATTAAGTGCACTGAGAGCGGACGCAAGTCACTCTGTGCACTCATGCTCCTCCTGCTTCCTCTGCCAGCCCCTCCCTTTCCTTTCTGATTGAAAGGGTCAAGTTCCTGTATAGTCTGTGAATTTCCTGGTGACAGACTCCCATTAAATCCATATGGTATCTTTTTTTGCTGTCACATTACTCTTGCTATAAACCAGATATCATCCTAAGAATATCATAGTTGGCTAGGCATAAATTGGCTTGTTACGATCTGCAATGTCTGGACTTATGATCTGATTATAAAAAAAAAAATGTACACTTGTACAAAGAGCAGCACATTTTTAATATACTGCATTAGGAGATGGTGACTGAAAAAGACTCTTGTTAGCCAAACATTTTTGACATATAATAATAATTTCAATGATCATAATTACCACTCACTTGTGATTTTCACTTAAAACAATCATAATTCATATGTTCACATGAAGATACCTGATACTATTTCTCATTAAAAGGGTTGTCCCATAAAAATATTCTACAGTTTTCAAACCAGTACCTGGATCTGAATACTTTTGTAATTGCATTTAACTAAAAATTTAGTATAGTCACTGAGTTATTCACTGAAATCTATCTGTATAGCGCCACCTGCTGTTTGCTCTTTTTCTAATTTCGCTGTCCTGCTCAATGAGATGGAAGCACATGCTCAGTTCCATCCTTAAACTGTACCAGCTGCAGTAGAAAAGGCACACAACCTGAAAAAGTGCACACCCCCTAAGTTGCCAGCTTGAAATAAATCTAGCAGAGCAATTGGAGCAATGAATGGGAAGATCTCTGGATCTAATTGATTTAATAGCCCTGGGTGCTCTGACTCCCCATACCAACATCATGCAATCTACTGTAAACATCTTTCAGAAGGTCACTGTGTTGGCTGTCATATCTGGGCACCATATATGATATAGTGCTGTTTACTGTTTGGCATTACTCTGTACGCATTATATGGCCATATTTTGCGGGCAGTGTACCTGTTACAATTTATCCTGGCACTGGATGGTGATATTAATTTTTAAAGGGATTTGTCCATATCACACTTTGGTGGCAAATTTCTAGGATATGACACCAGTGTCTAGTAGTTGCGAGTCCCACCTCTGGGACCCTCACCTATCAGTAGAAAAGGGCCTCCGAAAGCTAAGGAGAGTGCACCACTCATGAGCGGCATGCTCTCCATAAGGAAGTTCCAAAAAGAGCAGAGCAGGTGAGCTTGTCTATTTTTGGAACAGAAGTGAATAAAAGGTGTATTGTGCAGCCACCTCTCCATTCGCCTCTGTTGGAGTTCTGGAAATAACCGAGCCAGCTGACTATTTTCAGCACTCCTATAAAAGTGAATGGAGGGTGGCCGCTCTTCCTGGTGCACCCTTGTTCATTTTGGGGGGCTCCCTTCTAGAGACAGGCGTAGGTCCCAGAAGTTGGACCCACACCTATTGGTGCCACCAAAGTGTGATGATATGTCCACAACTACATTTGAACCTTCATTGCAGGAAAAAAAACACAATGGACCTATAAGTCAATGGAAGCCTCAACGCTCATGTGAACAGTGCCTAAAGGCACACATACACATTCATACACAACTGATTATTTGGCCAACAGCAATCTCTCCAGACTCCCTCCTGTCTCTTCCATACACATACACGTTTGCTTAGCCGAAAATGTATGTGTATTCTATGGAGAGACACTTCAGGCAGCAAACTATCTCCTGGGAGAACAAAAGGATTGGGCAAAAATATTCATTTGCACGATCCTTGTCTCACCCAACATCTGTAAGGGGAGCGTCGGGAGCTTCCTTCACACTTTAGAGTGTTGACCATAGCTACCATTGTCGGCAGGTTTGGTCAACAAAATACTAATGTGTATGGCCAGCTTAAGCCATAATTATTTGATTTAAAAATACAGTACTAGCAGATCTCCATACATATTTCCCCAGGGGCTAACAAATAATTGTCATCTAACAGTATAGTCACTTTACTTTTGTAAAGTGTGGTTCTACCTTGGAGCAAACCTTTCACCCACTATACAGTGATTTGATTATGCGAAGAACAGATGGTCCAGCATCCACTCATGGCTGAAACTTTTCCACACATGTCATGGCAGTGGCAGTCACGAACGGCAAAACCAACAGTTCGTACCTAAGGCTATGTTCACATCTGTGTTGTAGACTTCATTAGAGGCTTCCATGGCAGATTCAGTAAAAAATAATACAGGATAAAATAGTCCTGCCTATGAAGTGGAGCAACAAATTTAAAGGGCTTTTCTATCCTATTAGGATATCAAGGGGTAACCCGCTGTTACTTAGCAACTCCAGCAATTCTATAGAAGATTAATGGCCTACAGAGGCCTCCAGGACTTTCAAGGTTCTGTTCATGAGACAAAATCTTCAAAAAATTTTTTCTAGGTAACTCTGTAAACACTTTGGGGGAGAGTTATCAAACTGGTGTAAAGTAGAACTGGCTTAATTGCCCATAGCAACCAATCAGATTCCTCCTTTCATTTTTCACAGCTCATTTGGAAAATGAAAGGTGGAATGTGTTTTGTTTTACTTTTGTTGTATTTACTTGTTTCCAGTCACTACACTTCAGGGCACTGTGGGAGCTTAGATCTGTTTCTGTACCTGCATTATCATAGAATGTAATCAAAAGCAAACCCATCTTTTATGACCAGACAAATTTCCATTGATTAAAGCTGGGCATATTTTGTATAATTAAAATTATCTATATAATTATTCACCTTTACCAAAAGCCCAGCTTCTATGTCCCTTTCCTGACAACACACTGGAGATAAATTGCTGTACCTTTCCAATATGTACTTGTCTATGGTCATCTATACAGCTCATATAACGTAATATGTGTACAGCCTGAACCTTATGTCTGGGCAGTACACAGATTTTTTCTAGCTGGGAGAATAACTATGTACAACGTCATGATGGAACATACTACTGAAATGACTGTGTGCATTAAAAATTACCTTTCAAGTCCTCTGAATGGACAGTCATTCTGGACCCCCATAGGATGAGTAAAACTGTAAAGTAAATAACTAGTCTCGTAACTAGAAGCTCATTGGTCCCAATGCAAAATCTCTACTTCCTACCTACAATGTATGTTCTTTTATGGCAGAAGGCCTTTTGGATCCTTGCAGACACCAAGGCCGAGGTGGGACAGCCTCCCCTATATCTTTATCCTGCCTGTGGCTTTTCTCCTTGCCCACCACTTCACAACATAGTGGACGGCTAATCTCTAAGTCCATTCACTAGACTGTGCCAATGTCTAACTAAAGTACAGTTTAAAGTAGTGTCTAAAGTAGCACCTGGTGTCACCACCAAACCGCTGTTTGAAGATCTCCCTTGAGTGCAGAAGCCTCCTCACAACACACCAAGCACATTGGATAGAGGCTGTGCTTGATATGGCAGCTCAGCCCCATTCACTTGAAAAGGAATGAGCTGCTCCCAGGCTATGTGACAGATGAATGTGATGTCACTGGCCTAGGAAGAGGCCGCAGCAGTCACTGAACTGCCGAAGCCTCTTCAAAAAGTTGAACGGCGGTGTACCGGGAGTCAGACCCCACTGATTAGATAGTGATGACCTAATATGAAGATAGGTCATCAGTATTCTACTCCCGGTAAACCTCTTTAAATGTATCAGTCAGTGGCGTATACAGAGAAGTAAGGGCCCCATAGCAAGGATCAAACCAGCTTAAACCCTCTTCAATGACCCTTGGACCAGTTTTCCACTGCCTATTTGTAAAAAGTTGTTCCTTTAATGGGTAGAGTCCTGACCAAGTTTTCACCACCAGTAGAAGAGGAGATAATCCCAACTAAGACTGGGCCCCCTCTTGCCCTAGGCCTTATAGCAGTTGCAGGGTCTGCCGCTATGGTATCAGTCATCCTACTGTATGAGGACAGTCAAACCCCCAGCCATCCCCATTCAGTTTTCATTTGTGAGCTTTTTTTCTAAAGATGAACTCATCCAGTCAATTGTTCACACTGGTGAATGATCGCCCCCCCGATCATAGGCCCGTGTAAATTGCAACTTAATTGAAGAGATGGTTGTCAAGTCATACTGGTTGTCAAGTCATAGGGTACACCAAAAATACGTCTGGCTATATAGATATTCAGCCCTGACGTAAAAGACCACCCGACAGTTCCTGTAATGTGTTCAACCAGTGATTGTTAGATGTTGAAACTGATAAAAATAAATGCATTGCAAGCAGCAATCAAGCTAGAACGCAAAGGCATAATGGGAATGATTATCCCCATGGAAAATTGTTTTCATCATCACAAATATATTACCATGGATGGCTGTTTCCTGACCCAACAATGAAAAATATAACTGTGGGGGAAAATTTTTATACCTATGACCAGTTTAAGTGAATTCAATGTGTGGGCGACAATGTGCACTTACCTGAAATGCCCAATGCAGATAGTAATGGAATAGATGCAAAAAATTCCTGCATTGAATCATAGCAATTTAGATTTGTATCATTTGTAACTTAACATGTAATGGGAAATATCTTCCGGCGTATTGCATTGATCTGGTACAAGTAATGGGCTGGAACGTATTGTGTAATGGTAGGACAGATGACTGATAATGATGTATATGCATACCCTGGGTCAGAAATGATTTTGTGTAAAGAATAGAAGATAATAGGGTGTGCAATGATTTGCTGTTGCAGAATTGATAACAACTACTATAATGTAATGAGTGAAAGATTAGAAAATGAATTAAAGTGACACTTAAGGAAAAAAGAAATCACATGACCTGGAAACGAACAGATCACTTATATAGTGACCTCCTGAGGCAATTTGTGGCCTCCTCTTGTGGTGGCACCGCTTCTCAGACTACTGGATGCCTATTGTGCATTTGGTAGTCCAAGACAAGTCCTACTGTCCTTGGATTGGTCAGCACTGCTCACGTGACCTGTGCTGGCCAATCCAAGAGCAAGTCTGGACAAGCAAGAAGTGTCTTGGACTACTGATGGACCAGGAAGTTTAAGAAGAGGCTGGGAATTGGTGGATCTGAAGCTGAAAATATGAGAAGGAGATCACCAGGTAAGTGTTCTGTTTGTCCCTCAGCTAAAGGGGTTCTCTAGGTCTTAGATATTGATGACCTATCCTTAGAATAGGTCATCATGATCAAATTAGTGGGGGTCTGACAACCAGCACTCCCACTGATGAGCTGTTTCGGGAAGCTGCTGGAAGCTTTACAGTGGATGAAGTCAAAAGCAGAAGGCTCTGACCACTGTATATGGCCATGCCAGGGTACTGCACCTCAACTTTTAGTCATGGGAGATTTAGAACTTTTTCCAGGTGCATACAGCCTAAATACAAATCAAGAAAGAGAATACTTCTTAAGGGGAATTTATATCCTATGGATATGCCCTAGAGGCTTGAGAACAGTGGTCCACCAATGACTGGCTGTAATGGAGAGATAGCTTCAGAATTCGCTTTGATTCTGAAAACATAGGTCGGGGGACTCCTATTGACACAACAAGTAGGAGTCCTGAGGTGGACCTCCATCTTTCAGGCATTTATGGCCTATCCTGTGGATAGTGGAAGGGTAAAGCTCTCAGATGTCACCACATCCTATATACATTGTTTTAATAGGGAAGGCACCACCATTCCTAGATACTAGCTAGGGTAACCTGACTCACTACACAATACAAGTCCAGGCAATGCTCAGTGTCTGCTCATTGTTAGCTATGGCAGTTTTATCCTTTTGTGCTTTATTATTTTGCAGTCATGTCTGATTCTTTCTATTTCTCTTCCCTTTGTACTTGTTCCTTTTTCCGACTTCCATATAAAGGTTCTTCATCAACTTCCCAACTGCCAAGCAGTACTTTAGCCAGTTTAAGAACATGGAAGACCCCCTTGAGATGGAACGCAGTAGTCAGTTGCGCAAGCACGGCCAGAGGGTAATGGGAGCTATCAACAGTGTGGTTGAAAACCTTGGGGATCCGGAAAAGGTGGCCACGGTCTTGGCTATTGTGGGGAAGAGCCATGCAGTGAAACATAAGGTGGACCCTGTATTCTTTAAGGTTAGTGATTTCTAAAGTCGATTTACCCTGATCTTCTGCCATGTAACATGTAGATTTACTGACTGTTTTGTAATGCTTTTATATTACATTTTATCTTTTTTTCCCATTCACGTCCAAAGCTGCATTTAAAATTCTGCTTTAAAGACTGGATCTGAATGCAGCTTGGGATGTGAGCAGAGTATAGCAAACGATGTACAGTAACGGAGGATGAGAAGATGTGTAATATTTTTATGTAAAATGACTCCACAAAAATATATTACTATTTATTAGGTAAAACTCCATTGGGTTAATATGTCAGAACGCAACGGATCCCAATGTAAGTCAATGAGGTCTGTCAGGTGCCAGTGTTGTCTAGTGTGTGATAGATCTTGGACTGCGTTGCGATTTACGTTTATAAGATTTCCGTTTAGGTAACAGTATAGGAGTGGGCAATGTCGTATTGAGAGGCTCGGAGGATTTGCCATTCATTAGCTAGGAAAGTTAGGTGAGAATTACTGTGGAAATTGCCAAAGGAGCATATCCCAGAAATGGCTGGAAAGATTTTGTTACAGCTTGATAGAAAAGGAGAATTCATAGTCTTATATTTACTAGGATTTTTTATTTTAGGTGGGAATGCCCTTAAAGAGATTTTCCAACGCTGGATAGGTCGTCAGTATCTGATCAATGGGAGTCTGACACCCGCGAATCCGGCTGACCAACTGTTTGAGAAGGCATTGGAGCCTCTGTGAATGCCACTGCCTTCTCGCAGCTTACCCCAGGCTAGTGACGTCACGTTCATTGGTCACATGGTCTAGGCGTAACTCAGCCCCATTCAAGTGAATGGAGCTGATCTGCAGTACCAAGCACAGCCACTATACAATGTATGGCGCTGTGCTTGGTGCCTTCTCAAACAGCTGATGGGGGGGGGGTGTCCTGGATTTCGGACCGTCACCGATCAGATACCAATGACCTATCCAGAATCAGAAAACCCCTTTAAAAATTATTCTGTGGATCAATTTGCCGTCATAGTGGCAAATTGACTGAAAATACACATTCTACTAAAGTCACCATGATCTGCAACAGTGGCCATCAACCTTTTTAGTATGTGAGTCCTATTCACAAATACCGGGTACTGTTAATGCACATTAAACCACATTTTCAGTAAGAAGATACCTGTTATTGATTATTCTCAGTGATTGCTGCTTGGCTTCTATTTAGCTTAGGTCCATTATGGCAGAGCTGTGACCTGTGACTACAGCTTACCTACAGTGCCTACAGGGAGTCTAGAAGGTAGTCTAAAACCCACTCCCTTTCTCATCATTGGTTCAGGCTGCTCTCCCTCCTGACTGCAGCTCTGCCTCTTCAGACTGGCTTCTGTGGATAAGCAGTAGCCCTTCACAAGCTCATCAGCAAGAGATGAATGATTACACTGCTAAACTAGGGGCAGATTTGGTCACCACACAGACAATGCAAATGTGTGTGGTCCAGGAGTTCAGGGAGTTAACCCTGCTGCCCCCGGTAGTCAGCCCCCCCGGCAGGGTCCCCACTTTCAACTGCATCTGCGTTCTGAAGACATGGATACAGTTGATTATAAAGGTGAAGCAGGGAGCAGTCAGTTTTCTGCTCTACCATACACCTTGGTTAGGCACTGGCAGGCACTATGAAATGACATCATTGTGCCAGCAGCATCTGGTCACCAGACACACTGGAGCAGATCGGCACTGGGAGATCTGATCCGCTCATCATGGGAACATGGGCTAGGTGACTATTCATTTTGGAGACACTAAAGAGGCACCAAATTATGTTGGGGGCACAGAAGGGAGCATCATATTATAATAGGGGCACATAAAAAAAGCTTTATTGTGTGTTGGGGGCACATAAGGGGGCACCATATTATGTTGGGACATATAAAAGGGCATTATTCTGTGTTGCGGGCACATAAGGGGGAATTATATTAAGTTGGGACATATAAAAGGGCATTATTCTGTGTTGGGGGCACCATATTATGTTGGGACTTATAAAAGGGTATTATTCTGGGGGCACATAAGGGGGCACCATATTATGTTGGGACATATAAAAGGGCATCATTCTGTGTTGGGGCACATAAGGGGGCACCATATTATGTTGAGACATGTAAAAGGGCATTATTCTGGGGTCACATAAGGGGCATTATACTGTGTGGGAGGGGCACACAAAGGGTCACCGTTTGGAGCTTAGAGGCACAAGAGGGGGTGTAGCTAGTTTTGCCTAGATTTTTATACTTATACATTAGAGCCACCAATTTAGACACCTTCTATGCCATTTTTTTGCCGACAAAAGGTGTCAAATTTTGGAGCAAGTCCTGTTTTGCTTCAAAATTTGGGACTTTTCTCCCTTTTCTGACTGAATTTAAACAGAAATGTTATTTGTCTGGCGCACAAACCATCGGATGATGTTCCAAAGTTATTAAAATGCCTGTGGCTCTGGTGGCATATTTCTTTATTAAGACTGGTGTAAGAAATACCAATCTTAACCCCCCCCCCCCAACAAGTGACTACTGGATATGATCAGTATAGTGATGCTGCGTAGATTCGCCTCCTAATTCTGCGCAGTTAAGGGAAATGTCAATTACTGCACTGTCCTGGTTCCTGGCATCTGTCTTTCTGCAAAGAGCTGACATTTCTAAAGTTGTTTCCTGTCGGGTTTGGACTTGTTACAGTCTTCCTGTCCTTCTCTGAACATGATCTGCACTACATTATCATAACCATATTTCAAGGGCGTTTTATTAAAAATTCAACATAACAAAACCCGAACCTCACAACAGGATTGTCTAATCCTGGGAGCAAGGAGGTTACAATAATGTCACGAGCTACACAAACAGTCTGCCGAAGGAACATCACGCCGAGCCTCGTGACATGACCACACGTGAATGGGAAGAGATATATTATATGGTTGTTGAATGTCTCTCTAATATTAGCTTCTCGTTCTCTGCTGTAGATCCTGACCGGGGTGATACTGGAGGTCATTGCAGAAGCCTTTGCCAAAGATTTCACCCCTGAAGTACAGCTAGCCTGGAGCAAATTACGGAGCAACATATACAGTCATGTACTGGCAACATACAAGGAGGTGGGCTGGACACAGTACCCCACTAATTCAGTGTGAACGCGTCCATCTCCCAGAGAGAGCCAAGCCAAGGACTTCAGATCCTAGCTATCTCAGACCTCTGGGACAGCTGGGGGAGTACGGGTGGTGGGAAGAATAGGATTGGGTAGCTGGGTGGGCATTGGGATTATAACTACAGGGTCTTCTACAAACAGGGTGGGATGGGGCAGGAAACAGCGATATGGTTGATTTGACCTACAGTTTATACATTAGGACATATGACAAAAGAACAGGGTCATTCTCCATGGGAGGGAGCAGAGACATATCATGACGAGGATCTAATGTACCCCCATATGGCTTCCACTGGGGTAATATTTTACTGCTGGAAATATCTAGCATTGTAAGCCGGGCTTTTTTGAGACTGTCCTTGACCTGTTGTCCTCTGTCCCATATTTCCCATGTTTTATAAGGCAGATGGTTCTTAAGAGATGCGTAACTCAGAAATGGGGTGAAGGGGTTAACCCTACTTCATGACCCCCACCGTTATGCTTGGCTTGCACGTGTATATGGCAATTATACTTTCTTTTCTCATAATCTCGCTTGGCTGGTCCTCTCTTGATGAAGTGGCTTTGTGAGGCCAGTATATATATATATATATATATATATATATATTATATATAATGGTTCAGTCATTTCCACCAGCCATTTTGTTTTTATCCTCAGTTATCATAAGATTCTCCATGGGACCAAAATGTACAATAAAATTTAGATTTCTATGGGATAAAGCATTTTAAAGAAGTGGGCGACAGCTTAACATTGCAGTATATCAGCTGGGAAACGCTATCACCCAATGTCAGTAAGTAGGCCCATAAGCCGCAGGTAAAGAAGTACGACTCTATGGCAGAATGTTGTTTGGATGGTGGTGTGGGATGGAAATTGTGGAATAGAGATGTATACGCACCTGACCTGTGACATATTGTGTCGAAATGTGTCTGTCCATATATATAATGTTCTGTTTTACTGTGATATAGAAATAAAAAACATACTATTGGATCTATAATGGAGTCGGCCTCTATGTAAATGCTGTCTGATAATATGCCAGTTCTATACCAAGGGAGAAGGTGTGTACTCTAGTGGCATGGTTCAGTATAATAGGAGTCAGCAACCTCTAGCTTACAACTCCCAGCATGCTCCATTTACGTGTATCGGACTATGGCCAATCGAGTGTGCAGGCTGAGAGTTGCAGTTTCACAATATGTGGAGTGCTGGAAGAAGCTGCTGCAGTATCCTGGCCCTGTCAATCAAGGTGCAGAGAGAGCAGAGCCTCTAGGTGTAATGGTAACGCCCCCATTGCTCCTAGAGGCTCATTTGCATGTATTAAAACATCATTTTTCTCAGCAATGCGGGCACATATGAATATGGGATCAACACAGATGTCTTCTGCTGCCAAGTGCACTTGTTACAGGAAGGCAAGTTTGCTGTGCTGCGACCGGAACTGCGGCCCACCCCCATTATAGTGAATGGTGCCGGAGCGTAGTTACGGCCCCACACGTGCACCAGCGGCAGCACGGATCCGGCAGGCTGTTCACCCAGCCTGCCAGAATCCACTACAGCTAGTGTGAAAGTAAACTCACGGAAAAAAAAAAGTGGGCTCAAATGGCAGAACATGCTTAAAAACCCCAATGCTGTAGCGCATATATAACTGGGGGAGCAAATCCCGCACATGTGGCCCGCTGCCGAACGTAATCCCCAGCAAAAAATGCATACAATGGAGGATACCTGCAGCGGACCACATGTACCACAAAGACATCCTACACAGGGTAGACAGATGTGCGGATGTGACAATCTACATAGAAAAACAATTCACGGAAAATGGTGCACTACAGCGGAAAATGCAGTTGACAATATATGGCTAAACCCTCACTCTGATGTTAAAATGAGACTTTCGCCAGTATATCCTTATATCAAAGACATACCGGAGCCCGAGCACCGCGTCAAGGTATCTCAGTTGGCACGGGACCTAACGCTATCCCTACTATGGTATAGGTAATGACAGATAGGTGCATGAGGTCCGAGACACAGCGACCAGCTCCCAGTTACCTCCAGCGTGAAATCACACATACGGTGGGAGGGGGGGGCGGAGGCTGTATTTCCCACATTGCCCTGACATCATGTGACCCAGGCTGCACAGGTGCACCTGAATGTTACCCATTAGTATAATCAAGGCACATTCAACCTGGAGTTGCCACGCCTCCAGGAATAAACGTACAAACAAACTCACGGAAAAAAAAGTGGTCTCAAATGGCAGAACATGCTCAAAAACTAGTGTGAAACTAGTGTGAAAGTAGCCTAACATTAAGGAGCACCATACAGTCTCCATGAATATGCCTTTGCAGAATGCATCAGGCCTTAAAGGGTTTGTCTGGTTTAGAAAACCCACCTTTATACATAAGGGAGCAGTCATTGAAGAGCCTACTCCATTAGACAAATCTTGGAGCAGCTTCAAAGGGTTCATCTGTCACTGGTTTACATAGACAACCCAGTGTTCTCCAGCTGAGCTACACTATGTTCTCCATGTGCATTTAGCTGGGGGAACTCCTTCACCTCCCTCACATTGAACCAGCCAGCAAATCTTCAGTCCTTTCCATATGTGGAAGGGAAGCCCATTATCACTGACCGGCCTCTACATTTATAGGGTTACTTATAAAGTTACATATACATGGCGCACAACGCTGACCGCCATCATATCGCTGAACCATTGGCAGATGCATGATCAGAACTTAGCATGTCATTGCTGCTTACATCACTTTCACATTTTGTGAATTAAACCGCTCTAAATGAGGACATAAATGTGCACCCTCCGAACAACACGGTGGAAAATCCATCTGCTTCCACTGCTGACATTTATTTCTCTGGAGACAGCGTGCGGCTCAAGGATCTCCGGCTGTGAAAGGATTCATTTCATACAGGATCACTGTATCATGTCTGGTCAAATCAGATGTGCACTTCTTATCACTGGTTTTGAGCAAGTTTTGAGCATATATATACATAAACACACACACATCTACATATAAACAAACTGTATCTATAGGTACATAATGTACACATAAAGACAAACACATCTATGTATAACAATACCGTATATAGGTACATACACATAAATACACACACATACACATATAAACATCTACATATCTACATATAAACATACCGTATATATAGGCAAATACACATAAACACACATCTGTATATAAACATTCCGCATCTATAGGTACATACATAAGCATACACATCAACATATAAACCTACCATATCTATAGGTACATACACATAAACACTTATCTACTTATAAACATACCGTAGATATAGGTACATACACACATCTACATATTAACATACCGTAGATATAGGTACATACACACATCTACATATAAACATACCGTAGATATAGGTACATACACACATCTACTTATAAACATGCCGTACATATAGGTACATACACACATCTACATATAAACATACTGTATATATAGGTACATACACACATCTACATATAAACATACTGTATATATAGGTACATACACACATCTACATATAAACATACTGGGGGACATTTAGTAAGACCGGTGAATTATACCTTTATTGATCCCCCTGCTCTGCCGGTGGATGTGCACTTGCTGGTGTAGTTTAAGGCCATTTTACCTACCATATACTGGCGTGGAAAATGATGAATGAGCGATCACCGATGACCAAAAGAATTGCATGTCACCTTAAATGGAGTAATGGTTGAGCATGCGTATGACTGCCCCATCTACAGGTCTGCCAAAAATGAACAACCGATGTACTTGGGTACCTCCCGCAGTCCTATAGAGATTAATGGAACAGAAGTGCACATGGCCGACTGGACGGTCCATTCATACAGAGGCACGGGACCCCCTACCGATCTAAAACCCCTTTAAAGGCATATTCTATTTATAACAAATGATGCCCTAGCCCAGTGATGGCTAACATCTGGCACTATAGCTGTGTTGAAACTACGACTCCCAGCATGCTCCATTCATTTCTATGAAGTTCTGAGAACAGCCAAGCAAGTGTACACCTTGGGAGTCGTAGTTTTACCACAGCTGGAGCGCCAGAGGTTAGCCATCACAGACTCCTACCAATCACAAGAACGGGGATCGTGCCTTGAATGGAGAGATGGTCGAGTGTGCGCACTACTGCTCCGTTCAAAGTCTACGGGTCTGATGGAAAAGGCCAACCAATGTTCTCAGCTACCTCCTGCAGTCCTTTAGAAATGAATGAAGCGGAAATGATCTGTCGCTCCATTAATAGAGGCACAGGACCGCCATTCTCATGAGCAGCCGGACTACTACCAATCTAAAATGTATCCCTAAACCTTTGTGTAGGAGATAACTTGTTCTAGTCAGAATATCCCTTAAAGGGGTTGTCTCACTTCAGAAAATGGCATTTATCATATAGTGAAAGTTAATACAAGCCACTTACTAATGTATTGTGATTGTCCATGTGGTCTCCTTTGCTGGCTGGATTCATTTTTCCGTCACATTATACAGTGCCTATATCCAGGGGTTACAACCACCCTGCAATCCATCAGCAGTCATTGTGCTTGCACACTATAGGAAAAAGTGCAGGTCTCTCTGGGGCCCGGACCGTGGGAGCTCACATATCCTGGTGCTTTTTCCTATCGTGTGCAAGCATGACCACCGCTGCTAGATTGTAGGATGGCCGTAACCATGGAAATGAGCAGTGTATAATGTGATGGAAAAATGAATCCAGCCAGCAAAGGAGGCAATATGGACAATCACAATACATTAGTAAGTGCCTTGTATTAACTTTTTCTACATGATAAATGCCATTTGCTGAAGTCACACAACTCCTTTAAAAAAAGGTTATCCTGTGAATCAGTCTCCTTCCACCTCTTGCATCTTACAATTTACAGTACAAGATACAGTTAAGTGATAAATCTGCTTTGCTGCAACCTTTAATTGTAACTTACCTTGAAAGTAAAGTTGTCAACTCAAATTGTCTACAAGAGCACTGAAGAACACTACTTCACGATCAAAGGATAATTGAGAAAAAAAAATGTTGTAGAACTTAATATATCAGTCAAGGAAGGCTGGAGTCACTAAAACATCAGAGAAGAAGATCAAAGGATCTGAAGTCTTCTCCAGCCTCAGTTAAGGTAAGTGGTCTGAACTCTGTAATAAGAAAAAGACCTGGTAAATTGTTTTGGTCTGAACATGAGAAAAAGAAGATGTATCAAATGTTTAAAGGGGTTTATGTGAAGGAAGAGGAATAGGATACTGAAACATGCTGAACTTTAGCAACTTTAGTTCGGTCCATGAAACACAAACCTTGCCAGCAAAATCCTAATTGTTCAACCTCATTTGTTGATCTGCATACAAAGCAACCAACTAAGTAATCAGGCAAAACAGATCCTTCCTGGACAACCAAGCTTGAGCTGATGCCATCGCCATGTGTTTGCTAAACTTTTTCATTGCAGCAGATGTCTCAGTAGTACAGCTGCCCATAAATATTAGGTTAAAGTCGTCTGAAGGCGCTGATGTTTTACAATGCAGGAACGCGGGACCAAGTATGTCATATCTCAACATCCACCAATCTTATGTTCCCCTAGGAGATTTGCTGTTGTTAGAGTGTGAAGGTGGCAATACACATTAGATGAACTTTGGCTGAACACCCTATTCCCCCCCCCCCTATTCCCCCAAGTTTGGTGGAGCAGCCAACCTTCTGGTACATATGGAGTTGATCCAGCTCTCCACCCATAATAAATGTGTTGAGTCCCCCGACGGGTGAATGGAGACTTAAGAAGATGTTTCGGAGTAGGCACAAGTACACGCAGAAAATTGTAGTATCTAAGTACTCAATACTCTAAGTCTAATGTATATTATAGGAGTTTTCCACAACTGGTGGATTTCAGGAAACCACTGTACCTTGCAGGATATTAAGAAGTTAAAACTTTTGAATATAACAGTCAAAGGGTTTATCTCATGATGGACAATTGAGGCATATTGCTAGGATATGCCCCCATTGTCTTATAGGTGCAGGTCCCATCGCTGGGACCTGCACCTATATCCAGAGCGGAGACCCGAAAGTGAAGGAGGGTGCACTGTGCATGCGCAGCTGCCCTCCATTCATTTTCTGTGGGGCCGGTGAAAATAGCCAAGCACTGGCTCGGCTATTTCTGTCAGGCCGATAGAAATGAATGGGAGCGGGGGCCACACATGCGTGGTGCGCTCTCATTCACTTCTATGGGGAGAGTGCTTGGTGGTGGCCGGGCCTGAGTCCTGCCGCTCCGTTCTGGATATAGGCGGTCCCAGCAGGGACCCACACCTATAAAACAATGGGAGCATATCCTAGCGACACAACCCCTTTAAGAAAGACTGTTTCCAGCATCACAATCTAGCTGCCGCCAGTCTTCTGGTAGTGACATCATGACATCATTCACACATTAAATGACCATATGAGCCAGTGATGACATGGCAATAACTTCTTCAACGATCCCTCTCCATTTCTGATCCTACAGTTAAGGTGGCCACAGGGATCCACCTACGAGCTGGAAGGAATTGTTAAGTTTAGTCTTAATTCACATTTAGATGCTGCAATGAGAATCTGATTGTGGGGAATGAAGCATTCCTTTCTGGCAATCGGCTGCTCGTTAAGTAGAGGTGAAGCGCTGTTTCGACGTCACAATCTGCTGCTTTGGAACGATGATTGAGGTGTCCACACCACAGATGATTTCACCCGGTGAGCGTTTTGTTCGTTCATTGGGTAATCTGCAGCACCTTTGGACCAGCAGATCCACGAGAACGAGCATTCGAAGGAAACATCAGGCAGTGTAAATTCAACTTTAGTCGCTGAGTAGACGATGGGTTCTCACCAACCTGGGATTCAGCCGATAAAGGTCAAAGCTATGGACTCACATCAGCACCAACCAGAGGATTCAGCTGATGAAGGTCAACGCTATCAACTGATCAGCACCAACCAGAGGATTCAGCTGATGAAGGTCAACGCTATCAACTGATCAGCACCAACCAGAGGATTCAGCTGATGAAGGTCAATATTATGGACTGATCAGCACCAACCAGAGGATTGAGCTGATGAAGGTCAACGCTATGAACTGATTAGCACCAACCAGAGGATTCAGCTGATGAAGGTCAACGCTATGGACTGATCAGCACCACCCAGTCAGACGAAATTATTCTCCACATTACCATTTGTATTCCTAAGCATCATCTCGTATTTCCCTGCTGAATACCATAATGCAATAAATATAAAATATAACATGTAATAATAATCGTAACGTGCGCCGACAAGATATTTACTGACAGAGGTGAGGACCCTGATCTCTGGCATTAAGACCAACACTGTTCCATGGGAAACATGTATCGCGCACAGACCTACCGCTGTCTAAGTGGCTCCTCTTGCTGCTTGGCTTCGAGGTTGGAAGCCCAGTGTTTGAGATATGTGAACTTGTGTGTGGGAGAATATTTCTGGTTGTCACCCTCTAAGTTATTGCTCCATTACTGGGCTTGGGTTGGGTAGTATGTGACTACTTCTGACTGCCAAGCACACAACACTGTCTGGATCCATGGAAATATGACGGCAAGATGTTATTCCTCATCAGATCACTGATTCTCGAAGGGTCGGGTGTGGGGGTGGGGGTTGGACAGCTGGGTTTTGTTGGACTCTCAGATTAGAAGAGGAAATAGCAAATTATCATCAATAAAAGTCAATCCTAATGACCCATTCCTGATACAATTCCTGGAATTTCGCTTACATTCCCCTGTAAAGTTTGGAGGTTAATGATTATCTCAAGAGCTCTCCATACCGCTCTCGGACTTAACCCATTCACAGCCGGCGACAGCAATGGGTTAAGGCGTCAGTCTGTGTGATGAGTGCGTGGGTGACAGTTGGTGGATCCATGCAGAACCAGAGGTGACAGGCAGCATCTGTATGAGCTGTCACATCCCCAGCACCAGAGAGAAGAGGTCACAAAACAGGAGTCAACCCCCCTCCTCCCTCTCTCACGCATGGAAGAGCAGGGAGCCAGCTATGGAACAGCTGAGAGGAAGCCTTGGGACCCTAGAGACCTGCAGAGCATTGCACAACCCATTACATAGCATGTAAAAGCATTACATAGAATCGGTGGTAACCTGTAAGATGTGTTTGCCTCTGCAGGATATTGCATAATGACGAATATGGTGTGCTATCTACAGGAGAACATATAACCGTCACATAGACGATTACATTCCATCATCCCTATACCGTATGCCCATCTGTTCTGCTAATATGGTATGTACTATTCTACCAGACCTGGCCCCTCTCCTGACATTAGTGAATACTTATATTACCCACAGTATAACAATCCCAGATCATCTTTTCTGATAGCTCTACATTATTCCTTCTCGAAATTTATCAAATAGATTGACAACTTGGTGTTACCAGGTGGGGGCGTGTTCCTGTGTACTCTTGTGCTTACTGTATCCGAATGTATAAGGACACACTCCTTTCTCAAGCAGAATAGTAGCACCCAACAGGAATAACAGAGGAAATGCACAAGGCACAGTTAGGCCTCTTTTCACATGTGTGTGATAACATCCGTGGCAAGATGGTCAGTGGTTCATCCGTGAAGATGTTTGTTTGCCATCTGTGTGTCATCCGAACGGCTGAAAATTAATTTCCAGAGAATCTCCTACCAATGGTCCATGAAAACCACTGACACGAATGGCATCTGTGTTTTGTCCATGGTTTTTCGTGGACTCGTAGATTATAAAGCTTGTGCGGGATTTGTAATCACGGACAAAAATAGGGCATGCTTCTGTGGTTTCACTACAGGCCGCGGAAAACCACTAATTTGTGAATGGGTACATGTGATGCGTGTGGAGACCAGGGTGATTCACTGACGTGTGAAAGAGGCCTCACAATTGTTATTTCATTAAGAATAAAACTATTAACTAAAATTGTCAGGAGTGGTGATGGATCTTCTTTAGAGGGGTTGTCCAGTTGACGTTGACATGTGAATGAGGCTTAAGGCTGGGGCTAGCCGGTAACGTATTGCGCGACATGAAGATCGCATTGTCGCGCCATACGTTACATTGACAGTCGATCCACTGGAGTGCTGATGAAAAGCAGTACCAGACATATCCCATGGACAAGAGTGGCGGGGTTTATGAGGGGGTAGGGGGCAGACCCCATTAGGCCGGGTTCAAATCACTGTTTAGTTTTCCGTTCTTCTGATCCGTTAGAAGAGCAGAAAAAAAACAAAAAATGTATTCTGTATTTTAAGCAAGCATCCGTTATGCTCAGCTATGCTCAGTTTGCATCTGTTTTAACCATTTCCATCTGAGATCCTTTATTTCATCCGAAAAAAAAAAAAACTTTGTGTAGGACTTTTATTTCTGTCTAAAATAATGAATCTCAGATCGAAATGGCTAAAACAGATGCAAAATGTGTATAACTGATGGATGCTTAAAATACAGGATCCATTTTTTGTGTGTTTTTTTTTTCTGTTCTTCTAATGGAACGGAAAACTAGATGGTAATGTGAACCCGGCCTAACCCTGAAAGCCTCTTCAAAGAAGCCTCAGACGTCACGGGGAAGATAGATATCAAACAGAACCCTTTGCTGATTTTGATTAGTGATGGTACCTGCTGACATTTCTGCACTGGTACAGAACATTTCCCCTTTAACAGAGCTGCTTCTGCCACGTTCACGGTTGGTCCGTCTAGTGAATGCTTATTAAGAATTGATCTGTTTTTCCTTCATTACGTCCTGTCCTGGGGGTCAATGTGACCTCTGATTGTATTGTCCTGTATCGAAGCCCCTGTCCTGAATACTAATGAAAGATTATCCTCCTAGATAGCGGCTCTGTGCGGAGAGATGGTGTGGAAATGAGAGATGGCCAGATTACAGAACTGAATGCCTGCAGCACATCGCACATGGAGGTGGAAGCTGCAGAACATTACATCATGCTGTTCCTGGGAAATTTACAATTATGAGCCAGGAGAAATGAACAGCTGCAGCCAGAGTCTTTATTTGTTCATGCGCTCCGTGACACGGCTCCACATCAAACATCAGAGGCTTCCTTTCATAAATTCTGCCTTCTCTCCTATCTAGAAGACTTCCCCCTTTCATCCCTCTGCTTGAATCATCTCCCTTTTATCTGTCAGTTCCTTCAGTTCTTCGCAGTTCTTTCTACTTTACGCGCTCTTCATTCCTTTTTTTTCTATGTCCTTCTATCTCCTCTTCCGCATCAATTAAATGTGGCCCATTTATGACCACCGTGGCGTTTCTGGTACTGGTACTAATGGAAACTATGGTCGCCATCTTTTGGAGAGTTGGAGGTCACACTGATAGGCAATGACGAGTGTACTAAAGAGGCATCTATTGTGATGGGGCCCCTGGAGAGGCGAGGTCTTATCGCCTTTCCCCATAGGCTTATATAGCAGCAACATACTTATCACTGCTCCCAATGGGACTCACCATCTAAATTCCCTGTCTCTACCACACACCCACAAGGCTCAATAGCCTAGGAAGTCAAGGAACCTGTCATTATGTTTTTGGAGTGTCCCTGATACAGGGGTGCACCTAGCCTTTCTGCTGCCTGAGGCGAAAACTGAAATTGCGCCCCCCCATGCCAATTTCTTAACCTAACCCCTTTGTCACAATGAAAGCGCTCATTGCCTATGGCCCTTCTGCTGCCCCCCTCTTGACCCTACCTGGTGCTACCTGAGGCGATTGCCTCACCTGGCCTCATTTGTGGTGCACCCATGCCTGATACCCCCAGACTGATAAGTGAGTGAATGGCCAATTGTCACTATAGGTGTTCAAACACATTGAATAGCTGTTGGTCAGGTCCTTTGGAAAATTAAAGGACCCAGACTTCCAGGAATATTTCTCCTGGAGACTGCAAAGTGCTGCCGAGACATCCATCCTCTTTAGCAACAACAATAAATCCATACCGCAGACCAGACCTCTAAATAAATGCAGACCCCAGTCCCCTAAACCAGGGATGCTCAACCTGTGGCCCTCCGGCTGTTGCAAAACTACAACTCCCAGCATGCCTGGACAGCCTACAGTAGGGCATGGTGGGAGTTGAACTTTTACAACAGCTAAAGGCCCGCAGGTTGATCATCCCTGCCCTAAACTATTAAGGCATGGCTACATGGTGCAGATAATCTGCAGATTTTCATCTGGATTTTCCAGATGTAAGTTCTAAGACATTTACAGTAGTATCAGTTTAGCAAATCTCATCCATGCTGTAAAGAAAAAATTAGAAATTGCACAAATTAAATTTGCAGCATTTCAATTTTTTACCCTTTTTTAATGCATAGGTTGAATTCTGTGGCAAATCTGATCTTCAGTGTGGACATACCATTACTGTCCTCCAGACCAGGCCCCCCTAAAAAAAAAACTCCCTAAAAATACAAGCTGCCAAACCAGATCCCCTAAATACAGACCCCATTCCCACTCAATGTAGACTCAGACCCCCTACATTAATTAACTTGGGACATACCCACTAAATAACTTCAGAACCCGGACCCCTAAATACAGACCTTCTAGATTAATACAGCCCCTAGACCAGACTATTTACATAGTAACTCCTCCATTGTCTCCTTGTTGCTTTCCTTTGGCTTGAGGACCTTCAGAGGCATGGTCATGGGACCATGTGAAGGTCCTTCTGCAGGTCCTGCAGCTTACTCTCAAGTACTTCAAGTCCTTGGGCAAAGAATCATTACACAAAATAGTTTTGACACTTTTTGCCATAAAGAAAAAAACCTAATAAACCTTAATAGGTATCTAGTTACATAGTTATATAGTTGTTAAGGTTGGAAAAAGACAAAAGTCCATCAAGTCCAACCTGTAGTTTGAACAGATTGGGTGTTCACGGGCCCTCAGAAGCCCAAACTGCCTATATATATATATATATATATATATATATATATATATATATTTTATTGCACCATTGTGTACAGCATAGGACCTCTGAGGACAGTGATTGGCAGACAGGCACATCTTCACCACAGTAAACACTTGCAGAGTGCACCAGGGCAGCGACACTGGAGCAACAGGGAAATTAACTTTAGTAATCTTTCTTTTATTATTTTATTACATTCTACCCTCTCCTAGGGAATATTTTGCTCTGCTTACAAAATGTGCCATGGTACAACTGCTGACGAGACTCCTTTTCCCTTCTGTGATGTTGGTTCAGGTAAAGTCAAAGCTTTGAGCTGTATCATTGAGTCACTGAAGATAGACTGGTTTCTAGTGTGCGTTTTATGGGGTTGTGGATATTGGAGAATAGACTCAAGCCTTGGCACTGGGGGCAGAGAGGCTTATTCTGTTATAAAGAGGACCTGTTCCCACCACTGACACGTCTCTTTTATGAAATAGTATTTCACATGAAATGACTAGTGATGAGCGAATTGACGTCCACTATGTGGACTTCAATCCGAATTTCAGGATAAATTTAATTCGCCGTGAAGCCTAATTTCCACGTGCATCGCGGTACTAAAATGATTTAACCTGAAATAGTGTAAAAAAAAAACCAAAATGCTTGAAGGTCTCAAGATTTTATTATTTTATTAGATATTAGATGCAATCATGTATGAGCGTGCCATCTGAGGGGTACAATGATGGGAGGCGGTGAAATGCCCCCCCTTCCTTGTCATTGCACCCACTACTTACAAAGAAATGCACTTCGTGACGAAGTAATTAGTCACAAAGCAGATTTTTTTTGTAAAATTCGGCGAAGCAGCTGAATCAAATTTTTTAAAACTTTGCTCATCACTAGAAATGATGATTCTGGAGCATCTATTATTATGACTCTATGTTATCCCATTCTTCTGTTATTCCTCCTAGAAATTTATGAATAAATGTACAACTGTGTGTTGCTGGGACTCACCCCCAACTGGTAACACCCAGTTCCAGTTGTACCTTTACTCATAAATTAAGGCTAAAATTTTGGGGCATCCGTTTTTTAAGAACTCTGTGTAGTGTAATTCCTCTATTAGGCCTCTTTCACACGGTCAGTATTTGGTCAGTATTTTTGCATCAGTGTTTGGAAGCCAAAACCAGGAGTGGGTCTAAAACACAGAAGAGGCACAAATATTTCTATTATACTTTTTCTCTGTAGGTTTAATTCCTGGTTTTGGCTTATAAATACTGACCAAATACTGATGCAAAATACTGACCAAATACTGACCGTATGAAAGAGGCCTAATAGAGGAGTTACACTACACAGAGTTCTTAGAAAACGGATGCTCTAGAATTTTTACTGCATGGGAAATGCAAGTAGTTGTTAAAACAGACATGTCAGGAGGGGGGAGAGGTTTTCTTTAAATTAAAGTGAGACATCGTGTTCTTTTACTTTCTGGAGTTGTGAAATCTTGCTATTACATCTAGCGATATTAATGCTGTTTTGACCTTTTTTCATTATTATCAATGGCTTTCTTCTTAAGCATTCCTAGCTTCCTCTGCCCACCCATCTCCCCGTGTCCAGCTGTTCCTTGTTAGTTCTCAGATCCTTGTGGTATCTTTTCAGTTTAATTTGCAAAGGCCGTTTATTTAAAACAGTAATTTTCGCTGCGGTCACAAGAACTTTGCCAGAAATAAGTTCAGACTGTCTCTGGAGAGGTGTGAAGTGATTTCCTTTACTCCCAGAGAGAGGTAGATTTTGGGGAGTTCATCCTCTTATCCTTTAAACTGTTTAAATACTATGGGGATCTTTACAGAATTGAAGAAAAGAGGCCAAGGAGCTACGATGATCCCAGTACTCAAATAGTGGAAGCTCAAAGAGTATTAATATAAGAAGACATAATATGTTATATACACACTCATAAAAAAATAACGTCTCCAGATAGATTGGATTGCTGCAAAACTCAGCATGCAGTTATGGCTCAGGGTGGTATGTAAATGATTTCAGGTGTGGTCTTATTAGACCCTGGGTTTTGCCCAGCTGTCCAATAGAAAGGCTCCCAGGGGCTACTTTTGGTTAGTGTTTACCACATGTTGAGAGAGATGCCTCTACAATGTACCACTGTAGAAGATAGGCGTGGTAGTGGCCCTGATGAAGTGTTGTGTCACACTGTACTCCCTCAGGCAATTACTCCCTGGGGTCCAGTGCAGTGGAAATATAGTACTGAAAATGTAACAAAGTAACAAACCTAGAACTTGAATTGCATACAGTAGCAGCTGGCTTTAAGTGCAGTTCTTCTCTTGCACCCATAAGGAATCTGGAGGCAGGTTGATTGGTGTTAATTCTGCACTTATATGAAACTGGCCTAGTGGTTGTTTGGTGATGGGTGTCTTGGCTGTAGTCCCTCACCTTACATCAGTGTCTGTAGATGTAGCAGGTCACTCTACTTTCTAGAATCTCAAGGCTTCACTTAAGGAAAAATGGAGGATTTCTCTCTAGAAATTAGGTAACAGGAGCAGAAGCACTGCCAGTTGCTTCCTCTCCTCTCTGTCTCTAAACAGGAGCTCCCCTCTCTTGGCAGGGGGTAGGAGCAGCCCACTCCTACCAAGAGGGGAGGAACCCTGTTTAACCTTATTCCTGCCAACCTTTGCCATCCTTTTCTTGCTGGTAGCTACGGTCAGAAGCAAACAGTAAAATTCATAATGCATACCAATATACAATTTGTAGTACCCCTAAGTCTGGGGTACTTCAAACGCATTTGATGACATTTTGCCCAGTTGACAGACTTTGAGAGGGGCCACATTATTGGCGAGATGCAGGATAGTCGTTTCAATGAACTGACCTACGTAGCTGTCAGGAGGTGTTCGGAACAGTGCTTACCTGAGGGCACGCACACACGGTGAACAGGCTCCAGATGGCTCAGACAGACCACCAGTGGAGAGAAGCTCCCACAGTTTCATTGTCCACCATCCGGACACAGGTGGCACTTTCATTACACACCTGTGTCTGTGACCGGACCATTTCCAGGCACTTAGGAGAATGAAATCTGGTGTCATGGCACCCACTACCTTTCCTGCCATTGGCAGTCTCTCCTTCATAAGCAGCGCTGTGATGAACCAGAAACCTGGACTGCTACAGACTGTAACGGTATTGTCCTTAGTGATGAATCCTGGTTCTGTTTGGAATCCGGCGACACTCAGGTTCAATTATGGAGGCTTTGTGGTGAGTGCTTCAGTCCTGCTTTTGTTGTGGAGTGACACACTGCCCCAACTGCTGGTGTGATGATCTGGGAGCTATCACATACAACAGTTGGTCACCACGAGTAGTGATACGAGGGACACTAATGGCTCAACGATATGTGAAGGACCTCCAGCGGCCATATGTGTTCCTCTCAAGGAAGGGCTTCCAACTGGCACTTTTCAGCAGGATAATGCTCCTCCACATAAGGGTTTCCCAGAAATGTCTCTGCCAGATTGCAACACTTCTTTGTCCTGCTCGATCAGATTTATCACCAATTGAGCATTTACGGGACAAGCCGGGACTCCAGCTTCGGCAACCTATGAGCATCCAGGATCTACAGGCCCAGCTGTAACATCTGTGGGCAAATGTGTAGCAGGATACCATACAGAACCTGTATGCCTCCATGCCCAACCGTATCTCATCCTGTATCCAGGCTACAGGCGGTGTCCAATAGGATAGTAAGAGGGCAAGTACAGTTTTCCTCAATACATTTAGATATATATATATATATATATACAGTACAGACCAAAAGTTTGGACACACCTTCTCATTCAAAGAGTTTTCTGTATTTTCATGACTATGAAAATTGTAGATTCACACTGAAGGCATCAAAACTATGAATTAACACATGTCGAATTATATACTTAACAAAAAAGTGTGAAACAACTCAAAATATGTCTTATATTCTAGGTTCTTCAAAGTAGCCACCTTTTGCTTTGATTACTGCTTTGCACACTCTTGGCATTCTCTTGATGAGCTTCAAGAGCTAGTCACCTGAAATGGTTTTCACTTCACAGGTGTGCCCTGTCAGGTTTAATAAGTGGGATTTCTTGCCTTATAAGTGGGGTTGGGACCATGAGTTGTGTTGGGCAGAAGTCAGGTGGATACACAGCTGATAGTCCTACTGAATAGACTGTTAGAATTTGTATTATGGCAACAAAAAAAGCAGCTAAGTAAAGAAAAATGAGTGGCCATCATTATTTTAAGAAATCAAGGTCAGTCAGTCCGAAAAATTGGGAAAACTTTGAAAGTGTCCCCAAGTGCAGTCGCAAAAACCATCAAGCACTACAAAGAAACTGGCTCACATGACAACTGCCCCAGGAAAAGAAGACCAAGAGTCACCTCTGCTGCGGAGGATAAGTTCATCTGAGTCACCAGCTTCAGAAATGGCAGGTTAACAGCAGCTCAGATTAGAGACCAGGTCAATGCCACACAGAGTTCTAGCAGCAGACACATCTCTACAACAACTGTTAAGAGGAGACTGTGTGCAGCAGGCCTTCATGGTAAAATAGCTGCTAGAAAACCACTGCTAAGGACAGGCAACAAGCAGAAGAGACTTGTTTGGGCTAAAGAACACAAGAAATGGACATTAGACCAGTGGAAATCTGTGCTTTGGTCTGATGAGTCCAAATTTGAGATCTTTGGTTCCAACCATTGTGTCTTTGTGCGACGCAGAAAAGGTGAACGGATGGACTCTACATGCCTGGTTCCCACCATGAAGCATGGAGGAGGAGGTGTGATGGTGTGGGGGTGCTTTGCTGGTGACACTGTTGGGGATTTATTCAAAATTGAAGGCATACTGAACCAGCATGGCTACCACAGCATCTTGCAGCGGCATGCTATTCCATCCGGTTTGCATTTAGTTGGTCCATCATTTAGTTATCAACAGGACAATGACCCCAAACACACCTCCAGGCTGTGTAAGGGCTATTTGACCAAGAAGAAGAGTGATGGGGTGCTACACCAGATGACCTTGCCTCCACAGTCACCAGACCTGAACTCAATCGAGATGGTTTCCGGTGAGCTGGACCGCAGAGTGAAGGGAAAAGGGCCAACAAGTGCTAAGCGTCTCGGGGAACTCCTTCAAGACTGTTGGAATACCATTTCAGGTGACTACCTCTTGAAGCTCATCAAGAGAATGCCAAGAGTGTGCAAAGCAGTAATCAAAGCAAAAGGTGGCTACTTTGAAGAACCTAGAATATAAGACATATTTTCAGTTGTTTTACACTTTTTTGTTAAGTATATAATTCCACATGTGTTAATTCATAGTTTTGATGCCTTCAGTGTGAATCTACAATTTTCATAGTCATGAAAATACAGAAAACTCTTTGAATAAGAAGGTGTGTCCAAACTCCAGCTTCGGCAACCTATGCGCATCCACGATCTACAGGCCCAGCTGTAACATCTGTGGGCAAATGTGTAGCAGGATACCATACAGAACCTGTATGCCTCCATGCCCAACTGTATCTCATCCTGTATCCAGGCTACAGGAGGTGTCCAACAGGATAGTAAGAGGGCAAGTACAGTTTTCCTCAATACATTTAGATAGATATATATATATACTGTATATATATATATTTATATACTGTATATATATATATATACACTGTAAGAATACTTACATATATTATCATTACATTCACATATAGAAAGTTTTGATCAAATCCAACAATTCCTTCTTGGAGCATTACTTTTTTTTGCCAATGACTGTATGTATATAAGTATCATTTTCTTCAACAATGAGAAAAAACCTAGTTGAGTAAGACACGGAGAGACAGAAGCGATCAGATTTGGTTTGGAGCATTGAGGAGCCCACCAAGAAATCTCGCCCTAGGGACCGATGGCTACTTTGAAAACAACATGTTGTATGTCACATAAACATTATGCTCTCTAAATATACTGTGATATATAACAGAAAGATAAATGTGGAATGTTTGGGGTCTTTAAGATAACAAGAAGTAACCTTTCCCATGATTTCCTTGACAGAAAGCCCACGTTAGCTTGAGGTCTACAGGCAGAACTTGTAAAATGTGGTTAGTTTACATACAGTATATACCTAACAGGGGCGTGAACTGTTGTAACCAGGTCAATGTCAATATCCTCACTGCCTGCAAAATTTGATTGCTCCCATATACATTGGGGCATATTTACTATTGCAGAAGAGAGTTAGCACTATCTAAATTTTAGACAGTATTAGTAAATCTGCCCAAACTCATCACCCTGAAAAGTTCACAAAACTTAGACTCTTAGCAGTGTATGTGTCAGGATTCGGGGGCGCTGCGGCCCTCCAGCGGATGCTGGGCGGGTGCGGGCGTTCCCGTGTCCTGACAGGGGTCTTGCTGCGAGGACGCGCCCTGTAGCTATGTGGCGCTCGTCTCGAGTGCAAGCCAGAAAATCCTCTTGTAACACTTAGGTTCCTTAAGGGTTAAAGGTTTTGCTAGTTTTGCTAGTTTTACTGGCAGACGTCCCTGCCAGTAACTTTGGTCCATTGAAGGGTGTGGTGAGATCCCTGCTCCTATTACGCCTTGGGGCTGGAACTCTAGCCACTATTTAGTTTCACTCTCACCATTTATCTGTGCCTGCTATAGAGCCTTGTGCCTAAGCTAGCTACTCTGAGTTTATCTGGTATTCCAGTGACTCTGTAACTTTTTCCCTGGTTTCTTATTACAGTTACCTACCTCTGGTTTTCTCCTCTGTTTATTCTTTGCTTGGTTCCTTTACTTTTTATCCCTTCAGTTCCTGACCTGTTTGGGTTTTTTCCTGCTTGTGTTTTGCTTTGTTGTTTGTCTCCACTTGTTCCACTTACTTTAGTGTAATTGCAGTCTTCGGTTGGGGCCGGCCTGTTAAGGAGCCGGGTTCCCCCAAAAGGCAGGGACAGTGGTTTGGGAGGAGTGTCAGGGCCTCACTTTGTCTGTGTCATTTGTGTCCCCCTGACCAACTCCTCACAGTATGATTCAGATTAGTGGACTCAGAGGCTACAATGTTTTAGTTGGCAAGGTGATCAGTGTACAGCATTTTAGACCCTGCAGCTGGGGAGGAATAACAAGTTCAGACACCCCATACACTTCAGGTATGATTTTGGCCAGTTGTATTATTGCAACTGCACAACCCCAGTAGTATAGACTGTAGCAAGAGAAAGAGTAATCTTAGGGCCATTGAATCTTGATTGTAGAGCTCATTTTAGCTCTAATAACTGCATGTGCGCAAGCCTCTAAGGAGCCAGAGCAGAGGATGAGAGTGGTAGTGGCCCTGATCATGATTAGTCACGGTGTACTCTCTCAGGCCATTGCTCCCTGGGGTCTGTGCAGTCGAGAGTTACTCTATATTCCCTTGGGGCACTCCCTGTAGCTAGGAATCCTACCTGATGGTAGTTTTGTGCTGCCCTTGATGTTAAATGTCCATGTGGGTACAAGGCAGGGCTTGAAATGGTGCAGTGGCCAGCATGTGGTGTTAGGAGAGTCAGCATTCAGGTTGGATTAACCAAACAACAGTCTCTTTTTACTGGCTGCAAATCAAGATTTGTATTACATCCAGCAATTATATGTACACAGTGCAAATTCTTCCCAGATGACCAAGCATGAGCTAAACAGATGTTTACAGCAATGGCCCTCAGATTACTCTTTCTCTTGCTACAGTCTATAGTACTGGGTTCTCTGGTTAGCATCTGTAATCTGTCACAATGTCCGCAATTCGCATGGAGGCGTGCACTTCCAATAATATGACTCTCCAAAATCGTACCTGAAGTGTATGGGGTGTCTGAACTCGTTATTCCTCCACTGCAGCAGGTTCTGAAATACTGTACGCTTATCACCTTGCCAACTAAAACATTGTAGCCTCTGAGTCCACTAATCTGTATTGTATAGCTTTACAATGGTTACCTTGCTGACCCTCTCGCTCTAGCCATGCAAATCCTCCAAAATCTTCTCTGACACAATAATGGACCTCTTATAATGCAGGGCCCCTGAGGTCTAGCAGAAGCAGAACAGAACGTCCTCTCCACGATAGAAATGCCTATTCTTGTCCACAAATACAGACAAGAATAGGACACGTTCCATCTTTTTTGCAGGGTCACGGACATACGTAGGCGGACAGCACACGGTGTGCTGTCTTTTGCAGCCCCATTGAAATGAATGGGTCCGCATCTGATCCACAAAATTGTGGAACGTATATGAACAGAAAGGTACGGCTGTGTCGGCCCTTAACCTTACAGATGATAAGTCTTGAATATGCAATGATAACAAAAAAGCTTAAAAAGGGAATGTGTATATGAGGGTGGGCCCTCAGAATTATTTCCTGTGTTGAGCCCAAGGAACTTCAGTCCAACACTGCACATAATGTCTGCTCACTGCCTTCTCGTATCTGGCTACTCCTAGAACAACACTCTTCTAGAACTAGGGGGTGGGGCCAGCCCACACCCGAAGCTCCAGAGATTAGTTAGTACTGACAACATCTAGTTCATGCTGGAACATTCTAAGCATACAGTGCATTACATGAAGTGCAGAACATTACCTTAACAGTACATTATCAAGCCATTGCAGATATCCCCCTTCTACTGGGGTACTGTACATGCCCCATTACAACTTGCCCATGCATCAAGGAGATGTGGCAAATTCAGACGACACATTTATGTACAGTAGATCTTTCAAAATGTGAGCTGGTTGCTAGAAAGCCACGTATAAGGTTCTAAGGCACAGGAGAGGCTGCATACTGTGCTCTGCGCAGCAGCACTCATGTCACAGTCGTGTGCAATCTTCAGTTCGCCTCACCGCAGTTAGAGACAAGAAAGAAGAGATGGCGATAAGTTTACATTGTTTTAAAAAATCAGCTTGGAAGACATTTTTGAGACGACAGCAGAATACACCAGGCTAAGCAGACTTGCAGTTGTCACGTGGTGTATAGAAGAGTACGTGGTGTATAGAAGAGAAGTGTAGAGAAGAGTACAGAAGTAGTCACATCTCCTGGAAGACTATGGTTTGCTGAAACCAACCTGAAATTCTTGAGTTTGATTATTTCTAACTATGTGAGTTAAGAACCAAACTCACATTTCTAAGCTGCCAAAAAACAGACTTTGGAGGCCCAGTTTAGAGACATGCCAATTTAATTACTGATCATAGTCATCCAGGTCGAAAACAAAGCCCCTTTAATTGAGACTGTCAGAGAAAATCCTTTTTTGTTGTTTTCTTCATACTCTAATTTTGTCTCACATTCTCTTCCCAGAAGATAGTAAGCAGACTTCTCTCCTCTGCCTCTGTCATACGCAATTACTAGCAATTCTCATCAACCTTATTTTCTCCTCTGCTCATCCTTTTCGCCCTCTTCCTGGCACTGTTCTTTTACTCAATGTCACGCAAACACTGTCTCATTGTCATCTAGCATACATTTGGTCCCTTGCATGAGCCAATGGCAACTTCAGCAATATTTCTACTGAAGATATAGTATTAACATAGATGTGCTCATGGATACTTTTTATTAGGCATGGTATGGCAGCAGTTTGTGCTTCAGAGCAGTTCTTCACAAACAAAAGGTACAGAGTACAGAACAGTCATCTATTAGGATATAAACAACTCTTTTTGGACATTCAGCAAGCATATAAGTACACATACATTATACTGCTGCTCTCTCATCACCCCTGTCACAAGGTTTCCATTAATTTCAGTGGAAGGAAAAGTTTGGATATCAGGCAGGAAACTTTACATAAAGTACCGGGCTGTTCCTGGAAGAAAGCAGTCACGTTTTCCAGTTCTGGACATCCACTTTAAATGTTCATAAAATAAACTTTATTTTTCACTCATTTTGAGCATTTCTGCAGGTTGCCCTTGGAAACAGACTACAGTATGTGAACATTCCACAGTCAGACATGTGGCCTAACCGCTAGGCTATGATTGGGTCAAATTTATCTAACCTTTCACAAGGGAAAGGAGAAGAAAATATCATGGAACTCATAATAATTACAAGGTAATTGAAGAAATGTATGTGCAAAATTGCTGAATAATTTTTGATTTTTTAAAGGACTGTATGAGATTACAAAAAAAACAGCTTTTTTCCCCAGCTGTGACTGCCACTTCAATTCAGATCAGTTCTGCTACCATCTTCAGACCCCTCTACTGAATTGGACCGTTTTTTCACCCCAGTCAAGGAATGCACACTGTTTCCGGCTCTACTGTGCCATTTCTAAAATGGCACCACAGCTCTCTCCTGGCCTCATGCTATAGGAAGGAGATTGCCTCTCCTCCTGCATGATCTTCACTCATTCGCTAGAGCAACTACTGCAGCAGGCATTTTCAGCACTCACCCCCAGTGAGGCAGTAAATTTATGTCTCTTGGCATGTGTGGCACTTCTCAATAAAATAGCACCCCTCTGGCTTTTATATATGGCCCCTCCGGCTGTACTCTTACTGGTTGACATAATAGCTACATGACTGCTCATGTCATATAAGGGTCTGGCACTTCCTCCTTTAGTGCTCTGCCACTCTCAGCAGAACACAGACTTGTAGGACCTATCCCCCACCTTACAACACTACCACTGTCTATGGGCTGTGTCTGGTATTGCAGCCCAGCCCCTTTTCCTAAAAACCTGGCTTAGCTGCAATAAAGCATATCTCCTATTAACTATGGTGACCACTTTCTTAAACCCCAAAAGGAGGACACCATAAGTGGAAGACTGTAGGTAACGATACAAAACAATAAATAAAAACCGTAAACTATATACCTGTATCAGAGGACATTACACAAAGAGGTATAAGAGGAGAAGAGTGCAACTCCCAGAATGTCCAGATCATTATTATGGGATATCAGAGGACAATTAAGAATGGAGTATTAGAGGCAAGGACCACAACTTCCAACATTTCTCAGGCTCACCACTTCTTCATCGCTGAACTCTGCCCCCGCCTGTATTGATCACATGACAGTAACATCATCACAGGTCCTTTACGCCCCCTCTCCGCTGCTGAGCTTAGACCCATCTTGCACTGATCACATGATGGTGACATCATCACAGGTTCTTACCACTTCCCCTCTCCACTGCTGAGCTCCGGCTCATCCTTCACTGATCTCATGATGGTGATATCATGACAGGTCCTTACCACCTCCTCTCCACTGCTGAGCTCGGGCCCATCTTGCACTGATCACATGATGGTGACATCATCACAGGTCCTTCCCACCTTCTCTCCACTGCTGAGCCCCACCTGCACTTGACAGTGACAGTGAAATTACAGTGATGTCATCACATGTTCTTCAGTTCCTGCGCTGTAGCCGATTATAGTGTCCCCCCGCGAGAATCCGGCCATTTTTGGTCATTTCTAAATTCCGGACGGACAATTTTTTTAGGCCCCAGAAAGAAGTCAAGTCCGAGAAAATGGGGACATATGGTCACACTACATTAACAATGACATACAAGCCCTTTTATCTATTACATGTTATAAACTGGACATTTTTATGATTACTGACATAATCCTACGTTAAACCCTCTGACGGTAGATGAGATAAGTCTATCAGCCCCACCCTTGATTTCTCTCTTACTGCCAACCACCCGATCGGTTGCTCATATCAAGGAACGGAGTATCGGCCAGCTTGTGTCAAGCCAAAAATAGCATTGAAGTCATCCCAGAAAATGGTAGACAGTCATGTCTAATGTTGCATGAGAACACGGCAGTAAAGCGTTATTAACTCTTATGACAAGTCTCCGATGCAAAATCCAGGCATGCAATGAGAGAAGGCTGCATCAAAGGTCACAAGGGCAGTAACGTCTCTTAGGAAAAATCAGCAATTTCAGTGTTTCGTTAGCAGGATCCTACCCAGGTTATTGCTTCCTTTCACACATATATCTGTCAACTGGAAATGAGCGTAAGTTATATTTTCCGGAGGGAACTGCATTCCAGTTGGTTTGCACCTGTGATACCACCCTAGATGAATCCCCTTATCTTTATCGACTCCTTGATAAGTACATATTTGGCTAAAGGCCATTATTCAGTGAGTAATGACATCTTAACTCTCTTATCTGCTCATGAATAGCTCTCCTGTGGAAAAGGTAAATTTATTTGCATTTCTATAGGAAAAGTGCAATGTTCAAATAAAGGCTATGATTTATTTATATAGCGTCAACATATTCTATAGCGCTGTGCAGAGCTTGCCCCTGTTCACGTCTGCTCTTCTCGGCTCACAATGTAATTTCGCAATCTGAGGCATACACACACTAGTGCCAATTTCATAAGAAGTCCAATAACCTATCCAGGGCCGAACTGGAATTAAAATACAGCCCTGGCACACAAGCCTCCCCGGTCAACATGAGATATCAAAGGAAAGCAGTGGCTGCACAATGCAGGCTGCAGCGGATTACTCTTTACTTGGTCATACCACACCATCAAAATAAGAAATTTCACAAGCAAACAGAACCAAGGAATGGGGATCATTCTAAATTAAAATGGTATTATAGGTGTAGGAACCAGCTGCATTTATACTCTGCTCATGAAATGTTGTGCAGCCATACTTTTATTATTTTTCTGTATGCGTGCTTTATGGATATGCACCTGTGAACATGTATTGCTAGTCTAAATTTTCCTGTAGTATATATTTCCTGTAGCGGCCTCGTCTAGACTGAGCAACGCCCATCTACCTGGGGCTTCTGAGCAGAGTATAAATGCAGCTGGTTCCTACACCGCCCTGAATGTGTAGGCTTAGGTAAGTCCAAGAGAGGCAGTTTGTTAGTGTTAGGAACCCATCTGCGGAAGCCACCTTGACGCCTGGTAGATGGGCCCGACACACGTTTGATCAAAAATGTGCGCAAAGAGCTTCTATTTTTTTCAGTTTTCATTTCTAGTAGGTATAATACCATTTTAATTTAGAATGATCCCCATTCCTTGGTTCTGTTTGCTTGTGAAATGTTGTGCAGCCATATTTTTATTATTTGTCTGTATGCATGCTTTATGGATATGCACCTGTGAACATGTATTGCTAGTCTAAATTTTCCTGTAGTATCCTTCCCCAAATGGCAGCAGCAAAGTCCCCCTAACCAACCGTCCCTCAATGGCAGCACTATTGTTCTCCTTACCACTCCGTCTCCACTAGCAGCACCATTGTCAGCTAACCACCCCTCACCTATTGACAGTAGCATTATCCCAGTTTCAATTTCTTACCCCTCTCAGACAGGCAGGACAGGAGCAGTAAAGCTGTAGGTGGAGGAAAAGTGTCTCTCTTGCAGTTCTGCTCTGTACTTTCAGTGCTTGAAGGATCTCTGGCGATGTAAACACAAGTCCTCCAGCCCTTCTAACCTTGGAACTGCACTGATATTGAAGGGCTAGCATTATCAGTGTAGTTTCTGCTTAGTGATGTCAGGTGGCTCCCTGACTGACCAATCTGAACCTATTAGCATGTTACCAAGACCCCATTGTGCTGCTCTTGGCCTCTCTAAGTAACTAGAGGCCCATTTACAAGGGCCAATTCACAATTACTGTAAACTAATCATTCTTTCCATATAATAGCCTATCATTTGTCAGGTATACGGCCCATGTCCTCAGCTGCTCCGCTATCTTGGGCAGGCACGGGCGCCACTCCACTCACCCACCTGCCGCATCATCAGCTGTTCAGACTCGCCGGTCTTCTGCAGCTTCCTTTCAGCAGGGCCAGCCACCAGAATCCTCTTTTCCCTTCACTCTGACAGGCCGTGGCGTGTGTAGGCTAGGACTCTTCCTATTGCCCAAGGGGCGAATGCATTCTCCCTGGCTCTTAAAGGGCCAGCACATACCTCTTAATTTTCACAAGCTGATGGCTGGTAATTCCCCAGTAGGAGGGTGCCTGAGCAATAGGTTTCCTAGCTTGATAGTTTCTGCAAAAATGTACTGTATCTGTTTGTCTGCCCATGTACTGACCTCAGCCTGATTTCTAAATTCTGACCCTCTGCTGCCTGACCTGTCTTGTACCTGACCTCTATATTGACCCTTTGCTGCCTGCTCTCACTTTGGACCTTGGTCTGTCCCTAACTATGATTTTGCCTGACCCCTTGGTGCCTCATAACAGTGTCTCTGACCCCCGTGGGTCAGCTGTCAATCACAGACTACACTAGAAGTCAGCGGCCTGGTGGCTCCACTGTAGCAAAGTCTACATCCCTGTGTAGTAGTTAAAGGGGGAAAATTAGAGGACTGCAAGGCTAATGCCTTTAGGATAAGCCCAAAGTCAAATCTGTTGGTTGACACAGTGGTTCCAAACCCACTGCCGTAACATCATTGATCATCAAAGCAAAACTGAATATGTAGATTGTGAAAGGGGAAGAGTCAGACTGCAGTAACGTGCCTCCTACGCAAAGTCAAAGCAGCCCCCCCCCTTCCCCATTCACATATGCACTGGAGAGGTAGAATAAAATGGAGAAAAATGAAGCCTCTTAAAAGACTTGATTTTTTTCTCTTACCATTTGGATTATATTATTAAGTGCTAGTTTCCAATTAACGGAAAATGTACAGCGCATGCTTTTAACAAATGTGTAACCTATTTTCTGCTGTTAACGCCTTGGCATCATAAACAATTTTCATGCTTTAACTTTCATTTTTTCCTACCCTGCCTTCCAAGAGCCATAACTTTTCTACTTTTTTTTATTCACATAGCCTTATGAGGGCTTGTTTTTTGCAGGAAAAACTGGCATTGAATTTACCATATCTTGTATTGGATTTTGGGTTTTGTTTTTATAGAAACAGATACTTTCATTCTTCAGGTCAGTACGATTACAGCAATACCAAATTTATATAGTTTTTTTGTTTAACTTTAGGCTAGTTTCACACAGACACCAGATATCTGGCAGGATCTGTCTACATTCGGCATTGCCGGAAGCTTGAAAGTCTCCCTCCGGCCCCATTAACTACAATGAGGACCAGCGGAGATCTGGCCGCAACCCAGCAAATATGCTGAGAATCAGCTTGTGTTTTGCAGGACAAGCTGTGTTTTTATTAATTGGTACTATTTGACTTTTTGATCACTTTTTATTCAGGGGGAAAGGTGATATAAAAACATTTTGATTTGATTTTTTTTTTTGTTATGGCATTCACCATGCAGGATTAATTCTTTTAATTCTTCTGTTTTGATAGTTTAGACATTTTCATATGTGGTGATACCAATGATGTTTAATTTTGTATTTCATTTTATTTGTAAAATAGAGAAAGGGGGTGATTTGAATTTTTTAATAATAATAATAATAATTATATATATATATATATATATATATATATATATATATATACAGTACAGACCAAAGGTTTGGACACACCTTCTCATTCAAAGAGTTTTCTGTATTTTCAGGACTATGAAAATTCTAGATTCACACTGAAGGCATCAAAACTATGAATTAACACATGTGGAATTATATACTTAACAAAAGTGTGACACAACTGAAAATATGTCTTATATTCTAGGTTCTTCAAAGTAGCCACCTTTTGCTTTGATTACTGCTTTGCACACTCTTGGCATTCTCTTGATGAGCTTCAAGAGGTAGTCACCTGAAATGGTATTCCAACAGTCTTGAAGGAGTTCCCAGAGATGCTTAGCACTTGTTGTCCTTTTTGCCTTCACTCTGCGGTCCAGCTCACCCCAAACCATCTCGATTGGGTTCAGGTCTGGTGACTGTGGAGGCCAGGTCATCTGGCGTAGCACCCCATCACTCTCCTTCTTGGTCAAATAGCCCTTACACAGCCTGGAGGAGTGTTTGGGGTCATTGTCCTGTTGATAAATAAATGATGGTCCAACTAAACGCAAACCGGATGGAATAGCATGCCGCTGCAAGATGCTGTGGTAGCCATGCTGGTTCAGTATGCCTTCAATTTTGAATAAATCTCCAACAGTGTCACCAGCAAAGCACCCCCACACCATCACACCTCCTCCTCCATGCTTCACGGTGGGAACCAGGCATGCAGAGTCCATCCGTTCACCTTTTCTGCGTCGCACAAAGACACGGTGGTTGGAACCAAAGAATTTGGACTCATCAGACCAAAGCACAGATTTCCACTGGTCTAATGTCTATTCCTTGTGTTCTTTAGCCCAAACAAGTCTCTTCTGCTTGTTGCCTGTCCTTAGCAGTGGTTTCCTAGCAGCTATTTTACCATGAAGGCCTGCTGCACACAGTCTCCTCTTAACAGTTGTTGTAGAGATGTGTCTGCTGCTAGAACTCTGTGTGACATTGACCTGGTCTCTAATGTGAGCTGCTGTTAACCTGCGATTTCTGAGGCTGGTGACTCGGATGAACTTATCCTCCACAGCAGAGGTGACTCTTGGTCTTCCTTTCCTGGGGCGGTCCTCATGTGAGCCAGTTTCTTTGTAGCGCTTGATGATTTTTACGACTGCACTTGGGGACACTTTCAAAGTTTTCCCAATTTTTCGGACTGACTGACCTTGATTTCTTAAAGTAATGATGGCCACTCATTTTTCTTTACTTAGCTGCTTTTTTCTTGCTATAATACAAATTCTAACAGTCTATTCAGTCTAACAGTCTATTCAGTAGGACTATCAGCTGTGTATCCACCTGACTTCTGCCCAACACAAGCAGGCAAGAAATCCCACTTATTAAACCTGACAGGGCACATCTGTGAAGTGAAAACCATTTCAGGTGACTACCTCTTGAAGCTCATCAAGAGAACGCCAAGAGTGTGCAAAGCAGTAATCAAAGCAAAGGGTGGCTACTTTGAAGAACCTAGAATATAAGACATATTTTCAGTTGTTTCACACTTTTTTGTTAAGTATATAATTCCACATGTGTTAATTCATAGTTTTGATGCCTTCAGTGTGAATCTACAATTTGAAAATACAGACAACTCTTTGAATGAGAAGGTGTGTCCAAACTTTTGGTCTGTACTGTATATATATACATATATATAGAGAGATAAAATATAGAACAAGAGCAACACCAAATAGGATCAAAGTAAAAAATAAATATATATATATATATATTTGTTTATTATTATTATTATTATTATTATTATTATTATTTTGTTTTTGTTTTTACTTTATGTTACTTTTATTTTTAGTCCTACTAGGACTACTAGGTCACATATATCTAGACTGCAAAGCTTTAGTATTGCCATGTCTTCCTACTCAGCCATCCGTTAACCAGGGCTTAAAGGGGTTCTGTCATTTTAAGGATTGGTGGCATATAGCCAATGTCTGGTAGCTGTGGGTCCCACATCTAGGACCCGCAGCTATCTCTAAAATGGAGCCCACAAAGTGAAGGAGGGCGGACCACAGATTCACTGCCGACCTCCATTAATTTCTTTGGGACTGCCGAAATTAGCCAAGATGGGACCTGCAACTATCAAACATTGGTGGCATAGTTTATATTTTTCTTTATTTTTACATATACATGTTCTTTCTGGTTTGTATAAATGGTAAAAATTAATAAAAACTATTTGATAAAAAAAAAAAAAAACATTGGTGGTATATCCTAGCAATATGCCACCAATGTTTGAGATGCCATAAGCGCTTTTAGGGGAAGATTCACCTGGCAGATTTGGGAGCTTTCACATGGCTCCAGTCTGCCACAACAAATGAATGCCACCCCACAATTTAGCTGCAGGAGAAGGGGCTGTTCATACTGTAGGTAAGAGGGATTCCCTCCCTCTTACTAACCACTTAGATGCCACGGGTGCTATTGACTGATGAATGTGAGGAGTTAAATAATCATGATCAATAGGGTGTCAGCTGTATTACACAGCCTGCACCCACCATATATGGAGCGGGCTGAGCTACTGAGCCTGCTACATGCCCTTTTCTATGCTGCAGATATATGGCAAAGGGTTAAACTATTTAGTCCATGACTATATTATAATGTAATATACAGTAGCTGCAATAAACAGTATTATCTAGGTTTCTATCAAGCTGCAGTCTGCAAACCTTCATATTAATTTAGAGGCCCCTTTGAATTTCTCTTCTGCCAAAGGCTGTGTGCGAGGGATGTAATCCACCCTAATCCTCCTTGACCTTTTAGCTGTATGTGATACTTTGGGCCATTACATTTTAAGGTAGTGTTCCAAAAGGTTTTACAGTCCGGACCAATAGATGTTCAGCTGCTTGAATGAAATGTTCTCAGGCGGATGAAAAGGTTCTAATTAGTCAACTCATGGATTATGATGACACCTCCTTATAAAGCACTATTTAACATTAATGCTTGAATAGAGTAAAAAAAATGTTTGATTGTCATCTTCATTTTTTATTTTCATTTTTTATTTTTCCATTTTTAATTTTTTAATGTGAAAGTCACATCCCGGTACTGTGCCATTTTTTAATTTGAAGACCATCATGTTAAAGAAAAGGTTGAAAGGGATTCAAATGAGCTCTTAACAAGCTCTGTGAAGAGCTCATTTGCATCTCTTTCTTCCCAGAATTCTAGAGGAGCATGTATGGCCTATAAGTCTCCTCACACCGGCTAAGGTGCTCTCTCCCCAAGGAGAGATAGTACTCACCAAAAAAAGAAAAGGTTTGCACTGGTTCCGGTTTATTTCACTGAAAGCAATACCATCATAATATGCATTTGATGAAGAAAACACTTGAGGAGAAGACAAGCAGAAGAATGGGCAACTATGTAATGTATCCTCACACCAAGTTCCATTGACACCCCATTAATGACCATGGGCGTAACTACCAGTGTGACAGGCATAGGAGCTGCTATGGAGCCCAACATTCAAAATTTTATTCGCCGAAAATTCGCTGAATTTCTGACAAGATTCATATTTACACAAACGTATTCGTCGAATCTACGTTAAAAAAAACAATCGTTGTTTTGCAAACATTCCTGAGTAAATTACGTACGTACAGTCAGCGTCGTTAAAAGTACGCAATAACTAAGCATTAGCGTACAAAAATGCAATGCATGAATCCTTAACGTACTATTGACGCGCAAATGCGTCATGCGCACGAGGCTAGGCCGTGGCCTACAGTCTTTAGAGGCAGATTATATGAACTAGAAAAATAAGGCGCTCACTGCTGCTAGCTTTCAATAAGTTAATAATTTACTAAAAACACCATACAATAAGTGCTTATTAGGACACATTGCAATACCAGAATAAGAATACACAGCAGCAGCAAATAGAGAACTCTTTTGGAAAAGAGAGCTCCCAAATAACCTAAGAAGGGGGTAAAAAGGAAAATAGGCACACTTCGGCACAACAGGGAAATTTCTGCAGAATGGGGGCAGTCCTGACAGCCATGTCCATCTGGGTGAGAGTCAAACGGGAGCAAAAGAAACTAAACAAAAACAACTGCCAACTAGAATCTCACCCGTCAGGTGCAGTCCATGGTGTGGCTCCCATAGGTCCTCCTGCAGTGTCGTTGACACTGCCAGTAGTTGGGTTCCTCATATTAGGGACCTGAAGTCCTCCTCGCTCGAGCTGATGCTGAAGCTCATCAGAGGACGCTCATGCCTCTTGTAGGCCATTCTCGCTGCGGTGGTGGAATTCCAGTGCCCTCTTCTTTCTGAAGTTGGACTTGACCGGGTCCAGGTGGTGGTGACGCACGCTGCAGCCATTTTTGCTTTTCCGGATGCTCCTGCCGGGACAGCAGGGATAAGGACTTCCGGCTGCAGTGGTTCCGGAAAGGTTGCATCCAGGAAAGAAGCCCCAGATTCCCTGGCTGCTGCTGGCTTCATCTTTCACGGCAGCTGGTATTGGTGGACCACCGTGGATTGGAAGGTGAACGATAACGTCGTCAGCTGACCCAGCTGTAAGGACTGTGTTGGTGGTGCTGGTAGTCCAGGAATCAGAGGCTCCGACTGAGGCTTTTCCCTGAACCGGAGGACGCCATCTGGGAACTCCTGCAGGCAGCGCAAGCCTCCTGGACCTGGTGGTTCATCCGGCCACACTTCTGGTTCCGTTGTAGGCACCATAGGCTTTGAAAGGAGGGTAACCCCAGTCGCAAATGGGCCTTTCAGGGACGCCATGGGGGTGTACTCGACCTGATCCCCCACGTACAGGCTATGCTGATGTTGTGGCAGGTATGGCCGTTTCACCGACCTGCGGCCCACAAAATATTCTTTTCCATCCTCATCATTCTGCAGGAAGCCAGACCCTCTCCCTACGGAAAACCAAATCACAGTTCCCTTTCTCCATTCCAATGAAGGATCTCCCGGTCCTCCACTGCGGTTTTATACTCCCAGAGGGTCTGTGCATGGGCCGTCACAGATCGTGGAACAATTGGGTTCTGGTGTATGGAAGGGGTGGATCTCTTCCTGGGCGGCGAAGTGGACACTCCAGCCGCCTCCGCCGCACGAGCCAAAGCAGACGTTCCAGCTGCAGGAGCCAAAGCAGACATTCCAGCCGCAGGAGCCAAAGCAGACGTTCCAGCCGCAAAAGCCAAAGCAGACGTTCCAGCCGCCTCACGAGCCGCAGCAACAGCAACCTGGTGGTAAGGAACACACAGGCACTGAAGCTGGGTTTCTCTGGCAGACTTGTGACACCCTGATGTCTTAAACGGGTGGTGGTTCAGGTAAGTCGTCTCCAAAATACATTTTGTTCCAATTTGGACGCAGCTGTTTTTTAGCCATGATGCTTCCCTCTTGCTCTGAGGTCAGCGCTGGTCTAAACTGGTTCAGACTTCAGAGGAGGGTGGAGCACTGAGGGAGGAGTCTTCACTCCCTATACATGCAAAACACTTAGATCCCGGTGGCCCGGGCTGTTTTTTTCCAGTTCTGATGGGGGGGCGTATCTTCACTTTCCCGCTCATGCGTAGCCATATCGTCATTGTCCTGCCTCACGCAGAATGCGTACGTTTCTTAAAGGGGTTGGCCACCCTAAGTATCAAAAATCCAAAATTCCCCCAGACAATAGCCAACACTATGAAGTATTTCTCAGGTGACATGTACTGGCTGTACGTCATTTATCTAACCTGTTCACCATGACACACTTCCCTGGAGGAGCTCCCTCAGACAGGCTGTGTGGGAGGAGCAGCTGCAAAGTGAAAGTAAAAATCCCAGCATGCACTGCAGCAAGCATGTCTAGAGGAGCAGTCACATGACCTCCCCGCCCACCTGTGTTCCCATAGAGACAAGAGCCCCTTAGATAATATCAATAACCCAGTTATCAGTGAATAACTGTTGTACAGACATTGCAATAGAAAGAACGCCCCAGTCACAACAGTAAATGAGGGGGGGTGTTACCCTTTTCATAAATTTGCTGTGGGGCCCAGTCATTTCTAGTTGTGCCACTGGATGTAAGCCAAAAACAGAATGAGGGGGGCGGGAGTTATCATTTCCCTTGTTCCTAAAAAGTGGTGTTAAAAAGTTGCAAACTATGGGACATATTTATCAAAACTGGTGTAAAGGAAAACTGGGTTGGTTGCCCATAGCAACCAATCAGATTCCACCTTTCATTTTTCAAAGCTTTGGAAAATGAGGTGGAATCTGATTGGTTGCTATGGGCAACTAAGCCAGTTTTCCTTTACAGCAGTTTTAATAAATCTCCCTCTATGTGTTTGCAAATTTTTAACTGTGCTTTTTTTTTTTTTAAAGGCGTGACAATGGCAGAGACAGGGCGTGACCAGTCACCCCAATCATTTTCACCAGTTTTCTGACTCAAATGAAGCCAGAAATCTATGGCAGCTCTGAACTGTCATAGATTTCTGTTTAGGTGCACGGACTGCACAAATCGATCTGCTGACATACAGAGGAGCCTCCTGTCTATCATCATACGACCTGCTCCCAGCTGACAGCCCATCAATCATCTATGAATATATGACTACCGTTCATCTGGGAAAAAGGGGAAAATGAGTGTAGTCAAATAGCTATATATAACATACAGGAGGGTCACTATATATAAAGTACAGGGGGGTCACACAGCACGATATATAACGTACAGGGGGGTCACAAGTCACTATATATAAAGTACAGGGGGTCACACAGCACTATATATAATGTACAGGGGGTCACAAGTCACTATATATAATGTACAGGGGGTCACACAGCACTATATATAATGTACAGGGGGTCACAAATCAGTATATATAATGTACAGGGGGTCACAAATCAGTATATATAATGTACAGGGGGTCAAACAGCACTATATATAACGTACAGGGGGGTCACAAGTCACTATATATCATGTACAGGGGGTCACACATCACTATATATAATGTACAGGGGGTCACACATCACTATATATCATGTACAGGGGGTCACACATCACTATATACAGTGTACAGGGGTCACATATCACAATATATAATGTATAGGAGTTCACACATCATTATATATAATGTACAGGGGGTCACACATCTGTATATACAGTATAAAGGGGTCACTGTACAGGGGTTCACAGATCTCTGTATGCAGTGGTGGGGGGTCACACATCAGTATATACAGTGTATGGTGGTGGTGGTGTCAACTATTACTGTATACAGGGGGTCACACATCACTATATACAGTATAAAGTGGTGATCACATATCACTGTATTGGGGGTATCATATATCATTATATACAGTGTGCAGGAAGGAGAGGGCACATATTTACAGATGACATCAGTGACTGCTGCTGATATCACTGACCTCAGCCATACTGACAGCTCATAAGGGGTTACAGCTCCTGACCTGTTGGTCTGGCTGGAATAAACATGTCTGTGATAAGATCACATTGCAGAGTGGTCATAGACAGGACAGACACTAGGATTGCTCACACTTTGTTGTCCACAGCACCTTTCTGGCTCTGCTACATCACTGCAGTCAGTGAGGTACATCACAGATTCTCCTCAGTCTCTCTTCCTCTTGGAAAGTTTCTTTATTTCAGCTTCTAACAAGTTTCTCTGCTAAGCCCCTTCAGCCCTGTATAGTCAGGACTGCAGTCACAGCAGAAGGAAACTTCTCTGACACAAGCAGGGTTCCTTTAGGACCCAGGAGCAGCACACTCCTTCCATGGACTAGTGCATGTGCAGGCATGGACAATACAGGCAGTTATGAGTGCAGGACAGGAGGGTGTGTGGCTTCCAATAGCAAGGGAACCAGGCAGATCTGCTGCAGAAGATATATGAGGAAGTTTATTGTCTGCCTGCTTTCTTTAGAGTTTTAATAAGTGCTAACAAAGTGGCCAACCCCTTTAAGTTTCATACGTATCGTACGTATTGGTAGCGTGTAAAACTTTGCAAAGATTTACAAATAATACGAAGCGAATCCAAAGAAATTCGGATTCGCTTCGTAGCTGAAAATTTCCAAGATTCTATACGAATCTATGAAGGGGCAAATAGATCCGCTCAACAGTAAGGAGCAGTTAGTGATGACTATGGGTGATTGAAAGAGGAGTTACTCTTTGCAGTGACTCCATGTTCACATTATACCTCCTTGGTGGCATTATTTTTTTTCTTTCTTGTGTGAATTATCCCATTCTTGTGACATCACTGTGCGCATTACCTCTGTACTGTGGCATCACTGTGTGCATTTATCCTGTACTGAAACATCACTGTGTGAATTATCTCAGTACTGTGACATCATTTTGTGCATTATCTCTCTGCCGTGACATCACTGTGTGTATTGTCTCTGTCCTGTGACATCACTATGTGAATTATCCCAGTACTGTGACATCACTGTATTTATTATCTTTCTACTGGGCCATAAATGTTATTGAATCGGCACTGTGTGCATTATTCTCTCACTGTGACATCGCTGTGTGAATTGCCCAAATATCGTGACATCATTGTGTGCATTACCTTTGTGCTGTGCCATCACTGTGTGCATTATCCTTGTACCGTGACACCACTTTTTGATTTGTCCCACTACTGTGATATCACTGAGTACATTATTTCTGTAGGGAACCAAAATGATTATAAACTTTTCATGTTATGAACTTTTCATTGAAGGTGGTCTTAATAGGTTTGGGCTTTTCTATGGGGCCTCCTCATGGTTTGTTACACCCTTGTCAATCACCAGGGGCATAGCTGTAGTGGAAGCTGCTACTGTTGGGCCCGAACTCAGAAAGGGCCCACCCAGGAGGAGGACTAAATGATTTAATTGTCAGGGCCACTGCAACAGTATTATACAATGACATTCTATACCAGGGATCAACAACCTCCGGCACTCCAGCTGTTGTGAAACTACAATTCCCAACATGCTCCATTCATTTCTATGGGAGTTCTGAGAAGAACACAGCAAGTATGCATGCTGGGAGTTGTCGTTTTACAACAGCTGGAGTGATGGAGGTTGCCTACCCCTGTTCTATACAGTGACAGTGTGTACTATGCCCTCTTCACAGTAGTTATGCCCAGATATGCGCCCCCAAATATAGTAGTTATGCTCAGGTATGTGCCCCCTTAACAGTAGTTATACCAGATATGTGCCCCCATTACAGTAGTTATGCCCAGATATGCACCCCCTTTACAGTAGTTGTACCCAGGTATGTGCCTACTTCACAGTAGTTATGCCCAGGTATGTGTCCCTTCACAGTAGTTATGCCCAGGTATGTGCCCCCTTCACAGTAGTTATGCCAGATATGTACCCTCTTCACAGTAATTATGCCCTGATATGTGCCTCCATCACAGTAGTTGTGCCCTGATATGTGCCTCTTTCACAGTAGTTGTGCCAAGGTATGTGCCCCCTTCACAGTAGTTATGCCAGATAAAGTCCTACTTCAAATGAAATAAAAAAAAAAACAGTAAATACTCACCTAGTTCCTCTGATGATCATCAGAACTCACCCTGTGCTTCCCAGCAGGCACCATGTGGTCACACATTGTGCGGCTGGCTGTGTAGGTGGAGCACGGGCTGATTCCTGAGCATGCATCGCTCCTCCTCTACAGCCCAGCAGAGAGATGTCTGACCGCATGGTGTCTGCTGGGGAACACTGGCGGCTGAGCTGAATGGTGAAGCAGGAAGTGGACAGTTCCGTGCTTCACCATTACAAGCAACTGTCTGAGACAGCTGAGAGCGGGACATACCACAGCCATTCTGGGACCGCGAGACAGCCACCGAAATCTGGGACGGTTGAAAGGTATGGATATATATATCAAAGGGGTTCTCCAGGAATTAAGAAAATGAAAATTGGGAATACATTTATTTTATAATAAATGTATTCCCAAATACCTTTCATTACTTATAATGGCTCATTTTGTCTAGGGAGCAATCATTAGAAGAAATAAAATGGCCGCCGTCCTATTAGTACACAAAAAATCTGTCTGAGTCATGCAGCAGGACAAGTTACTTCACAGCACTGAGATAAAGAGCTACCTCATCCTCCTCTCTGCTCTACTTGTCAGGGATTATGATCCTGAATACAGATGAATCTCTGCGGGAATTGAGAAGATGAGGGGACATGAGAGGAGGGTGAGGTGTGTCTAATGAGCAGCAGCAATTGTTTACAGTCTCCATTACCTCAGCCCCACATTACTGTCCTGTCCGTCCTCTCTTTACTTCATGTCTTCTCAATTCCTACAGAGATTCAGCTGAAGTTCTTATCAGCTGTATTCAGGATCATAATCCCTGACAAGGCGAGGAGGATGAGGCAGCTCTTTACCTCAGTGTTGTGAAGTAACTTGTCCTGCTGTGTGATTAGGACAGATTTAGTGTGCACTAATAGGATAGCGGCCATTTTGTTTCCCCCTGATGATTGCTCGAGCAATTATAACTAATGAAAGCTATTTGAGAATATATTTATTATAAAGTAATATTTAAGCATTTTCATTTTCCTTATTCCTGGAGAACCCCTTTAAGGAGTTTTCACAATATATCATTTTTCTTAATTTATAATTAGTTAATATGGTTCAAAAGGTGGAGCTTCACTTTAGAGCACATTGATTTTTTATACTGTTTCTATATTATTATTGTACTAATAATAATATTATGGATTTTAAATTTGTTTGCTACTTTTTTATGTATTTTTTGTCTTCAGCATCTTAACACTACAATAGCAGTCATAGTAATAATTCACATGATATTGTTACGCTGATGAAGGCTTCTTATTTCGTGAATGCTCTCTTTCTTTGAAAGCTCTGATATGTACAGAGTATTTATAGAGCTGCTAAAAACAGGATTCATCATCACAGGGTAATATGTTCATTGAGCTGTAGTGTTATTTTTACCAGCTACTTCCCCATTGCCATGAGCTGATGAAAATCTATTTGCAAACGATGGCTGATATTAATACATATCTCATTTCTATCCCTGCAGTTGGCGTGCTCTCTGCTTTGATTTAGAATCATTTTAGTCTTGTTGCATTGAAAAATAATGGGCCTTGAGGTGGGCTTGTGCTTCAACAGCAGCCAACCCAAAAAAGCAGAGGTGTGGTCTAAAAGCTGTTGGAAGGAGACAGGGAAACATCAGAAGTCATAATGGAGTTGGGTTCTAACCAGATTCAATTAGACATTCTAACCTGCATCAAGTAGTTGATGTTGAGGAGTGTTTGATCACCCCCCTCCTTCCCATTGTGGTTGATCTACTATACTTTAGCAAGCCCTCTTCATCCTGCTCTTAAAGGGCCAGTGTGCCTATGCCCTAATCCTCCCTTGCCCATGTTTGGTTACCCAGGGATATGTAAGGCGCCTGAGAAGTAGGTTGTCTAGTTCCTTGTAAAAGAGTGCTGTATTCATATGTCTGCCAATGTACTGACTTCTGCCCTTTTACTGGATTCTAACCCTCTTACCCCGGGACAATGCTTTTAGGATTAGCCCTCAGCCAAATCTGATGGTTGACACAGTGGCTTCACACCCACTGCCATAACACTCGTTCACAAATATAATTAATAATAGGTTTTTAGAGTTTCTTTCTATGCATAAATATAACAATATATGGAGAAGAGACTCCCCCCCCCATCCACTTTCCAGTTTAGTTGAAGAGCCTTCAGGCACATGACCAGTTACCAGAGCTATGTGCCTAGAATTATGCCGCATAACTTTTTTTTTCTATTTTTAGGTCTAAAAATTTGATGTTGATTAATTTCTTGAAGTAGCTTTATAGTGCTTGGAGCTCTGTCTGTCTGATACATTGGGGAGGTATTTATTACGACTGGAGTTCCCTACACAAGTCTTAAACTGAAGTTCCCTGAAGTGCAATGCACATGCCTCTTAATACAATTGGAGCATCTTGGGCTGTCTTCAAGCCAGAAAATCAAATCTATGGCTGATATGTTCTTTTTGTGCCATTTTGTGACTGAAAGTATAATAAATCTGCCAGACATGTGCTGGATTCACCCCTCCTGCTAAACCTTAGTTACTTAATGCTACTTAACTTTAAACTCCTGGCTGCCTGCAGCAACAACTAGAGGGAGTTAAAGGGGTTTTCCACGACTTAGTTATTACTACTACTCCCGACTTCTGCTCCTGACTCCCAGCACCCTTGACGATTAGCTGTTTGAAGGGGCTCTGATGCTTAGGTAAGCACTATGGGCCCTTCCTTGGCCTGTGATGGCACATGGCCTCTGTGCTGCTTAGTCCTATTCAATTGAATGGGATTGATCTGCAGTACCAAGGACAGCCACTATACAAAGTATGACGCTGTGCTTGGTGTACAATAAAGAGGTCTCGTGCAAGTACCACAGCCTCTTCAAACATTTGATTGCCAGGGATGCTGGCAGTCGGACCCCCACCAATCTGATAATGATTACCTATCCCGACCATAGGTAATCAATATTTAAAGGGGTTCTCAGCTCTGAACCCGGACATAACCTCTTCTTCACTCATTCATGAATGAGTGGAACATAGGAGCAATTCATGCTGTTCCCACTTGCCTTGTGCTGCATCGCGCAGGGCAAGGGTATTGTGGGAATTGTGCACTGCTTCTGCCTAGCAGTGATCCCAATGACGTAACCAACACTAATGGGCGATCTACAATAAAAATAATAAAAAGTTTGGACCAACGATATATATATATATATTTTTTCATAAGTGCATATCCATAAAGCAGAACTATGGGTATATAAAGGTATGGTTGCACAACATATAATAAACAATAAGAATAGAAATAAATTTAAATATATGTGGCGCTATGCCGACTAAAGATAAAAAAGATAAAAAAGGAAGTCCTTAGTTACACAGATTTGCAAATGCGTGATCATGCCCACTCACCATACGTCACGGTAACTTCCTGTGGAGTGGGTCCCTACACTCATCTATGCCTCTGTTCAGACTACATCCAAGTCTCCATTGTTCAGGGCGTGTGAAACCAGCTAAATAGGTATCCTACCAGGAAGTCCTAGGTGAATGGGCGTCGTCAGGTCCAAAAGGAGTATGCGAGGCTCAGTATATAACAATAAAAATAATAAAAAGTTTTTATCTTTTTTATCTTTTTTATCTTTATTATATGTTGTGCAACCATACCTTTATATACCCATAGTTCTGCTTTATGGATATGCACTTATGAAAAAATATATATATATATATCGTTGGTCCAAACTTTTTATTATAATTTTTATTGTTATATACTGAGCCTCGCATACTCCTTTTGGACCTGACGACGCCCATTCACCTAGGACTTCCTGGTAGGATACCTATTTAGCTGGTTTCACACGCCCTGAACAATGGAGACTTGGATGTAGTCTGAACAGAGGCATAGATGAGTGTAGGGACCCACTCCACAGGAAGTTACCGTGACGTATGGTGAGTGGGCATGATCACGCATTTGCAAATCTGTGTAACTAAGGACTTCCTTTTTTATCTTTTTTATCTTTAGTCGGCATAGCGCCACATATATTTAAATTTATTTCTATTCTTATTGTTTATTATATGTTGTGCAACCATACCTTTATATACCTAATGGGCGATCTACAGCACTGCCCTAGCCTGTTTTACAGGCTAGGGCAGCCCTAAAGACGCCCATTAGTGTTGGTGACGTCACCAGGCTCACTGCTAGGTGGAAGCCTCTGCCTAGCACGCCCCTGCTGAGACCCGGTATGTCATTGGAGGTAAAGGAAAATCCCTTGCCCTGCATGATACAGCACAGGCCAAGGGGGAGCATCGGAGCATGAAATGTTCAATGAGGGAAGAAGGGGTTATGTCCAAGTTCATCTCTGAACTTGGACAACCCCTTTACGAAAACCTGTTTAGGTTGCTTACGCATACAGATTTATTATTGATGTTAATGTAGTAGCTGCAGGTAGTCAGCATGTAATCAAGTCAAGTGGTATTGTAGGGCAAGAAAAAAGCCATCCCAGGGGCTGCACTGCTGTAAAAAATAACAGAACCTACACCCCTTCTCTTCCTTCCCAGCTCTTGCCATTTTAATACTGTCAGGGTTCCTGCTGAGCTCCACTTCCTGCTCCTGTCTCTGTTAATGCTGCTCAGCCAATCACAGGCTGCAGTGATGCCCCACCTCAGCAAGTGATTGGCTGTTTTTGACAGGAGCAGGAAGTGGAGTGCAGCACGGCTGAAACGGCAGTGGCAGAGGATTGGCGAGTGCAAGTTCTGTTATTTTTTTTACAGATTGTGCTGCTGCTAGTACTGATTTTTTTTCTTGCGCTACCCCTTTAACTTTATGCCTATAAAGGGGATTTTGAGTTCTGTATCAGAAAAAAGAAGTTCTAAGTGCTATAAAGAAATAGTAGGAAATTAGTTAGCACAGAACTTTGGACCTATTAAATAAAATTTAAAAAAAACACTGTTCAAGGGCGGCATCCACTTTAATGTACGGGATGGGGAAAAGCAAACTGTTGGTACACAAGTTGTCACTAAATCTCTGAAACCCATGGCTGCCTCAGTAAAAAAGAAAAAACCTCATACGAATTTCTGCTTTCAAAGCACTGCGCTTTCCACTTCAAGAGCAATCCACGCTGTGTTAACTGGAACAAAGGGATTTCTAATGTAGACGTTGGAAGCCGATCACAACGCTTTATAACCATGGGAGGTTTAGAATTATTTTTTTTTTTATTAAGGAAAGAGGTTTGTAAACAGCTCAGTACTGAGCGCTGATAAGAAAGCGAGTTCTAATTCAGTTAATGCAAAAAGGAATGCGAAAAAAACTGTGATAATAAAGGAATAAATAAAAGCAAAATATACAGTATAAACAGAATAAGGCAAAATGTAATATTTGAATTAGCAAGAGATAAACTTGATGCTATGGTAGCAGACCAGAAAGATAATTGTCATCATCATGATGCTAATTTGATTCAATGTTCAATAGCTTAAAGGGAGTCTGTCAGCTGACAGTGCTATGTAATTAACAGAAGGAGTAATGTATTCATGCGGCAGGAGACGGTGCAGAGGATGGGAGTGGTAATGGCCCTCATGGGGTGTTGTGTCACAGTGTACTCCCTCAGGCTGTTGTTCTTTGGGGATCAGTGCAGTGGAAAGTTAGTTTGAAGAATCAGGCCAGAAGTAAAAGTAAAACAGTCTCTCTTTACATAGTGCAAACTACAACTTGTGGTACATCCAGCAGTAGTAAGTACAAAGTACAGTTTCTGGCATCAGATGAGGTGGCTGGTTGTGTGGATATAGGTGTCTACAGTAGGATACAGCCCTGGAGTTAGACTAACCTGAAAGAGTTCTAGATGATGGGTGTCTGAGCCGTAGTCCCTAACCTTCACCAGGGTCTCTAAAGCTTTGATTTTGCTGATTACTCTGCTAAGCACACCAAAGCTTTTTGGAAGCAGTGTTCTCGATTCCTGCAATCTTCGTGGAGTTAGGGTCTCACAGGAGCACTCATTAAGGTCTCTTGGAGTAGGAGCTCTAGAATGTGCTTCCTTCCTCCACTCTGTCTGGACTCAAACTCCCCCTCCTGACAGGAAACTGGACCAGCCCACTCCTACCAAGAGGGGAGGAGCAAGGTGGTTAGCTCTGTTCCTGCCAACCATTACCTCCTCTGCTTGAATACAAATCCTAACATAAGAACAACATAACATAATAATATATAATAAAACATTTGCAAATACTCCCAGGTCTTGGGTGCTGCATTATCAGGTTGCATGACTGAAAAACCCAACTTTTAAGCCCCTTAGCACCACTATCTCAAGGAGCATGGAGGCGGTCCTGCACTGAACATATACATAGCTCCTTCTCTTTGCTCTCAATGACAGATGTAGCAGGCTCCTCATTGGATGCTTTAGCTGTTACAGCAATCGTTGCATCAGGTGGATTCAAACTTGGAATTGTCTGTCATGTAGTGTCCATGATATGATCGTCTGTGACTTGTACAGTAAGCAGTTTTCAGGGGTCAAAACTGCTGACAGATTCCCTTTAAAGGAGTTTTCCCTTTTTATAAATTGATACCATATTGCTGGGATATGCCATCACTTTATGATTAGTGAGCGTCTATCCAAGATTATACTTGATTTTTCCACTTTCTCCATACACTAACACACATTCTTGTACGAGTTAGTTAAGAGGATGGTGACAGTATTCTTCGCCTTACTATGGTTTCACCAGTAATACCACTGGTGGTCTAGGTGATGATGAGTTAATGGTGACAATCATTATTCCTTGTGGCCTAAGGGAGTTATGAGTTAGTATCTAAAATCCATGGAGGTTTATGGTGGGTTAGGGTTCAACACCTAATATTCCTGATGGCTTTTGGTGGTACTGGAATTCATTGTGGTGACCTATTGCAGGTAAGTATAGCTATAATATAAATGGTTTTCCAGGAGTAAAATCCTTATCCTCAGGATAGGCTCTCAATATCTGATTGGTGGGGTCTGACATCCCTACAGGTCAACTGTTTGAAGAGGCCATGGTACTCTGGTGAGGCCTCCTCACAGCATATCCAGGACAGCGCCATTCATTGTATAGTGGCTGTTATTGGTATTGCAGCCCAGGCCCCTTTGCTTTATTGAGACTGAGCTGCATCTAGGCCATGTGACCAATGAACTTGACATCATTGGCCTAGGAAGAGTTCATGGTGGTGGCCTCTTCAAACAGCTGATCCTCAGGGGTGTTGGGAGTCAGACCACCACCAATTGGATATTGATGACATATCCTGAGGCTAGGACATCAATATTGTACTCCTGGAAATCCCCTATAATCTTATTTTGTTCTAATATGTCTTTCTGAGAATTTGTTTTTTCTGATATCAAATTTTAAATCCATCGTTTATCGTTGGTGTAAGTTGGTGTAAATTATAGTTGAAATCACGGACGAAAAGCAGCCTTGGAACAGAAACCCCAACAGCCAGGGGCAGACTGGGAACTTAAAGTGGCCCTGGAAAAAATAGTAAAAGTGGCCCTGATTTGTATTCGGGTCCGAATTGATGGAAGGCAGAGCCAGCAATACCATATTGTGGCACATTATACCACCACAACAGAGCCAAATGCCACAGTCCATCACATAATACTGCCAGCAACACAAAATACATCCCCAAAAACTTCCACTGGCCGTCTGTGAGGAGGGCTTAGGTGGCTCCCTGGGAATCGGCCCTCCGGGAAATTTCCCTGTAAGGTCTATGGCCAATCCGCCCCTGCCAACAGCTCATGAACAATAACACGGAAACATGGTGGTGCACCAGCATATTTTGCATTACTTGGTCAGTGGTGTTGAGTGAATCGAGCTTTGGATCCTAGATCCAAAGTCGACTTGCTCCAAACTTTGTTTTAATGCTGTACGGAGACAGCATTAAAATGTATGGCCGTTGGCGAGGCGAAGTGAGTTATTCCTGAAGTCTTGCGAGAGTTCGGTGAATAACTTCATCGATTTTTAAACTTTAAAGGCTTATGTACACCTTTGGAGTCAATTTTTTATGATTGCATTTAACTTATTTTTGGCTAAAAATCATATTTTCAATTGGTCTTTATTAAAAATATTGTGCTGTTCAGTCACAAAGGGTTAACTCTTTGTCTAGCTGGGTGACTGGTACTTTCACTTTCATTTTGTGCATGTCATCTAATTACCCTTATCTCTAAACTACCGAGAGGTCATAAACACTTATATAAGCCACATTCTTATCAGTAAGATAAGGATTGAGCTTTAATGAGTGTTTATAAGGTCAGAGAGCAGAGGTGTCCGTCTACTCCTCAGATAACGGAATTGAGAAAAAATCCACAGGCAGGTAGTAGAGCTTATCAGCTCTGTACACAAAAAAGGATTCCATATTGTTAATAAAGACTAATTGAAAAAGTGATTTTTAGGTCAAATTAAATATAATGCAATAATAATAAAATGCCCCCCAAAGGTGTACATAGCCTTTAAAACCATTTTAAAACATACAAACAAACTCACGGAAAAAATGGTCTTAAATAGCAGAAAATGCTCAAAACCCCATATGCTGTTGTGCATTTCTAACCAGGGGAGCAAATCCTGCACATGTGATCCGTTGCTAACAGCAATCCCCAGCAAAAATGCATACAAAGGAGGATGCCTGCAGCAGACCACATATACAGAACTATATAAAACAGCAATTCATAGAAAATGGTGAACTACAACAGTAAATGCAATTGACAATGTATGGCTAAACCCTCACACTGATATTAAAATGAGACTTTCGCCAATATATTCTTATATCAAGAACATGCCCGAGCACACTGTCAAGCTCAAAGTCGGATTGAGTACCGACTAGTACCTTGGTACTAAAGCCGACTTTAGATCCATGTTTTAAAATGGTTTTGAGGTTTAAAAATCAAACCCTGAAGTTACTCACCAAAGTCCAGCAAGACTACGGGAATAACAAATTTGTCTCGCCGGAGCCCATACATTTTATTGCTGTATGGAGACGACCCTCCGTACAGCATTCAAACCTATGATCCAAAGCTCGCTTCGCTCAACACTATTGGTCAGACGCATCACCTCTCTCTGTCATTTCAGATGACTTTTCAGAATACACTGCCATATGTGTATACATGAGTGATAGCACTATATCTGACCATTATATGACTTGTGTCCCTTGTTTTTAGTAGTTTTCCCCTCTGCAGGCTCCATCTCTAATTCTCAGTTGTCTCTGAGCTGGTGGATTGAGATTAGCTGTAATGATATCTACCCATAGACTACACACGGAGACAGAAGATTCTACTCCCTAACTCTCACTCACCTAGAATCACCCAGATATGTACTGAGCAGTATAGATGTAAATAAAGCACCTGGCTGATATATAACACTTATTAATAGCTGCTGACTCATGTCTGTCTCTCTTTGTCTGCATGTCTCTCTCTGCACTACCTGCCTTCTTCTCCCCCTCCCCTATTCATAGACTTCTATGGGATGGTGTAATCTGATCATTCAGTGAGCAGGCAGACCCTCTTGGTCTCTCAAGACAGATTTGTCATAGAATTCAGAGAGAATGTTAGTATCAGTGGAGGAGGAAGAACAGAGCTGATAACTGGAGAGCAAACTTTTCTAACTCCCCCATACATGTTCCTTCTCTCCCCCGACATCATCTGAGCACCCCATAGACATTAGACTAATGCCTGTTCCTTCCAAAAATAACAAAACACTAATGTGAATAAGGGTCTTAAATCATCATTGTCATTTCAACAAACTTTACATAAAGCAATAGCACAGGTAAATATAAGAAAATTTGTAATATATCTTATTAGAGAAAATGCTCCTTTCTTTACCCACACCCCTCCCAAGCTAACATTCTCTGCTAAATGTGTCTACAGGTACAAGATGTCTGCCAGATCACTGAATGATCAGATTACATGCTGTCTCTAGAAGAGGGAAGGAAGGTAAGCTGCAGTGAGAGAGAAAATACAGTGACAAACATTCTACCCATAGAAGTAAATGGAAAGGTGAAGAAGAATAAATTGCTAGAGGGAGAAAGAGGCATTTTCTCAAAGTTTCATATATTCACTTGTACTTTTGATTTATGCAAAGTTTAATGAATGGGGCTTAAATCATGATTCCCTAATAGATGTTCTTCTAAACTAGACAACTCCTTTAATTATTGTTTCCTTTGTCATCTAATTTGGCGCAAAAGTGAACCATGAGCATTATTAGCAGCCCCTCCTGTCATACAGAGGGCAGACAGATATTTTACAATTTGTAAGTGTCCCCACAGTTTCCACTACTTTCCTAATAAACACTGTATGACAAAACAACATCCTTATGGTTCACGTCTTAAGATTATGTCTAAGATTATCTCAGATGGCAACAAATGTTAGTTTAAACAACTGTCTGAAACCAAATGAATAACATTCTTGTACAAGATAAATGCTTGATAACGGGGGAGTAACTAGAAATATTTGGGACCTCCAGCCAAATTCTGATTCTGATTTCCAAACTCCAAACACAGTTAAAAGATCATCCAGAAGACTATTCAAACCTGCTACCTCTGAGTACTGCAACCGAAATGCGTTAGACGACTAATATCATTGTAATGTATAATTATAATATTGTTGGGAAAATGTCACATTGAAAATGCAGTCCAATCTACAGGCAGCACCAGCATGTTGTAGCGCAGCGCAGGAGACGCAGAGCAGATTGATATATAGCTTTGTGGTAAAAGATTTAGGTTAACTTATAATTGTTTCATTTTGATTTCTATTTACTTTGTGGTCAGGAGTCCAGGGGGCGGTCTTAACTCCTTCAGGACCTTGATATTTTTCACTTTTGCTTTTTCATTTTTTGCTCTCTGCCTTCCTGATGCCATAACTTTTTGACATATGAGGGCTGTTTTTTTTATGGGACACATTGTATTTCTAATGGTAACAATTAATATAGCATACGATGTAACAGTAAGGGCGGATTCACATCATCGTGGTTCAGCAACATGGTTATAACGGAAAATCCATAAGACGGAAGTCAAAATGGAAGCCTTTAAGAGGCATTCTGTTTTGCTTTCCGTCTTAATAGAAGTCTAGGGGCAATCATAATGGATCCGTCTGGTTTCTGTTACGCAGAACAGAAAAAAAGTCCTGTTGACTGGACTTTGTTTTCCTTCTTGCATAACAGGAACCAGAAGGATCCGTTATGTTTCCCATAGACTTCTATTATGACGGATCAAAACGGAATGCCTCTTAAAGGCTTCCGTTTTGACCTCTGTTTTATGGATTCCATTATTTTCTGTTATAACCATGTTATAATGGAAAACAATAACGGAATCTATAACGCTGATGTGAACCTGCTATAAGATGGGAAAAAAATCCAAATGGGGTGGAATTGGAAACAAACACAATTCACACACAGTTTTTTTATTTAGTTTTTATAGCATTCCCTATGCGGTAAAACTGACTTGCTTCCTTTATTCTCAGGGTCAGAACAATTAGATTGATACCACATTTATATAGTTTCTCTTTTGTACTAAAAGGGTTGTCCACTTTTTTATATCGATGACCTAATTTTACTACAGTAAAACAGTAACTACATTTTTTCTTAGCATATACATATTTTGCTGTGTGAGAGCTCATTTTTTGCAATGTGATCTGAAGTTTTTATTGATACCATTTTGATTTTCTTTTTGTTACAGCGTTCATCGTACAGGATAAATACGTTTAAGTTTTAAGATGGTGTTTTGGGATATGGTGATACCTATGATCTTTATTTTTTAATTGTTTATTTTTAAAATAGGGAAAGGGTGGTTGATTTGAATTTTTATGGGTTTTTTTTACATTCTCTATAACTTTTTTTTTTTTTTTTTTTTTACTTTCCCAGCCCCTCTAGAGGACTTGAACATGTAATTGTCAGATTGCTTCTCCCATAGTCTGTAATGAATTACCATTTCAGTCCATGGCAGTTTCACAGGCAGGGATCCTTAGGAACATGAGACTACCACAATGAATAAATGTCTCCTCCCAATCCCCACATGGAGGAGTCATTCAGGCCCCAGGACCACAGCGCTTCCAGGGAAAAGCCCTTAAAATGCCCTTGTTCTGAATTGACTCTTGCATCTGAGAGGTTAAATATCCATGATTGGTGTTATCACCGATCACAGCCTTTAGCTCCAGGTGTCTGCTGTTCATATTTAAATTCCTGACTTCTGCCAGACTTGCCCAGAATGAGCAGAAAAGGAAATAAAAAATGACAAATTAAATTATTATCCTACAAACTTATATATCAGTCTGCTCAGCTTATTAAGTACAAATTGGTGGGTATGTGCCCTGGATGGATGCCTTTGGGGGCATCAAACAGCCACTCTACCTTGACCAGGGTATCTGTATGTGTATACAACTTCTAAGCAGATTAGTTTACGACTTTTATTTTTTGGATCTGGACTGAAGACGGCGTCCCTCTGGTGAGGATTTTTAGAACAAAACATTGCGCTCCTGTCATATCAGTCACAGCAGGTGAAGAAAGGTCCTTTCTACTTGACAGCCACAGACAGGACATTTTGGCACTGTAGCTGAAAATCATCCAGAAAGTCTATTTGTGATTGCAGGCATAAAAATATACCTATTGTTCACAGGATAATCTTGTCAGATTCAAAAATCTCATCCAAAAATATTGTGGAAACTCTGGAGATATTCTGGGAGCTTGTGATTGCATATTGAACAATGTCATCAGATTCTAAGATAGTGGTTGTGATTCACTTGCAGTCTGTGCTGCCATGAACAGATTTTCTCCTGTGCTTGTGTGAATAGTCCATGTATTGCTCAGTGCATGCGCAGAAGAGGATCCGTCCAGGGCAGAACAGAAAGCAGTGGGTAAATCATGTCACCATCACCATCTACAACCTTATGGAGGCAGCAGCATGAGTTCAGATATTTACACAGCCCACAGATGGGGACCCAGGGACCTCATCCATGTGCTGTCTGCATCCGTATATCTGTTCTGCAAATTATGGAACATGTCCTATTCTTGTCCACAAACTACAGTCCAGGGGTCCATTCAAGTCAGTGGGTCAGCAAACAGGTTTGTGACCCCGTTGCCTGAAAATATTAGCAACAACCCTCTGAGCCATGTGCCAACTGTGCAGACAAGCCCTGGAAGAGCAGCTAACAGCGCTGCTAGGATTTGATCCACAAAAATATCATCAAAATGCCATGCTTGGACATTAATAAACTGATAATGTTGGTCCAGGAGAGACCCAAGCTGTAGGACACACCCTGCCTACCATTCCTACCATAACTATGTTAGAATGGATATGACATGGGAGGTGGCTGGCTCAGAGCTGTTGCCCACGCAATGGGAGCCTGTAATCCAGGGTCAGCACCAAAAAATGGGTAGGTGCCTCCAAGCACATGAACCCCTTTTTGCACCCTAAAGTATGTTAACCCCCCCCTACTGCAACATATGTAAAACCTCTATAGCAACCTAAAGTATGGCAACCTCCTATAGCAGTGATGGCAAACCTTTTAGAGATTGAGTACCCAAACTGCAACCTAAAACCTACTTATTTATTCCAAAATGCCAACATGGCAATTTAATCTGAATAATGAACAGGGAGGCATTGGGGGGTCATTATACTGTGTGGGGGGCACTGGGGGTCATTATACTGTATGGGGGGGCACTTGGGGTCATTATACGGTGTAAGGGTTCCTCACACAGTATAATGACCCCCCAGTGGCCCCCTTGCACAGTATAATGACCCCCTCAGTTGCTCCCTCACATACCTGGAGCGCAGGGGAGCCGCATACCGCTCAACTTTTCAAAAACACAGAGGGACATATGTGGTGATTTTATTCATACTAGGACTCCACCCAAAACATAATTATACACACCCAGTCCCCTTAACCCCTTCGCGACCAGCGCCGTACATGTACGGCGCTGGGGCGATGCGGGCACATGGCGCCCGCTCGCGGGTGCGGCGGGCGTCATGGCCGGCAAGTCTCTGCTGTTTCTAACAGCAGAGACTTGCCGCTACCTACTGTGTCGGCGGCGTCTTCCGGGGTGACTAGATGCCGTGATCACACGTGATCACGGCATCTAGTTGCGTCTAAACCCGGAAGCGTTCGCTTCCGGGTGGTGTACAGACACCCCGTGTGGCCAATCGGGGTGTCTGTACACCATATGAAAACTGTAATCCTCGCTGGTGAGGATTACAGTTTTCAAAGTGCAATTCTTATTCTGGCCACTAGATGGCAGGCCAGGATAAGAAATGAGCAATTCATGGATTTCTGAGTCTATAAACCCAGAATTGCTCATAAAGAAAAAAAAAAGCCACAATATATAAGCCCATATTTGAGCTTTCTAATAGTAAAAAAAATTTTAAAAAAATGTTAAAAAATATATAAAAAATAAAAAAGATGTAAAAGTTCAAATCACCCCCCTTTCCGTATAAGTAAAAAATAAATACCTAAATAACAATAAATATAGACATCATGGGTATCACCGTGACCGAAAACGCCCGTACTTTTAAAATATAAAAAAAAATTCCAATACGGCGAATTGTGTGGCGGAAAAAAGCGTCCAAATGGCGATTTGCCGTTTTTTGTCGCTTTTTTTTTCTAAAAAAAATTAAATAAAAAGTGATCAAAAAGTCATACACACCCCAGAATGGTATCAATAAAAACTTCAGATCGTCCCGCAAAAAATGAGCCCCCATACAGCTCTGTACACATAAATACCAAAAAGTTATAGGGGTCAAGATTTGACAAGGGAAAAAAAAAAATAAAAGGGCAACTTTCTAATTATTTTATCACTATGAAAACGCAGGAAAAACTATACATATTAGGTATTGCCGGATTCGTACTGACCAGTAGAATGAAAGTAACGGATCAGTTTTAATGCACATCGAACGCTGTAAATAAGAAACCCGTAGAACTGTAGCGGAATAGCGTTTTCTTTGCAATTTCACCCGGTTTGGAATTTTTTTCCCGCTTCCCACTACACCGTATGCAATATTATGGTGGCGTTGAAAAGTACAACTTGTCCCGCAAAAAACAAGCCCTCATACAGCTATGTGAACAGAAAAATAAAAGAGTTATGGCTGTTTGAAGGCAGGGAGCGCAAAACGAAAATGCAGAACCGAAAAAAGCTCCGGGCGCGAAGGGGTTAATGCCCCCACATAGTAATTCTTGACCCTTTTTGACAGCACACCGTAGAAATATCCACATAGTGCACCCTTCAGAGCTTCAGAGTAGTTATGCCAGATATGTGCCCCCTTCTCAGTAGTTATGCCAGATTATGTGCCCCCCCTCACAGTAGTTATGCCCAGATATGTGCCCCCTTCACAGTAGTTATGGCAAATTATGTGCCCCCTTCACAGTAGTTATGCCAGATTATATGCACCCTTCAGAGAATATTAAAAAAAACCTATAAATACTCACCTGGTTCCTCCGATGCTCAAATGGCGGCGCTCCGCAGTAGGAAACTGCCAGACATCGCTCTGCTGTGTGTAGGAGGTGGAGAGCACAGCTGACTCCCTACTTCTCCTACACAGCAGCCTAATGAGTGACAGTACATCGTGTTGCTGATGAGCGTCGGCTGTGGTCATGACATCACTGCTGTCCCGGGCCTGGAGGAGAGAAGGAGCGTTGGGAGGTGAGCTGCAGTTGGCCGGCTACCCTGTGCTCCCATCTGTACTGATGGAAGCGCTCATAGCAGCCAACCCTGTGCACATGCCCACAGAGAGGGCTCATCGTACCCCCTGGCCATAGGTTCGCCACCACTGTCCTATAGGTATAATTTGGAGGAGTTGATTGTAATGAGGTATCTTGAAGGTATTTTATGCCAAATTCAATTTTATATCGCTATTGCTTGGAAAAAAAGGAATTTACTTGCACACAATCAATCCTACAAATTGTATTGAAAGTGGGATTTGTACAGTAAAATACCTGCAAGCCTGTAAGAGGGGTAAACATGTCTGTGGTATATACTGCAGCCTGTCCTTTTATTTGTATAACCTGTATTCCATTGTTTATTATGTTTGATATGTTACTTAGGTTGGTTTTAATGGTTGTGTACACTTTCGGAGGCAATTTTCTATGATTGCATTTTACTCATTTTGGGCTAAAAATCATTTTTAGAATTGGTCTTTATTACAAAGGGTTATCTGTTTTTCTAGTTGTGTGGTACTTTTACTTTGTCCCAGAGATCTAATAAACCTTATCTCTAAATTACTAAAAAGTCACAAACATTTATTTAAGCCACATACTTAGGGCTCATTCACACGCCCGTGGGCCATCCGGAGAATTCAAAAATATATATAGAATAGCTGATTATGCCAGACACTACATTCCCAAATCTCATGCATATGTACACATTTCAAAGGTAGGGGTAGCGCTCACTTGGGTGAGGGGCTATAGATTAGACAGGATGAAGAAAGCTTTGGTAACAGATAGCAGATGTTGGCTAAGAAGAACATGAAGCAAGCCCACGTTGTCTGTGCATGAATATGTCCAATGGGGTGGCAGAGGGAGTTCAACCCATTCAATGAGGATCAGACATGTATGTATGGTTTAGGATGGTTATGTATAAGATGACTGTGGTCCTCTCCCCCTTTGAGTATTTACCTTTGTGTTATTGAAACTGTTAATGCTCCTGGTTAGCCGCAATAAACCTTATTCTTCCTGAAGACTATGTTTTCTGAGTGGTATTCCACAACAGCCCATATTGTGGCCCACAAACAGTGGGTTTGCAATATACAGGCACCAGCCAAGTGACTCCCATATTACGGATGCGGACCCATTGGCTCGAATGGGTCCTCAATCCGTAAGATACAGCATAGTGCTGTGTGGAGGCATGGACTGGAAGCCCATGGAAGCACAATGAAGCACTTCCGTAGGCCTCCGGGTCCGTGCCTCTGCACCGCAAAAGATAGGACATGTGACATCTTTTGCCATATAGTGCAGATCACGGACCCATTCAAATCAATGGGTCCGCGCCGCAATACAGGATTCACATGGCTGGTGCCCGTGCATTATGGGACGCAATTTCCGACACGGGACACACACGGTCGTGTGAATGAGCCCTTATCAGTAAGATAAGAACTGAGCTATAATGAGTGTTTATAATGTCAGATAGCAGAGATAAGGAGCCCGTTAGGTGAGCTGGCTGACGGAAGAGAGAGAAAATTCAGAGGCTGCTACAAGAGCATCTCAGCCCTGTACAGAGAAAAGGGCTCCATATTTTAATAAAGACCAATCCAAAAAAATATTTTTAGCTCAAAATGAGTACAATGCAATAATACAAAAAAATTGTCCCCAAAGTTGTACATAGCCTTTAAGTTATACGTCTCTCTATGTAGAGTGAAGATATTACTATATGTGACTGAGTGCACTGAGCATGCTCAGACAGCCTGTGTCAGACATTGTAGGTAGAGGAGCTTGGTGCTGACATGGAGGAGGGCTTTGAGGAACTGTTATGAGAAGGGAGTCTGGAAAGATTGTGGACAGATCTCTGAGAGGAGAGTCATCAAGGAGAGCGGCTTCTAGATAGATATGATAAGATTGAGGCCAGGGTTAGAGACAGCACAGCTACAGGACAGCAGCTGACACCGACTGGGACTGTTACCACTGAGAGGAGCAGTTGGAGGCTGAGGGGAGACCTGTGTCGGTGGTTTGTGGAGATCTGCACAGACTGATATTGCATCAGTGTACAACCCAGACTTACATATTTCATAATTGAAGTTGTGTAAAATCTTCCACCTGCCTGGTTTTTGTACTTGTATACTACTCTGGTTTTGCCACCCTTACATTTTGGCGTCATGAACAGGATATATAGAAATTACATGCAAATATGGTGGCAAACCCACACATACCTGTAATTATTTTCTATGATGACAAGTACAGGCAGTGTCCCTAAGGCTTAAACATGCTCAGAATGGGCAGAGATACTAAAATGTGCAGCTTGCTTATGCGGAGTCCTGCATCTGGCCATAATGTTCCTGGAAGAAGAAGCCCAGAGAGTTGTGCTGCTGGCTCCTGAAGAAATCAGGAAAAGCCTGAGTGATGTGGTGGATTATTTAGACTGTTTATATGGCGACCCCTCATCTGCTCCCTTTACTGAGGATTAAATTCTTCACCAGGTGTCACATGATGGAGAAACTTTACTGCAGTTTGGATGGATGCCATTAGTCTTGGGCCTGTTGATGAGTTGCTGTTTGGCCAATTTTTGGGGGGGCTAAAGTGTATTCATTTAAAACAGTTTTTGAGGAGAAGAATGAAGTCTAAACCAGATTTTACTTTTCAAAAGTTACTCACAGAGGCAATTGAGTACAGCAAAGAGGAGTGGATTCAGAATGGACATAGGGAGCAGGGAGAAGCCCCACGGCCACCCCAAGACCATCTATTGAGTTCTCAAGTGCAGAGAAGAAACACATTTCTTGAAGAAATAACAACTTCACTTGCCAGCCTCACAGATCAATTGGCTAACCTGAAGGAAGGTGCACTTGTGCCAAAGCATAGTCCCAGGCCACTGTTGTGTGTGTCTACACATGGTGCTGAAGGTGGGCAGAGTTGCCTTCCTAAACATCTGGGATCTATTTTGCAAGATAGCACAAAGTATAGGAAAGATGGGTCTGCCATATTTCACAAAGCACTACGGCCTATGAGAAGGGAGTCTGGAAGGATTGTGGAGAGATCCCTGAGAGGATGGTCATCAAGGAGAGTGGCTTCTAGTGAGAGATATGAGCTGAGGGGAGGGAGACCTGTGTCGGTGGTTTGTGGAGATCTGCACAGACTGATATTGTGTCACTGTACAACCCAGACTTATATATTTCAATATTAAAGTAAAGTTGTGTAAAATCTTCCACTTGCCTGGTTCTTTTGCTCGCGTACTACACTGGTTGTGCTACCCTTACAAGCCCACCTCAGGAATCTCCATTCTTTTGCGAATTCTACACTAACGACAAGGTAACTAACTAGAAAAATGGATAAACTAAAGGGTCCAGATCAAATCAGCGCCTACCACAAATATGGTACATCTGACATGGAACTGCTGTCTCAGGGCTGCTGAAGTAGTCCACACAGAGTTCCCAAAAAGCCAGTTCTGATGTTTCCAGGTCATTCATACAGTGTCTGGTCCAAAGTGACAGCTATTGAGGTCAGATATTAATCCAGGTCAAAGCCAGGTCCAAGAAAGCCACATGGATCCTGGTGAAGTTATGTAGGCTTGAATCACCAGGGTAGCATTGTCCAGATCCATCTGTAGGGACAACAGGAACACCATCCACTTTTAGGAAAGTATTCCAAAAGTGCACTCCACAAATGGGCACTAGTCTGCCAGTAGTTGAAAACGTGCCTCCTGTTATCCAAGTTGCCTCTTGGGAAGGGCTGCATCACAAGGGGTGACAATGCAAACCCTTTGTCAGCCACGATTACAAATGATACCGGTAGTTCTGCAGATTTCTGGGCTCTGGAAGGACAATTTGGTTGGCCTGAAGCCTTTCACCCATTCTGGAAGCATGGAAGATACAGGCATCTGAAGTGTTTTCATAGGCCCCGACATCCACAATTATAACCAGCAGTGATCACATTATCAAAAAAGGACCCTTCTGACAAAAATAAGTACAACACTTTGCTCATTAACCTAATGTGGACCTCTACTTTTTGTTCCCAATTGAAATTATCTACAAAAGGATGCCTTTTTTTAGCCAGTGTAGATGCCATGTGGACCGACAGCAGCTCAATCTTATCTTTCTATGATTTAAAGACATTATAGCAGTGAAGTGTGTTGCACTTGGGGGAGTTTGTGTAAAGTATCTGTGCCAAAGTATCCGTAGTTCATTGTCTTCTTAACAAAGCCAAAGACTTATCAGCACCACTCGTATTTTCCATTTTTCTCTCTAGGGCAGGACCTCCGCCCTTTTCCAGGATCCTATGGTCATTGCCCTGCTATCAGAAAGAAAAGTGATGATCCAAGGATACAATAGAATAACAGAATTTATGAGAAATCAGAGGTATAACGTGTTGGTTATATAGTACCATAGATAGAACCCAACTAATTTAAAGGGGTTGTTTCACTGAGAAAACTCCTGTCCCTACATCCTGTTAGGACATATCAAAGTCATAAAGGGTCCCCTATATAAAGGGGTTTTCCGGGATTTTACTACTGATGACCTATTCTCAGAATAGGTCATCAGTATCTAATTGGTGGGGATCCGACACCCGGGACCCCTGCCGATCAGCTTTTTGAGAAGGCACCGGCACTCCTGTGAGTGCCGCAGCCTTCTCCTAGCTTTTCGAGGGCCAGTGACGTTACCTTCATCGGTTATGTGGCCTAGGAGCAGCTCATGGGGCTGAGCACGATACGAAGCACAGCCGCTGTACCATGTACAGCGCTGTGCTTGGTAAGCTGTGAGAAGGTAGCGGCGCTCACAGGAGTGCCGGTACCTTCTCAAACAGCTGATTGTGGGGGTCCCAGGTGTCGGACCCCCACTGATCAGATACTGATGACCTATCCTGAGGATAGATAGTAGTAAGTAGTAAAATCCTGGAAAACCCCTTTAAGCCTTCCAATATGACCCAAAGCAGAGAGCCACTATCAAGAAAATAGTTCCTATTGATTAATATAGCTGACTGGAACCTGCCCAGGTATTAAAAACTGTCAGCCAGTGGCGTACCTTCTGTAGTCCATGGTGGAAGAGGGGGATCCAGCACAGGACAGCTTTTATTGCTTTCTGACACAGTCAAGTGTTTTTTTCTGCAGCCGCCACAAGGGGGTGCTCACTAGAGATTTATACACCTATTAACCCTTTCGCGCCCGGAGCTTTTTTCGGTTCTGCATTTTCGTTTTGCGCTCCCTGCCTTCAAACAGCCATAACTTTTTTATTTTTCTGTTCACATAGCTGTATGAGGGCTTGTTTTTTGCGGGACAAGTTGTGCTTTCCAACGCCACCATTTAATATTGCATACGGTTGTAGTGGGAAGCGGGAAAAAAATTCCAATCCAGGTGGAATTGCAAAGAAAACGCTATTCCGCTACAGTTCTACGGGTTTCTTATTTACAGCGTTCGATGTGCATTAAAACTGATCCGTTACTTTCATTCTACTGGTCAGTACGAATCCGGCAATACCTAATATGTGTAGTTTTTCCTGCGTTTTCATAGTGATAAAATAATTAGAAAGTTGCCCTTTTTTTTTTTTTTTTTTCCTTGTCAAATCTTGACCCCTATAACTTTTTGGTATTTATGTGTACAGAGCTGTATGGGGGCTCATTTTTTGCGGGACGATCTGAAGTTTTTATTGATACCATTCTGGGGTGTGTATGACTTTTTGATCACTTTTTATTTAATTTTTTTAGAAAAAAAAAGCGACAAAAAACGGCAAATCGCCATTTGGACGCTTTTTTCCGCCACACAATTCGCCGTATTGGAATTTTTTTTTTTATATTTTAAAAGTACGGGCGTTTTCGGTCACGGTGATACCCATGATGTCTATATTTATTGTTATTTAGGTATTTATTTTTTACTTATACGGAAAGGGGGGTGATTTGAACTTTTACATCTTTTTTATTTTTTATATATTTTTTAACATTTTTTAAAAAATTTTTTTACTATTAGAAAGCTCAAATATGGGCTTATATATTGTGGCTTTTTTTTTTTTCCTTTATGAGCAATTATGGATTTTATAGACTCAGAAATCCATGGACTGCACATTTCTTATCCTGGCCTGCCATCTAGTGGCCAGAATAAGAATTGAACTTTGAAAACTGTAATCCTTACCAGCGAGGATTACAGTTTTCATATGGTGTACAGACACCCCGATTGGCCACACGGGGTGTCTGTACACCACCCGGAAGCGAATGCTTCCGGGTTGAAACGCAACTAGATGCCGTGATCACGTGTGATCACGGCATCTAATCAACCAGGAAGACGCCGCCCATGGCGGTAAGTAGCGGCAAGTCTCTGCTGTTAGAAACAGCAGAGACTTGCCGGCCATGACGCCCGCCGCACCCTGGGCGCGAAGGGGTTAAAGAGGACCTTTCATTGTTTTAACTTACACTATCTAAATACCTTTATTGGTAGGGCACCCCCCGCTGATGCTGGCACCCGTTCAGGTTTTTCAAAATATCGCTCCTGCGCCCCGCTGTGGCCCCCTGTATATTTGCCGCTCAGTATTCTAACATTGAGTATCGGAACAGGGAGGAGGAGATGCCAGGCTTTCTCAATGGGCGTCTCCTTCTCCCTGCCTGTGCCACAGCTAGGGAGAAAAAAACTGACTGCCACAGCAGGGCGCAGGAGCGATATTTTGAAAAACTGAAAAACCTGAACGGGTGCCGGCATCAGCGGGGGGGGGGGGGGGGGTGCCCTACCAATAAAGGTATTTAGATAGTGTAAGTTAAAACAGTGAAAGGTCCTCTTTAAGTTCTATTGTAGCTGTATAAAGTCCTAGGTACTAGTGGTGTTTACAGGCATCCAGAGTTTTATCATGTATAATGGGAATAGAAGCAGATAATTTGGAGCTCACTGGCAGGAGGGTAATCAGCTTCATGGCCTAAATACCTTGAAAAAATATTCATTTTTAATCCACACAGCATATATAACCTTTATTTGAGGGTACAAAATGGGTATCTTTCTCTATTTTTTTCAAATGTGGCACCCCCTAGGTAAATCTATATCATTGCACCTGGAAATGCCGACAAATACAAGTATTTTGTGACAAATACGTAAATATTCTACTCAACACCTGAACCCTAAAATGCCCTTGAACTCTACCTTGGCGATCTTGAGCTTTATAGATAAAACACAATATGACATTCCCATAAAAGAGCTCAAATTTTTAGGGTACGGTCACACAGAGTTTTTTGCAGGGCTGTGGAGTCGGTAAGCCAAAGTTCCGACTCCAACTCCGACTTCTCAATTTCCCCTGACTCCGACTCCCAACTCTAACTCCCTCATACATGGAGCATGTTTAAGTGATAACTTTAAACAAACTTTGCATAAATCCATAGTACAGATATGTCATGACAAAAAAAAGTTTGTAATATATGTTTTACTAGATATCTTTAATCTGAACTTCCAGTATCAGGCTTGTCTGGGTACAGCTCACTAAGGGCCTGATGTATGAAAACTGTCTAGGTCTAAGACTTTCTTTGTTGCCCATAGCAACCAGTAAGAGCTCCACTTTCGTTTCTCCAGAGCACTATATGAAATGAAAGGGGAGCTCTGATTGGTTTCTATGGGCAACAAAGAAACTTCTACACCTAGACAGTTTTCATACATAAGGCCCTAGGTGTTTTACATCAGAGGAAAAGCAAACTAAAACATAAAGCATACAGAGAGAACATGCACTGGATAATTGATTTATGCACAGTTTATTGAAAGTTTAGATATACTAAGAAGTACTTGCCTTAAAGGGATTTACTCAGCACATTGATTCACTGACTGACAGGCAGTTTGCACTTAATATGTCTCCTCAGGCTGTGGGGGGAGGGGGTCTCCAGCAGATAGTAGCATATATTAACTTAGGCTACTTTCACACTAGCGTTTTAAAATTCCGGTATTGAGTTCCGTCATAGGGGCTCAATACCGGAATAAAACGCTTCAGTTTTGTCCCCATTCATTGTCAATGGGGACAAAACTGAACTGAAGACAACGGAATGCTCCTGAAAGCATTCCGTTCCGTCTTCAGACCGGAGAACAAACCGCAGCATGCTGCGGTTTGCTCTCCGGTCCAGGCATCCGCACCAAGACGGATCCGGAATGACCCCCAATGCAAGTCAATGGGGGTGGATCCGTCTGGTGTGACCATAATGGTAACCGGATCCGCCCTCCATTGACTTTCAATGGAGTCCATTACGGATCCGGGTACACATAGACACATACAGACATAAACATACACACACATAAAGACATACAAACACACATACACACTTACATGCTCCCCGGCAGGTCTTCGGAGCGTCAGGACGGCTCACACAGGTCACGATTCCCCACAGCGCCCTCTGCTGGGCGCCTGGTGGAATCGTCAGATGACGATTCCACCAGGCGCCCAGCAGAGGGCGCTGTGGGGAATCGTGACCTGTGTGAGCCGTCCTGACGCTCCGAAGACCTGCCGGGAGCATGTAAGTATGTATGTGTGTTTGTATGTCTATATGTGTGTGTATGTTTATGTGTATGTATATGTATGTACTGTGTGACATGTGTGGGGCCGGAGCGCGGTTCCGGCTCCACACATGTCACTGCGGCAGGCCTGATCCGGCAGCACCCTTCACCTGCCGGATCAGGCCTGCCGCCAGTGTGAAAGTAGCCTTACTCTGACAGAGCAGGAGATTGTGATCTCTAACACAATTACAGGTAAAGCCATGCTTCTCAGTCCTCACAACACATTTGCTTACTCCTGGTAATCTCACTCAGAGCTCAGTCCAATCATTCAGTGGGGGTGAGGTCACTCCTGCTCTCAGCCAATCAGATTACATTCTTTCTGGTCTGCAGGTTACCATAGAAACCTGTGTACAGTAAGAGACCTGTTGAACTGTCTATAGTTCATGACTAAAGTAAAATCTACTGACCACTGTATTTAGAAACTGTCCCTTTATGTTGAAAGCTAATCTTTGTAACTAGTGAGAAAACCCCTTTAATCCTGTTTTCTCTAGTAGATCTGAGAGGAGTGCAGCCATTCCTTCCCAGTGCCTTTTTCCTCTGAAAGGAACGCAGAGGAGTTTCACTTCTGAGCATCTACATGAAGGGCAGCACACAGTCATCTCAACTGAAAGCCTAGATCCTTAGTTCAGGAATAGAACAGACATTTATAGGACATTTCATCATTTTCCCAAATTCTTATGAAAATATATTCAGCACATACTGCATTGAACTAAATGTACCAATTTATTATATATTTTAGGAGTCGGAGTTGGTCCATTTTATACCGACTCCAACTCCGACTCCAACTCCACCAAAATGGACACCGACTCCACGACTAACAGAAGCAGAGACACAAAACCATGGGTAGCCAGGAGTCAAAACCAGGATATCTCAACAAGTCCAAGGGGTCAGACAAGAGGTAGAGTCAGGGAACAAATCAGAGGTCAGGTATCCAGGATTCTGTAATGCAGAAAAGGGCTAGTTAGGCAATCTAGGTATAGAAAAGGCTGCGGCCAGCAGGTTGCCTGTTTAAATAGGCTGGGCTTCTGGGTCATATGACACACCTGAAGTCACCCATGACGTCAGCGAGCCTAACGTGTGAATACCAGCACTCCTCCACAGGGGGAAACCCAACCTGTCTCCTGTAAACCAGACGCTGGTGGCGAGGAATGTTGCACTGTTTTTAGCCGAAAATCCTTCAGACAGATCCGCTTCAAAACCTCGTCCAAAAAACTCTGTGTGGCCGTATCCTTACCCGATTTCCACAGTAGTGAAAAAAGCAATACTCCAAGTGTGTAAACAATGTCCCCCTCCTCCCTTTAAACTTTTTTCAGGAAAAATTATCCTTCATTACAGAGGCGTAGCTACCGGGGGGGCAGAGGGGGCGACGGCTCCGGGCCCAGTGACTCAGGGGGGGCCCAGCAAGGATGACTAACAGGCGAATACAAGTGAGCGCTTCCATTATGGAAGCGCTCACTTGTATTTAGGGACCCCCATCAGACCTCAGATCAGCCCACCCAGCCACATAAGATTAAAATAAAAAACCTTTCTCACCTGTCCCGCGCTGCGGCTGCCCTTCGGTCCGGCGCTCCACTATCTCCCTGGCCGGCGCGCACTATGACCTGACGCTGCAGGTCTGATCTGAGGTCTGATGGAGGCACAATACGCTGATCTGAGGTCTGATGGGGGCACAGTAGGGTGATGTGAGGTCTGATGGGGGTACAATACGCTGATCTGAGGTCTGATTGGGCACAGTAGGCTGATGTGAGGTCTGATGGGGGCACATTCTGCTGATCTGAGGTCTGATGGGGGCACATTCTGCTGATCTGAGGTCTGATGGGGGCACAATATGCTGATCTGAGATCTGATGGGGCACAATACGCTGATCTGAGGTCTGATGGGGGCACAGTAGGCTGATCTGAGGTCTGATGGGGGCACATTCTGCTGATCTGAGGACTGATGGGGGTACAGTAGGCTGATGTGAGGTCTGATGGGGGCACATTCTGCTGATCTGAGGTCTGATGGGGGCACAATACACTGATCTGAGGTCTGATGGGGGCACAGTAGGCTGATGTGAGGACTAATGGGGGCACATTCTGCTGATCTGAGGTCTGATGGGGGTACAATACGCTGATCTGAGGTCTGATGGGGCACAATACGCTGATCTGAGGTCTGATGGGGCACAGTAGGCTGATGTGAGGTCTGATGGGGGCACATTCTGCTGATCTGAGGTCTGATGGGGGCACAATACGCTGATCTGAGGTCTGATGGGGCACAATACGCTGATCTGAGGTCTGGTGGGGGCACATTCTGCTGATCTGAGGTCTGATGGGGGCACAGTAGGCTGATGTGAGGTCTGATGGGGGCACATTCTACTGATCTGAGGTCTGATGGGGGCACAATACGCTGATCTGAGGTCTGATGGAGGCACAGTAGGCTGATGTGAGGACTAATGGGGGCACATTCTGCTGATCTGAGGTCTGATGGGGGTACAATACGCTGATCTGAGGTCTGATGGGGGCACAGTAGGCTAATGTGAGGCCTGATGGGGGCACAATACGCTGATCAAATTGGGTGGAATTGGAAAAAAAACCCAACCCAATTCTGCCAAAGTTTTATGGGGTTCCTTATGCGGTAAAACTGACCCATGCCCTTCATTCTTCAGGGCAGTACAATTATATGCCTTCAGCTGCAAGAGGTCAGCCAGTTTCATAGGTACAAAACTGCTGCCAGATGCCCTTTTAAGCAAGAGCTACCGTCACCAATCCCAGTCACTACTTATGTTTCCCGTCTCATCAGGCAGGAAAATACCTGGAAATGCCCTCTCAGGTGTTCACTGGAATAGAATTCAAGGTATGTGCTGTAGCGCCACGGCTTTATGATGCGGCACTACCACCAAGTGTGCGCCTGGCATAAAGCAGTTTTCAGACAGATTTATAAGATTTGCTCCCGTTGCGCCTCTAGGACAAGCATCCGGTTTTAGTCACGTTTTGTCTGTTTATTTGCTAAATTATTTATTCATGGAAAATTACGCTCTAAAGCCCAATTATCAGGAAGATGGCATCATAGTTTTCTGGAGAAGGATTTGTTTTTCTGGGGAATGGCAGTGAGCCAGCATTGCACAAATTTCAAGTGACTCCTCGGAAATAAAAACGGAGAGGGATGAAGTCGGCGACGGTGCGTGCATCTCCATTACCATTAATAACAGGCAGGGGAGAGATAGCACAGCGGTGACTACCAAGTCACAAGGATACAGACGCAGGGCTAGATTATGTCTTTATCTCTCTATAAGAGGGTAATCTTCCATTTAATTTCTAATTAACTATCTGCTTAATGGCCCAAGTACTATGCAAAGTCAGAAATCTCATTATCTCTCCAGATCAGCCGTTCAGCACTTCCAGCCCCTTGTGGATCTTCATGCCACCAGCAATATTTCTCACCATGGTAGCCCCCCTTCATCCAGGTGCACTTCATAGTGCACTGAGCAGGGTAACATTCCCCGCACTGCGCATGGGTTCTAACATATATGGCTAAAGCGCGCCACCTAGTGGTCACTCTGCCACGTTGCACCTCAGCGGGATGAGAAAAAAAGGAAACAATAAAATTTCCTGCAAATTCATCCGCAGATTAAAACGTACCTCGGCTCTACTTCGTGTCATTATCTTGCTGAATAACAATGAATCCCCTCGGTCGTTTACTGGAGGACGCATGCGCTGCAGAATCATTTAGGACTACATTTCCCGACATGCTCCTCTTAGCATCGCGGTAACTGATGGCGGGATTTCCATACTATAAAATCTCGCTTTACTGCTGTGTATGGTCTTTTAGCATGGAGTTGACGGCAGGAGCGAGGTATGACTTCTGTTTGTGGACAATCCGGTGCCATCCGTGGCAAGAGGGTGTGGATAGGGACTTTGGGGCCTGTTCTAAGTTCATCTCTACCAAGTGGTGGCATTGTTTTGTTGGCAGTGCCACGTGGGTTGTATCGAAAGTTGGTAGTTAACATGTGACTTTGTTCTGATACTACGACACCCAGCATGCCCTGAAACCAGGAGCTGAAAGCTGTTTTTTGTTAGTTATGTGACCATAGGTTTGCTATAGCTTTTAAAGGTGGTCTTGTGCTTTAAGGGGTATGCCAGTAATGGGTTAATGCCTTTCTGCTGGCTAGGAACAGACTGTTAGACTGGTAGGTGTCCCACTTATCCTAATGGAGTTCCTGTGACCCACCATTGATAGTCCATCAGTTTGCAGTGATGATGTGCACTTCCACCACTGCTCTGCTCACTATTCTAATTGGTGAGGGTCCTAGTAGCTGACCACCCACCCATCACACTTATTACCCATCCTGTGGTTTGGTGGTAATTATGCTTTTATAACTGATAGCTGCAGGATCCAGCCTCTGGGGTCCATATTTACCTCCAGGACAGGGGGTTCCACAACCCTCATGTCTGGTGCACCACCTTTCTGGAGATTGGACAAGTGTGGCTGTGTGGCTCATGGACCTCTCCTTCACTTCTAGCTGGCCCTGCCTGGTGGATTGCATGGTTTTGAATGGAGCAATCTGTGCACATGTGCAGCACCTCCATTCCTTCATGTGGTGCACAGGAGCAGGCAGACCTTTTCTGGTGATGGATGTGAGTCCTGGTTTCTGCATTTCACCCTCTAATGGGTAGGGTGGGAATACCCTCATACTTCAATCAGTTGCATATCCTGAAGGTAGAGGATGGGAAGTTCTGCCTATATGGAAAGCATTAGATGGTTCTTGCACCACATACCTCACATCCCTCCTATGCTTGCTATCAGCAGGCTCAGCCAATTTCCTCTCTTGGGGATTGTGTGGTCGCTCGTCTGAATGATGTAGTGGTACTGATTTTGCCAGTTTCTTAGTAACCTGGTTTTCTCCTTTTACAGGACAGCTGTGGAGATGTCATTCAAGAAGCATTTTGACCCAGGTTGACACTAAAGCTGGTGAGTTCTGATACCTTCATGAGCCACAACTGGTCTCCACTGAGTGCTTGGGTTAAAATACAATGTGCCCAACCCTACTTTGAGCTCGTTGGTTCAATTGGGACAGCCATACATGTATTAGCTGGCTGGTCCTTCCAAAATTCGCCAGTTTGGACATAAGTCTGTGTATGGGCACCTATCGTGCCTTGTACTGACTTGTACCTATCAGTCACGTTTACTGTAGGCTTGAGCCTATAAACTGACTACAAGCTGCAGTAAAGCAGTCTGGTGGCAACACAAGTCTTGAATTTCCACCATCATGCATTAAGGGCCTATTACACTACCAAGCATCAGGCAGATGACTGCTAATAAGCGTTCCTCAGAATGCTCATTGGTGGTCTGTAAAGATTGCAAAGGTCCTGCTGAACAATGGGGTTGAGTGATGGCATTAGATTACCCCTCTCCATACTATAGAGGAGATCGCTGCATGTAAATTCAGGTCTCCTTCACCAATGAGCAAGTGATTGCTGGGAAGGAACACTTCCCTCCTGACAATTGTCTGTTCAGTTGAGCCATCTAAAGTGGACTTTAGTCTTCGGTAAGATTGAACCTTACTTTAGAGGGTTCCTGTAAAATCTTGTTTGGTGCTGCTCTGCCACCTACTGATCCATGGTCACATTTTATATTTTTAACATGCCATACTCTGGGGGAAGGAGCATATGGTTCATCCTATTGACCTTGCTTAAAATCCTTGTAGCTTGCCACCAATAAGAGATCCAGTGTGTGGATCATAAAGGGCTTTCTGGTTGGATGGAGTGATCCCCTGTCTAACTATTGAATGGTGGGGTTCTGACTGCTGGACCTTCACCATCATGAGATTGGAGGCCCTATACCCCTAAAATGAATGGCATCAGGTCGAGTGTTCCCTACCACACTGTTCTGAGGACATCCCTCAGCAGTTCCATAGAGATGGAGTTGAGGTGCACAGGTTCCTACTGCTGGTCTGTACACTATGGGGGAATTGCATGATTCCCTGTCCTGTGGATGAGGGATAACTTCATCAAATCAGGTTCTCCCTTAATGGCCTAGATGGGAGCTGTATATGGTGGTCGGATGGATCCATAGGTTTATTTCTTGGGTAATTGAATTGAGCTTTACCTGCTGTTCATGAAAAGCCAATGATGCTTGTTATCCCTGTCTGAAGCCATGAGGACACTGTACACACTGAGGCTTTTCTTATATTTTTTCCAACTTGAGGACAGGATGTCTGATTCTTATTCTTTTTTCAGGTGTCTTATGTTGTGACCAGACATAAAGAATGCTACCAGAGGTAAGCCTACTCCTTAATTATGCATGGAAGCCCTATTGACTGCTATGCTTATGTAGTTCAATGATGAGATTAACCTATAAATAGCTGGAATTACCGGCAGACTGCAGGTGGTGAGACGGGTCTCTCTGAGCACACTGTGGATGTTACGGCTCATATTATGTACATGATTTATAATCATACTAATTGTACTTGTATCTTCCAGGTATTGGAGCCCCTGTTTTGGAAGAGGCCACAGGGCATCACGTGACTGGCAAGGTAACTTGTTTTAATCTGAAGTGATCACAATACTGCTTGACTACAGGGTCATACTACTCCAGGGACATTCACACAACTTATCTGTTTTTGTGGAGCTACAAAACACTGATACAGGCTGTGTGGTTCGGCATTTTTCGGATTGATAGACATGCCTATTGTCTGCCGAGAAGGGTAGGACATGTTCTATCTTTTGTCAGGCCACAGAATGTAAGTGCAGATGTGGACAGCACATGGTGTAATCAAATTCTGTGCAAAGCTATTAATTGGTCTTCTGCCCAGGAGTAGAACTAGACTCCATCTTGGTTTGTGCACTGATGAGACTAACCTTAAAAGAGCTGGAATTACCGGCAGATTGTTAGTGGTGATAAAGGTTTATCTGAGCACGCTTCAGAAGATGTCTTGACTCCTGGAAACCTGTGGCATAGTTTGTTCCTGGACTGTGCATTACATATAGAAAGCTATAATCTACAGTTAAGTTGTATATTTGGATAAACTGCTGTTCTCATTTTTTTTTTAGGTCTGAAGCGGTTCTGTACTTGGTAAGTTCACTAGTTTTACTGCTTTTTCTACCAGATTTCCTGAGATCATACACTATAGGCCAGTGGCAGGTCGCCTAGCATAATATGGGCACCAGATGCAGCCATAGGTCTGGACTTTGTCAACTCCTTCCCTCACCTCTGCAGATCTGTCCCCTCTCCTGACATGCCTGTTTTAAGTGTCATGCATCCCCCTGTAATAATTCTGGAGCATCTATTATGTCTTATGTCATTCCTTTATTATTTCTACTAGAAGTTATGAATTGCTAGCAGTCTGCAGTAAGGGTACAGAGGGGAGGTAACCAGTAGGGGGGGGTGTACCTGCACAGACTCACGCTATCCAATCAGTGCTGCCATTTTCACTGTGCAGGTACCCCCCCCCTCAAACTAGTTACCACTCCTGTACCCTTACTACAGACTGCTAGCAATTCATTCATAACTTCTAGTAGAAATAAAGGAATGGCACAACATAGAGCCATAAGAATAGATGCTCCAGAATTGTTATTACATGGGGGATGCATGAAGCTGTTACAACAGGCATGTCATGAGTGATGACAGGTCCTCCTTAAAGATGGAGCTGGGTGCCTGCTGTGTTCCACCCAGAGGCAATGTCCTTAATTGACAATGAAGCTGATCACAGGCACTTGAACCCTAATTGACAGCAGCATCTGAGCAGTATAACCTTAGGGGTGCTGCACTCCTGGGGCCCAAACGGCACCCATTTGCTGTGGTAGCCTTGTGCCTGATGGAGGCTCCTATGCCTACCTTGCAATGTTCCATAGGAACATAAACAGCCCTGGGCTGTAGTGGTACTTTGTTGCAGTCTATGGCAGAAGCGATTCGACAAGGGGGCTTGTAGGTGTAAAGTGTTATAAAATCAAATACCCCTTTTCTCATTAAACAATTTAAAAATGATCATCCCTAAATTCCAAAATTTTCATACTATTAAAATATAAGCTATTGCTAAGGGAGTGACAGGAAGAAAAGTGCCTGATTTGCTGTTCATCACTACCTCTGGGAAAATGGAGTGATCACAAGGTTACTCTAACGGTATCGATAAACTGCAGATCACCCTCACAGCTGTAACTGAATGAAGCCTCAAAACACAACTAAATTGTCACTGTAATCATATTGAGCTGCAAAATTAATTTTTCAAATGCCTACACATGTGGCATTTCTCTGCTTCTTGCTACATATATAATTTAAAATGGTGCCATGACAGGAAGTAAAAAGCAAAAGCTAAAACAAAAATTTGTCATTAAAAAGGGGACTTTAGTCTTTGGTAAGGTTGAACTTTACTTTAGTGTTTCAGTAAAATCTCATCTAGTGCTGCTACCTTGCCTTAAAATCCTTGTAGCTTGCCACCAATAAGGGATCCAGTCTGTATGGATCATAAAGGGCTTTCTGGTTGGATGAAGTGATCCCCTGTCTAACTTTTGAATGGTGGGGTTCTGACTGCTGGACCTCCACCATCATGAGCATGGAGGTCCTATACCCCTAAAATGAATGGCATCAGGTCGAGTGTTCCCTGCCGCTCTGTTCTGAGGACATCCCTCAGCAGTTCCATAGAGATGGAGTTGAGGTGCACAGGTTCCTACTGCTGGTTTGTACACTATGGGGGGAATCGCATGATTCCCTGTCCTGTGGATGAGGGATAACTTCATCAAATCAGGTTCTCCCTTAATGGCCTAGATGGGAGCTGTATATGGTGGTCGGATGGATCCATAGGTTTATTTCTTGGGGAATTGATCTTTACCTGCTGTTCATGAAAAGCCAATGATGCTTGTTATCCCTGTCTGAAGCAATGAGGACACCGTACACACTGAGGCTTTTCTTATATTTTTCCAACTTGAGGACAGGATGTCTGATTCTTATTCTTTTTTTCAGGTGTCTTATGTTGTGACCAGACATAAAGAATGCTACCAGAGGTAAGCCTACTCCTTAATTATGCATGGAAGCCCTATTGACTGCTATGCTTATGTAGTTCAATGATGAGATTAACCTATAAATAGCTGGAATTACCGGCAGACTGCAGGTGGTGAGACGGGTCTCTCTGAGCACACTATGGATGTTACAGCTCATGTTATGTACATGATTTATAATCGTACTAATTGTACTCTTGTATCTTCCAGGTATTGGAGCCCCTGTTTTGGAAGAGGCCACAGGGCATCACGTGACTGGCAAGGTAACTTGTTTTAATCTGAAGTGATCACAATACTGCTTGACTACAGGGTCATACTACTCCAGGGACATTCACACAACTGTATCTGTTTTTGTGGAGCTACAAAACACTGATACAGGCTGTGTGCGTTCGGCATTTTTCGGATTGATAGACATGCCTATTGTCTGCCGACGAGGATAAGACATGTTCTATCTTTTGTCAGGCCACAGAATGTAAGTGCAGATGTGGACAGCACATGGTGTAATCAAATTCTGTACAAAGCTATTAATTGGTCTTCTGCCCAGGAGTAGAACTAGACTCCATCTTGGTTTGTGCACTGATGAGACTAACCTTAAAAGAGCTGGAATTACCGGCAGATTGTTAGTGGTGATAAAGGTTGATCTGAGCACGCTTCAGAAGATGTCTTGACTCCTGGGAACCTGTGGCATAGTTTGTTCCTGGACTGTGTATTACATATAGAAAGCTGTAATCTACAGTTAAGTTGTATACTTGGATAATAACTGCTTTTTTTTTTTTCCCCCAGGTCTGCTGCTGTTCTGTGCTCGGTAAGTTCACTAGTTTTACTTTTTTCTAGCTGCTACCTTTGGGAGCATCCACTATAGACCAGTGGCAGGTAGCCTGGCATATTATGGGCACCAGATTCAGCCATTGGTCTGGACTTGGTTCCAGGTATAAGGTCACCCTTAACTCCTTCCTGCACCTGAGCGCAATTTTCTTTCCAGATGCTGTTCTTTAAAGATGGAGCTTGGTGCCTGTTTTCCCCAGCAGACACCCAGAGGTGAGGTCTTCAATCAGCAATGAAGCTGATCGCAGACACTTAAACCCTCATCAGTGGTGAATTGACTGAAGCAGTGTAACCTTAGGGCTGCTGCACTCCTGGGTCCCAAACGGCACCTTGGTTTGTTGTGGTAGCCTGGTAATGGGCACCTTAGGGGCCCACCACTAAAACTGTAGTGCTCCACTTGGTATCATGATCACCCTGTAAAATTGGTTGACACAGGATGAGACCAGGATTATAGGAAGTGCCGTCAGATGCGATAACTGACGATGAACTATTCCTGCTCTGATTGTCACCATCTCTGTACATCCAGATGATGGTCCTGTTCTGGTTTCTTGCCTTTACACGCTTGTGGTTTTGTTTTTTTAAGATGCCATATCCCTTTTGAGTCTCTCAGCTGCATGTAAAGGACAAAGTATAGTGCTGATCAGGTAAGAATTGTGCTGTGGGGTTTTATGCAGTTCAGAGAGCCTGTGATGTTTGTTATCCCTGTCTGACATGTTATACATGAAGACAAACTCCATTACTGAGGCCTCTATGCAAATCAATGGCTGGTTCTCTGTAGCAGTCGTGCTATGTACTCTGCATGTCTTGTGTGGTTAAAGGGTTTCTGTCACCAGAATTTACCCCCTTACACTGGCTGACATTAGCAATGTGTTAATGTCAGCAGAATCTAACTCTGCTATTGTAAGTGGTGTTCTTGCCCCGTACCTTCAGAATTTTCTTTTGGAGGCGTTGCCCCTGCTCCTAGAGGCTCCATTCGTCTACCTCATTCCACGTCCCACCGTCCTTGATTGACAGGGCCAGACCAACGTTTGTCTCCTGCTGCCAGCCCTGTGGGCTGGGTAAACTGCACGGCACATGTGAGATTTACCTGGCACACAGGGCTGGCAGGAGAAAATGAATGCTAGCCCTGTCAATCAAGGGCAGTGGGTTGTGGAATGAGGTAGAATGGCTAATTTGCATATAATAGTAAAAATTCTGAAGGAATGGGGGCATGAATAAAGCTTACAATACTAGATTTAGGGTCTGCTGACACATTGCTAATGTCAGCTAGTGTAAGGGGGTAAACTGACAGAAACCCTTTAAAGGGATTGTCCAAGGGTTAAATTCCACTGTTTCTTGCTGCAATATTGAAGTGCCTTCACACTAAGCAGATTTTATTGTAGAAGTTTCTGAAACTGGGAGTTCACTTCATTCATCCTGAATATGCTTGCTGCCATAACCCCATTCAGATGAATGGAACTAAGTTTCTGCAACAATCTGTCATGTGAAGGCACCTTGGACACATCTAAGGAAGTGTAGTGCTGTGGTTTCTTTAATTTTAAGCATTACATTAAAGGGGTTCTCTAAGTTTTTTTATTTTGTTAATCTTGCCCCCTTTGTGTACTCACTATTACCATAATGGGCAAGCACTGCTCCCTGATTTAACTAGGTCACAAGCACTTCCAACATGCTACACCTTAGACAAGTGATCCTAGCCTGGCTGCAACCCAGGAAAAACTACATTGGTGACATTTTGGGAGGGTTTCCACTTTTACTGTGACTGTTAGTAGGTTAAGGGGGAGCACAGTCCACAAACAGCTCTTATAGGATACCTTCCCAAGCAGGGCCATCCCTCTGATGTGGACAGGGGTTCGCCCTGATGAGACAAGCCTTTAACATGCATATCATAACTCATCAACTTGTTGTGCTGCATTTTCATTAAATTAGATTGGTGGGGTTCTTACTGCAATCTGTCATTCTCCCATAGAAATGAATGAGGGGTTGTGCAGATGCCCAGCCAGCTGCTTCATTTTTTTCCAAAGTCTGCAGGGGTAAGGGTTCCAGTTGTAGGACCCACCAATCTGTTATCCATACCCCTTTAATGCAGTCTTGGTAACCATGCTGTCAAGCATGTAAAGTTCCTTGCTTTTCCTGCAGTTCTAATGACCCTTTTCTTCCTAGATGGAGCGCTCCAGTCTGACTGAACCTTTACACATCACAAAGTTGGGTCTTTGACTTGATCAAACCACAAAGACTTGTGCAGAAGTCACAATGTAACTTGTACATATAATTGCATTAAATTATTTTTAATGGGTCCTTGTGTTCATGAAGTATGTGATCAAATGACTCTCAAGAATTCATGAGCAGATTGGTGGAGACTTTGTAAAAGGTCTGGTGAAAGAAGTGGTGATTAGGAAGATTTGATACCTCTTTGGACTTCATGTACTAGGGTTTACATCTCCACCAGTGAAGGTTGTCTCCCTGGCTGCAGTGGCCTCACCCATCATTAGTCCTTTTTGCATTCTCAATTTTTAATAAAGTAGAGTAAGAAAACTGCTTTTCTTAGAAAAAAGTTTGCAACAATCATTTATATAGTGCCAACAGTCCAGTGATTTACAATTCAGGGGTTCATGTATAAGTCATAAATAACATGGCAACGGACAAGTCAGTTACAACAAGAGGAATGGACGCCCTGCTTGCAAGAGCTTACATACTTATCTTTGAGATGGGGGTGACACAAGGTAAAAGTGCTTGTTTTGTGTAATAGTCCAGCCATCTTGGGAGAAATACTTTCACCAGAAAACTGGTGCACATGACTTGTACATACCCCACCTTTAACTATTTCATCTTCTATGATTAAGTCAAGAAGCACCATGGCTGTACTCTGGAACGCTTCTGTGGCTTGGGCTTTTGTACTATATCAGGGGCACTCGAGTACTTTTGGTGAAGGTCCACCTACCTGAGTCTGCTGTAGGATGAAGGTCCAAGCTGCAAAACAAAATATATAAAGAGGGACAACACCAGTGGTGTGCAGCCTTAATGGTAGTAATGCCCTCTGTGCCCCCTTAGAGGAATAATGCCCATTGTGCCCCTTCACATTAGAAATGCCCTCTGTGCCCCCTCCATAGGTATAAAGTCCTATGTGCCCCCTCTGTATTAAAAACAAACACACAGCACTACTCACCTTGTCCCATTCCTGAAGCTCAGGTATCCTGTCTTCACCACATCATGCTGCAGCACTATGTGGGCAGAGCTTATGCAGATTTCCCTTTGCAGGCTCCACCCATATCAGCCAGCAGCATGATCTGGGCAGACTGGTGGAGGAGGAGTCTTCCTGCTTCACCATTCACAGCACAGCCACCAGAAGGAGGGGAGCTGAGCGGTGAGTGACATCAGCTCTCTGCACTCCAGCAATGTGTATTGATGGAAGCGCTCATTGCTTCTGGTGCAAGCAGGGGTCTGCATCTGGACTGTGGTCTGCCAGTTGAGTGCCCCTGTACTATACTGTGTTTGCTAGGTTTACACCACCTTGAAAATTTTACTCAAACATAATAGATGGGTGGATTCTTAGACTTGTAAGGGGTAGCTATTAAAAGGCTTTAACTAGTATCCACTCTAGCTGGCCCTAGGGATTTTCTTTCACTGGTTCCCTGAGTTCACCCTACTGATGTTCTACTCAAGTTTTAAAAAGGAGATAAACTATCCTTGAGTGCAGTGGAGGACAATGGGAGTTGTGGTAATGCAAAAAAGTGTGCAGGGTATTGGTTAGGCAGAGTATTTTTGGGGAGTTGCAGGAGAAACCCTTTAAATCAGGCATTCTCAACCTGTGGCCCTCCAGCTGTTGCACAACTAGAACTCTCAGCATTCCCAGACAATCTACAGCAGGGCATTGTGGGAGTTGCAGTTTTACAACAGCTGGAGGGCAGCTATACAATTTGGTTTGCAGAGAAGCCTGTGGCACTGCTGACTGGTGGAGGTCCTGGGTGTTTGATACTGATGACCTATCCAGAGGATAATCAGTGTAAAGCTCCCAAAAAACCTTAAATACTGGTTTTGCACACGACTGTATGCGCTCTGAGAGATGTGGGCCATGTGTCCTGGAGCGGCATAGATTGTGGGCACAGGAGCACACAGCATCATTGATTACTATGATGCTGTGCATGTCAGGCTGCCCGCGGGACTATTGTCCTGCACTCATATGATATGAGTGTGGGACAATAGTCCTGTGGGTGGCCCAAGGTGCACAGCATCATAGTCATCTATGATGCATGCTCCCATGCCCATGATCTATGCTGCTCCGGGACATATGGCCCGCTCATGGACTGTGTCTCAGAGCGCAAACGGTCATGTGAAAGGGGCCTTAATCTGTGCCTCATGCTGTGGGATGAATCTAGTATTAGGTGGTGCATCTCTAGGTTCTGTGTGCTGAAATCTACACCAGCAAGGGAGCTGGGGTAAATGTAAGGTGTGATGCCCTGTGCACCTTGGAGATGAACAGCCTGCTGGATACTACCATTCACCACCAGAGCCCATTGAGTAAAATAGGACACTGCAGGTATCCAGTCAGACAAAAACTAGTGCAAACATTGGGATTTATGCTGGAAATGGCCTGGGTTCCCACCGGGTCCCATAAGTTCATGTGCTGTCCACATTTTTGTTTTTGCAGGCCCATAGAAATTGGGTTTGTGCAGCAGCCACACAAAAAAATCTGTTTTTGGTCAATGATTGATTTCGAGCTAAAGAAAAATAAAGGTGGTGCTCCGTAACTGCAAAGGATAGCATATGGTAAGAACACTTCCATAGTGTGTATTGCACTCACCAGTAAAATGCAAAAATATACTTTATTGGTTTCAGGTCTACAAAAAATTGCTTAGGCTACTTCCATGCTGAGAGGTGGCTGGACAAAAACCGCAGCGTGCTGTAATTTTTGTCTGGCTGCCTTTCTACATGTGCCGTGCTGCTGCTAGACCTCCGGCCGTCACCATTATAGTGAATGGGGCCAGAGCAGACTTCATGCAGAACAGTGGGCAAGCGTTTGCACGGATTTGGCAGGCTGTTTCCCTGCTGGAAAAGGTTACCGCAAGTGTGAAAGTAGCCTTACACATGGGTGCAGGATAGCAGGTTCCTTCACATGATTGATGCCCAATAGTGTTTGTCCAGGAGCTTATCTTGGTGTAACCTGATACAGGCCTTGTATGGCTGAGGTAAGTACATGTTTTACAAAGGGGTACATTTACTAAAGGCTGGCATTTCATATTCTGGCTTAGGGGAAAGTTGCATGGAGTGAGACGCGCTAAACTTATTAAGCAGCACTCGCCTCTTGCTAAATTTGTATTGTGTGCCAAAATTATTGTAAAATCTACTCCAGATACACTTTTCTCCAGCTTACTAGTGTTGGGTGGAGGATGGCCTGTTCCTTTCAATAGGCCCAACACAGTTTAAAAAAAAGTGACTTATAGGTAGTTAATAGTGTATTTATAGCAGCATGATTGTAATACAAATTCTTGTTTTGTCTGTACAAAAATGGTAGCAAAAACCTCATCCTGTAAGAAAAAATAAAAAAATTACTTGGCGTTGTACTTTGATTAGTTATTCAAAAGCAATAAGGAATGGCGCAAAGTTTCTGTATAGCGCCTCCTGCTGTTTCCCTTTTTTTTTTTTTTTTTTTCCTCTGACCACAGTAACATCACTGAGGTGGTCACACAGTTCTACCATTCAACTGATACCAGCCACATCTACTGGTAGAAGCTGTGATAGGGAGAGAGCTGTGCCAGAAAGGATTTACATGCGGTGACCGCCAGTGTATGAGGACGCGGGTTGTCCTCGTACAGAATCATGGCTTCTGAGCAGCAGATCACTGTTTAGACAGCACGATCTGCTGCTTAGAAGACATGATCGGTGGTGCCTGCATGAGCTACAGGATCACCTGATGAATTAGCACTTCGCTTGTTCATTGGGTGATGTAAATGCACCTTTACAACTAAATAATACAATGACATCAAAATTCAGTCAACACAACCAGGGGTGTCCACTGGAATCTTAGTGCCCCATGGCAAAAAGGACATACTCCCTACTGGTGAGCCTCACCAAGTCAACTGCACCTTTGTTTTTTTTTAGTACAAACTTTAAATTGATCGTATATGTCTAATAGGTGTCATTTACTACATAATTCAGGCTGCATGTAGCTACCAGTAGGGGGCAGTAACTGCACATGGATTCAAAAAGATAGTATGAAACTCAATAGGAATTGATTTTGCTGGGTTCACACACAGCACAGAGCCGCTACATGCATAGTTAAATGCATATTTTGATGCAAATTTGACCTAATGCTTTACAGTAAAAACCCACAATAGATGAGTAAAATCCACAGCATGCCTATAATACATTGCAGATATTTGTTTACCCTGGGCATGTCTATGTCACATACATGTGAGGGGAAGCTGTGCCTGCAGGTGCAGGCTGTGTTAGGCTCCATTCACACGTCCTGTTTTTCTTTCCTGATTCGATCCTGATTTTTTTCAGGACCCATTGAAATGAATGGATCCAGATCAGAAAAGAAAAACAGGACGTGTGAATGGAGCCTTAGGGTGCCTCCACACGATGTGTTTTTTAGGGGAATATTCTCATATGGAAAAAACAGCATAATACCGTACCAACAAAGTGTATGAGATTAGACAAATCTCATGTACACATTGCTTTTTTTCTTCCATGCGGAAATTAACCTGCTGTTTGGGTTTTGAAAACTGCAGCAAGTCAATTGTTGCGTTTTCTTGTGTGGATTTCAAGGGTGAAATCTGCAGAAAATCCACACCACATCTGCACCAAAAATGCATAAAAGGCACACAAAAACAATTTTGGAGTGTGCTTCTTACAGATTTTCTTCATCTAAATCTACACCGTGTACAGCCGCCCTCAGACAGCATAAAGACATCCTCTGTTATCCTATGGGGATGAAAAGGTTCAATATCTGCACTCTGTTCCACTGCGCAATATTAATTCTACAGCGGAACAGAATGCAAATAATGTTTTGATGCTGATTTCTCATAGCTGAATATCTCCATTTCAATGGATGTAATCCGCACAGAAATCTGCAACATAATTCACAATACCTATCCTTATGCCCCTTTCACACGAGCATACAATGCTATGCGATCCCTCACAGGGCCGAGTCCAGCCCTGTAGATGCGTTGCGGGAGACATGCGAGTCTCCCGCTCGTGTGAAAGGGGCATTATACAACTTGCTTGCAATGGGTAGGATCAGAGATGACTCTGATCTTGGTTGTTTAGCCCATCAGATACGGGGATCATTAGTGACCACAACATCTAAACGGTTAGTCAAAGGGAGGGGGCTTGCTGTGTCCCACCAATCACCCCACCTTCCCCCTAACGCTATCTTAGTACTCCAGATAGCAAATTCAGATCCCTCAGGGAGACTTAAAAAAAATGGTTTCTCAAAGTTTTTGAAATATATAAAAAAGCATATTTAACATTTTTTTTTTAAAAAAACTTCTTTAATATATATATATATATACACTAGCTGAAGGACCCGGCTTCGCCCAGGTATATTTAACTTATTTCATTTACTGTTTGTGTGTGTGGTTAAAAGATATCGAGAGTGACCTCCACAGCAGCCAGCCCCTTTAACAGTGACCTCCACAGCAGCCAGCCCCTTTAACAGTGACCTCCACAGCAGCCAGCCCCTTTAACAGTGACCTCCACAGCAGCCCGCCCCTTTAACAGTGACCTTTACAGCAGCCCGTCCCTTTAACAGTGACCTTTACAGCAGGCCGCCCCTTTAACAGTGACCTTTACAGCAGGCCGCCCCTTTAACAGTGACCTTTACAGCAGCCCGTCCCTTTAACAGTGACCTTTACAGCAGCCCGTCCCTTTAACAGTGACCTTTACATAATTTACATTATATGAGGTAATGATTGATGATGAATTAGTCTAAAACATAAGTTATATTTATGGTAACCGGAATACCCCTTTACCATTGTCATCCACAGTGCTCTACCTCTTTAATGCAGACCTACAGCAGTGAATGGTACATCCTGGAGAGCTGAAAACTGTTCTAAAACCTTCCCGGACACCTTATGTACATGTGTGCCAAATTTTGTGATTGTAGCTGCAGCGGTGCGGATTCCTTTAGCGGACACACACACACATACACTCAGCTTTATATATTATATATATATATATATATAAAATAAGGATAAAACCCCATTTTACTGTGTCAAATCCTTTTCTGTGAAGATGTCCGGCTGTATTCTACTTTGTTGAATGTTACTACTTTGCAATGGAAATCATTAGAGCTCGAATTACAATCTGTGCTGGCAAAGGCCCCTTTCTTCCTATCACATGAAAATGTGATGGGTTTTATAGAGCTTGAAGGTAGCCTTACAAAAACAAGGTGCAGTATGATTTCACTAAGGCATATGCCATGCAAAATGAGAGCAAAACCTGATACTTTGGTATACAAAAATACCAATACCAAAAAAAAAAAAAAAAAATGCAAGTGTTTTGTAAACTCGTGATATTTTACTCCAAAAAGGTTTTTGGAAGACTGGGTGGTGAAGTTATAAAATAAAATAAAAAGAAAATGTTCTAAATAGACTTTAAAGCACCGCGTCCTACCGACACTTACTCTCCACCGTTTCTTGGGTAGTGATGTCACTATGCCAATATTGACATTGCCCTGTAGATGTAACATCTCTTTGTTAAATGAGGTGCTTTTGTGGTGCTTCTGGTTCTATTTTGTGGCTTACATTTATCCCAGCCGACTGGTGGTATGCAGGATTTTTTTTAAAAAGTTTCACTTCCTAATCATAGTTAAAAAAAAGTATCTGTGCCCCATTGTCTAACATGAATCAGTGGCCAACAGCAGTAATGTGTGTGTAGATGGCACAACACTCTCCTGGTCTAGTATGGACCGGAAACGGAGGAGAAGGGAGCTCCGTGCTGGAACTGGAGATCCTGGGACAGGTGAGTCTTTTAATTTTTTTAAACCCTGCACCCACCTATTAATTTGAAAAGGGGTTCCCAGTCTTGGAAAACCCCCTTTACAGACTTTTGCCTTAACCACCTAACTGTTTTGCCGGAGTCCAGCTTAGGCAGTGGAAGAGGGAGGGCTGCTTTAGATGATGCTATCTCTTGAATGGTAGCAGCTAGAAACATGCAACCGGTCTTGTTTAAAAGATGACATTCCAGGCTTTCAAACATGACAGTCCAACCAACAGAGGATAAATCACTGTTATAAATCAAGTCGGGAATATTTGTGGGTAAAACCTGCTTTTACTTTCACTTTTAGCTACATTCACAGCATCCCGATTTCTATCAGTGATATCTTCCCCTGAACTGAACATTGCTGTAATTCTGGTAAAGCTTGGAATATCTAGCTGGTACCAAACCAGAGATATGAGCAGATAAAGCAAAAGTCTGCATGGAGGGGAATGAGGGAGCAGCTGCAGAGCTGACAGCTGCAGGAAGAGAGAAAAAACAGTAAAAATATATAGAAATGTAGCATTATCATCATTGTGGTAACCCAGATAATAAAATTATATTATTTTTACGACACAGTGAATGTCATAAAACAGAATTGCTGTTTTTTTTATCTTCCCCCCTAAAAATAAAATAATAAAAGTTATTTAATACACTATATATATATCCCAAAATTGTTCCTAAAAAACTACAACCAGGGGCGTACATAGAAATCATGGGGCCCTATAGCAAAACTCAGAATTGGGCCCCCCCCCCCCTAAAAAAAAAAAAAAAAAGTTGAATTCTTGAACTAACCTAAGGGCTCATGCACACAAACGTCTTTTTGTCCACCTCCTATCCACATTTTTTGCAGGTCGGATGCAGAATGCAGACAGTGTCCATGTTTTGCTACCCACAAAAACGGCTATGGCCATGTGCATGAGCCCTTATAAGAACATTATAGGTACATTTTATGTGCGTTGTGTTTATGTTCACATGAAGCACGGGTTAAGATGGCAGAACTGGTGCTTACTCCAGTCCTGCTAGATTCAGCCATGTATAGATGACACCAACAGCTGATGGCACAGGCTAAACAGGCTACGCACTACACATTTAGGTCTTACAATACATAATGTTTGTGTGTGTATATGTGTTTGTGTATATATATGTATGTGAGTATATATATATATATATATATATATATACATATATATATATATATATATAATATTACATAGACAAATTCTAAAGGGGGGTTCAGTACCTCCTTCCTCCCATTACCTTCTTAGAAATAGGCTATTAGTAATTAGGCAATGAAGGGCAGGGACTGACATCCTCCCCCCTTTCAGAATTTGAAGCATATAAGCATATGGCTATGGGGGTTGCTGTGTGGTAAGCAGTGATATATATATATATATAGAAGAGGACAGTACACTGCTACAGATGGATCTGGATAGACTGGAGGCTTGGGCAGAGAAGTGGCAGATGAGGTTTAACACTGACAAATGTAAAGTTATGCATATGGGAAGGAATAATGCAAGTCACCAGTACATACTAAATGGTAAAATATTGGGTAACTCTGACATAGAAAAGGACCTAGGAATTTTAGTGAACAGAAATCTAAGCTGCAGAAACCAGTGTCAGACAGCTGCTGCCAAGGCCAATAAGATAATGGGTTGCATCAAAAGAGGCATAGATGCCCGTGATGAGAACATAGTCCTGCCACTTTACAAATCACTAGTCAGACCACACATGGAGTACTGCGTACAGTTCTGGGCTCCTGTGAACAAGGCAGACATAGCAGAGCTAGAGAGGGTTCAGAGGAGGGCAACTAAAGTAATAACTGGAATGGGTGGACTACAGTACCCAGAAAGATTATCAAAATTAGGGTTATTCACTTTAGAAAAAAGACGACTGAGGGGAGATCTAATAACTATGTATAAATATATCAGAGGTCAGTACAGAGATCTCTCCCATGATCTATTTATCCCCAGGACTGTGACTGTGACGAGGGGACATCCTCTGCGTCTGGAGGAAAGAAGGTTTGTACACAAACATAGAAGAGGATTCTTTATGGTAAGAGCAGTGAGACTATGGAACTCTCTGCCTGAGGAGGTGGTGATGGTAAGTTCACTAAAAGAGTTCAAGAGGGGCCTGGATGTATTTTTGGAGGGTAATAATATTATAGGTTATAGTTACTAGAGAGGGGTTGTTGATCCAGGGAGTTATTCTGATTGCCTGATTGGAGTCGGGAAGGAATTTTTTTCCCTAAAGTGGGGAAAACTGGCTTCTACCGCACAGGGTTTTTTTTTGCCTTTCTCTGGATCAACTTGTAGGAAAACAGGCCGAACTGGATGGACAGATGTCTTTTTTTGGCCTTATAAACTATGTTACTATGTATATACACACACTAATGACAGAGTGTAAAATCACTATGTCCACCTCCCTTCCACCCTGCAGCATATGTGTGGACTGTCTGCTGTGTCTGTGCAATGTGGGATGCTGGAAATACCTTTCCGACCGGGCACTGCATGTCAGGAGATCAGAGTAGTAAAGTGCTGCTAACCCTGCCAGGGCCGCTCTCTCATAGGGCAGCTGATGCTGCTAAACCTGTAATGTACATCATGCAGGAGAAGCTACAACTGAATGGGCCCCACACCATTTTTTCTACAGACCCCACCCCCCTCTCCCCTCTGATACCTGTCCTCAGTGTCCTAAATATTTGGATATTAGTAGTAGTGCTTTAAATATATATATATATATATATATATATATATATATATATATATATATATACACACACACACACTACTACCCATATCCAGATATATCCTATACACAGAATAAGCAGATTGCAGATGGCATAGATACACATAATAACACACACACATACACATATATACATATATATATACACACACACACATATAGATATACATACACACAGACACTTATTTACTTACAGGCTGCAGGTTCTTCCTTCTCATCTGATGTCTCTTGAAGGCTAAAGGACCTTCGGAATGCAGTAATAGTAGGATAGAGGACCTTGGATCATGTGACATGATGACATCATCGAAGGTCCTTTAGCCTACAGATTACTGTATTCCAAAGGTCCTTGATACTAGTATTTACACTATTTCTTAGTATATTTTAAGCCAGACTGGGCCCCCTTTAGATACAGTCACACAGGGGCCCGGACTGGCTTGAAAAGTAGTAGAAATTACACTGCTTTCTTCTCCTCTGGGGGCCAAAGCAGCTGGCAAGGGAGCTGTTTACTCAGGTTGGAAAGGGGGCGGGGCCATTGAGCCTTGCCGGGACCCTTCAGCTCACGGGCCCCATAGCAACTGTGTAGTCTGCCTCTATGGGCGGTATGCCAGTGACTACAACTAATCCTGCAAAATAAAAAAAAACTTAAGAAGAAAAAATAAAAAAGTTATCACTGCTAGAACGCAAAGGGGTAAAATATTATTGGTCCTTAAGGCTGAAATTAATGATGTCACTAAGGGGTTAAAAATGCAATAGTGTCCCCTGAGTTCTGCGCCAACATGATTTACTGCAGACACACATTAAAAATCTACAATTAAAAAAAGTGACATTTTTGAGAGGGTTTTCCCAATTTTAATGTGACTGTTAGGAGATTAAAAAGATTGTTCCATCTGGGCCATTCATGGCATAGGATATACCATCAATGTCTGATAGGTGCAGGTCCAAACTTTTCCCGATGCTTGGGTGCTCGTTTTGAGTAACAAACCCCATTGAAGTCAATGGGAGACTCGAGCATTTTTTCAGGGGACCAAGGCTCTGCCTAGGGAAGGCTCGGTGGAAACCTCAGAAAATTATGGAAACACCATGGAAATGGACAGGAAACAGCAGGGGCAGCATGCATGGATGCCTCTGAGGCTGCCTAATCCCACCATTACCCCAAATTCTCCTGCAACAGCCTGGTGGTTACCCTCATGGCAATTGTGCTCACCCAGACCAAGAAAGGTGAGGCACATGCCCATAACATGTTAGGGAAGCACCCAACTAGGTGCAAAGAAAAATTGTTTGGAGAGAGGGCCTGTGGGTGGACCTCCGGAAAAATTGTTTAGAGAGAGGGCCTGTAGGTGGACCTCCGGAAAAATTGTTTAGAGAGAGGGCCTGTAGGTGGACCTCCGGAAAAATTGTTTAGAGAGAGGGCCTGTAGGTGGACCTCCGGAAAAATTGTTTAGAGAGAGGGCCTGTAGGTGGACCTCTGGAAAAATTGTTTAGAGAGAGGGCACTGTACACCTGCTCTGACAACACGCTAGCGGCAGGGCAGGCCAGCACCTCCAAGGCGTACAGCGCCAGTTTAGGCCACGTGTCCAGCTTTGAAACTCAGTAGTTGTATGGACCAGAGTGATCACGCAGGACGTTGGTATGGTCAGCTAGGTACTCCCTCACCATCTTTCTGTACAGCTCCCCCCTACTCTGCGTAGACTGGGGACAGGTGACAGTGTCTTGCTGGGGTGACATAAAACTGGCAAAGGCCTTGGAGAGCGTTCCCCTGCCAGTGCTGGACAAGCTGCCTGCTCGCCTCCTCTCCCCCGCTACTTGGCCCACAGAACCACGCCCTCTGCCGCTAGCGGCGTCAGATGGGAAGGATTGTTTCAGCTTGTGCACCAGGGCCTGTTGATATTGATTCACTCTCATACTCCTTTCCTCTACAGGGATGAGAGTGGAAAGGTTCTGCTTGTACCGTGGGTCCAGGAGAGTGAATCCCATCAACACGCAAGAATTCCCTCTCCTCACTGGCCTGACTCTCCATTTCCTCCTCTTCCTCTTCAGCCCATACACGCTTAAGAGTTAAGAAGGACTGAGCATTGGTACCCTCTTCTGTCTCGCCAACATTCTCCTCCTCTTCCTCCTCATTATCATCCCCCTCCTCCAATACGCGCTGAGAAACAGACCGGAG